>JAUDYJ010000004.1:13531808-13871808 GCA_030761175.1 Masticophis lateralis
TTACTTACCTCTTCAAAATCTTGGTGTGTTTTATACACAGTCCGAAAAATACAGTAGTTTGCAGACCTGGGACTCTGTTTCAAGCACAGATTGCCCTACCGTGGCCGGGAGGATTTTCTATCAGGTTCGCCTGATCCGCCAGTTACGTCCCTTTCTGGATCGGGACTCCTTGCTCACGGTCACTCACGCCCTTGTCACTTCCCGTCTAGACTACTGTAATGCTCTCTACATGGGGCTCCCCTTTAGGAGCACCCGGAGGCTCCAACTGGCGCAGAGTGCGGCCGCGCGGGTGGTGATGGGAGCGACATGGCGTTCCCATGTGACACCTCTCCTGCGCGAGCTGCACTGGCTCCCGGTGGTCTTCCGGGTGCACTTCAAGGTCCTGGTTACTACCTTTAAAGCGCTCCATGGCTTAGGACCTGGGTACTTGCAGGACCGCCTACTACCACCAATAGCCTCCCACCGGCCAGTACGCTCTCATAGAGAGGGGCTCCTCCGGGTGCCGTCAGCCAAACAATGTCGGCTGGCAGCCCCCAGGGGGAGAGCTTTCTCTGTGGGGGCACCTACTATCTGGAATGAGCTCCCCCCAGAGATACGGAGGATCCCGGATCTGCCCACCTTCCGCCGCGCTCTTAAGACTTTTCTATTTCGCCAGGCGGGCCTGGCCTAACCACTTCCCCGTTTTTAGTGTCAAATTTTAAAAATTTTTTAAATTATATTGGGGTGTTTTAATTCTGTCCGGGCCAAATTCATTTAATCTGTTTTTAGTTGGTTTTTAAATTTTGTATGTATGTATTTTTATTGTTGGCTGTACACCGCCCTGAGTCCTTCGGGAGTAGGGCGGTATATAAATCCAATAAATCTAAATCTACCCTTCTATGAGAAGGGGCGTGATGGTTCAGTCTGGGTTTGAGACCCGAGTTCCATGCAATGGGGTGAGCTCCCGTTATTTGCCTCAGCTCCTGCCCACTTAGCATTTCGAAAGCATGCAAATGCAAGTAGATTAATAGGTACCACATTGGAGGGGATGTAATAGTGTTCTGTGTGCCTTTGGTGTATAGCCGTGCTGGCCACATGACCATGGAAATTGTCTTCAGACAACTGTGGCTCCCTCAAAAAAAGAAATATGGAGATGACCAGCATGCCCTAGAGTTGGACATGAGCTTATTGCCCCCACAAAGTGGGTCCTCAATTTACCTACCTTAGAAAGGATGGAAGGCTGAGTCAACCTTGAGCCTGGTAAGATTCGAACTTATTAATTACAGACAGCTGGAGTTAAATTACAATGTATTAGTCTGCTGAGCTATCCAGGCTCCTAAGCCTGGAGTCTTTAAAGAGATTTAAAGAGACTTCATTTTGTTCATTTGCAAATCCTTTTTTTTTTCACATGAAAGCAACTGCTGAGGTTGGAGCAGAGGTGAAATCCAGCAGGTTCTGACAGGTCCTGGAGAACCGGTAGCAGAAATTTGGAGTAGTTTGGAGAACCGGCAAATACTACCTTTGACTGTCCCCAGAGTGGGGAGGAAATGGGGATTTTGCAGTATCCTTCCCCTGCCACGCCCACCATGCCCACCAAGCTACGCCCACAGAACTGGTAGTAAAAAAAATTGGATTTCACCACTGGATTGGAGCAATGGGTTAGCTAGTTTGTATACTCACCACCAGGGGTTGAACTAGGGGAGAGAGGCTTAAAGATGGGGTCACCCAATTTTTATTTTTATTTTTTTAATAAAAGGATGTCATCTGAGCAAGAACTGCCTAGACCTGGAGGACTTTTCTCTCTTCTTTTCAAAATATGCTGCAGGTGCCATATTTTAATAACCAGCTCCGGCTTGCATTTAATACTTGTATTATCCTCTTAGCAGTAGGCTTGCAGAACAGCATGCCTGTCTCTTGACTGCTATGTAGTCTTTTTATGCTGCTACTTCTAGAAAACTCTTATCACATCAAAATTTGCCTCGTGAGGCCGAAGTAACCCCTTTCTCCTACAAAAACAATAATAAAACACAGTGGGATGCATAGTCTTGTTACGAGGAGCAGATCGCTTCGCCTTAATCATTTACCATAAAGAAAATGATATCCTGAAATAGATTAGAATACTTGGAATTGTGGAAGGGGTAGGCGAAAGGAAACTAGCCAAAATAGAAAGAGGAAGGAGTATTTAGGTACGTTGGAGTTATTTATAAAAACAATAAAGGTGAAATATAAATAAATAAAATTTAAAAATACAAATCATCCTCGAATTACAACCACTTATTCACTGACCGTTAGAAGTTATATTAGCACTGAAAAAAGGGACTTAAAGCCCAGCCTCACATTTATATATGTCGCAGAATCCTTACGGTCACACATCAAATTTTGGGTGCTTGGCAACCGGTATGTATTTATGATGGTTGCAGCATCCTGGGTGGAAAGTCAGAGAACTGACTTCATAAGAAAGAAACCTACCAGTGGTGAAATCCAAATTTTTCTATCACCGGTTCTGTGGGCGTGGTTTGGTGGGCGTGGTGTGGCTTGGTGGGCATGGCGGGGGAAGGATACTGCAAAATCTCCATTCCCTCCCCATTCCTGGAGGAGGGACATTGCAAAATCTCCATTCCCACCCCCTCTGGGGCCAGCCAGAGGTGGTATTTGCCAGTTCTCCGAACTACTCAAAATTTCCGCTACCGTTTCTCTGAACTGCTCAAAATTTCCGCTACCGGTTCTCCAGAACCTGTCAGAACCTTCTGGATTTCACTCCTGAAACCTACACAATATCTTTGGGGTGGGGTGAGAGGAAAAGTCAGGGACTCTCAGATCTGTGATCCTTGTGCGTAATTTTCTAGCCATTTGACAGATTCTGATTTGGTGAATTTATTAAAAAATTGGATTGTAGAAGAAGCATAAGATCTAGTTGACTTTCTATTTCTTTCTTTCTCTTTCTCTCTGCCCTAAAGAGCCTGTAATTGGCTTGAGGGCTTCAGACATCTTGCTTGCCTTCACCATAGTACGTGTAAAAATTAATTACCCCAGCAAGCAGCTGCGGTGCTTCGAACACGAGGGTGTCAGCACGCTTCATCTTTCCAAATGGTAGATTCTAGGCTAGGCTGATGCTAGATGAGACAGTTGCCATAAACATGATTTGTGAAGCTCATTAGCAACTGGACCTAATTGACTTCCCTTTGCTTTACAGCAATATTAAAAAAAATAAAGTTCTGATACAATGATAATTTTTTTAAAAATGTCTTCTAGGATGGAATCTCCACCACTGTTAAGTCTGGATTTAAAAGCAAGAACAAAGTATAAATGTAGATCTACACATCCAGATAGGATGTGGATCAGTGGTGGAATTCAATTTTTTTTACTACCAGTTCTTTAGGCGTGGCTTGGTGGGTGTGGCAGGGGAAGGATACCGCAAAATCTCCATTCCCACCCCACTCCAGGGGAAGGATACTGCAAAATCCCCATTCCCTGGGGGAAGGATATTGCAAAATCTCCATTTCCACCCTACTCTGAGGCCAGCCAGAGGTGGTATTTGCTGGTTCTACAAACTACTCAAAATTTCCGCTACCGATTCTCCAGAACCTGTTGAATAGCACCCTGATATGGATGTGGAGATATTATGAAGGATAGTTGGTGGATTTGGGTTTGACTAGTCTAGAGAAAAGAAGAACCAAGGGGGACATGATAGCAGCATTTCAGTATTTGAGAGGCTGCCAGAAAGAGGAGAGGTGGATGGATCAATTTATTTTCCAAAGCACCAGAAGGCAAGACAAGAAACAATGGATGGAAACTAATCAAAGAGAGAAGCAGGCTGGAATTAAGGAGAAACTTCCTAACAGTGTGAACAGTTAAGCAGTGGACCAGTTTGCCTTCAGATGAAGGAGCTTCATCACTGGAGGTTTTTAATAAGAGCCTGGACAGTCACTTGTCTGAAATGGTATAGGATCTCCTGCTTGAGAAGGGGGCTGGACTAGAAGTCCACCAAGATAGCAATTGCAATAGCTTTTAGACTTATATACCGCTCTACAGTGCTTTACAGCCCTCTCTAAGCGGTTTACAGAGTCAGCATATTGGCCCCCAACAATTTGGGTCCTCATTTTACCCACCTTGGAAGGATGGAAGGCTGAGTCAACCTTGAGTGTGGTGAGATTTGAACTGCCAAATTGCAGGCAGCCAACAGTCAGCAGAAGTAGCCTGCACTGTAACCACTGCGCCACTGTGGCTCATAGATCCCTTCCTGCTTTTTTCTGATTCTGATTCTGACTACAGGCTGATACAGCAAAAAAGCAAAATATTAAACAGTCCTACCTAGTTTATGCTATGGCTTTATCTCCCAGGCATTTTACATTTTGGTAAGAATGTAAAAGTAATCTGCTAAAACAGTCTCTGTTTTGGTACCAGGAGCAATATGGATAGAATCTACTAGTCCCCCTCTTTGTCCTGGTTATTATTATTAGTGAGGGGTCCAAGGTGCCCTCTGAGCTTGCTTGTTTTCTTGCAGATGTTTCATCATCAGTGACAGTCACAGTACGTGGATAATGTGACGCCTTGAAGAAAACAAGCAAGCTCAGAGAGCACCCAGGACCCCTCATGTCAACCCCAAGCTACAAATATTCTCCTTTATTGGTATTATTATCAGTGTGTGGCATTGTTACAATAGCTAGGAGACCACAATGCTATTTCAGAGTAGTAGTTTGGCTTGCCAAGGTACCAGCCCTGTTATAGCAGCTGTCACCAGCTGTCACTGGTGGTCCGTGGCCCACTGGTGGTCCACAAGAACATTTGGTGGTCCGCAGAAAAATTATTTGCATTTTTTAATATTGTACTAAATCAGGGGTCCTCAAACTATGGCCCCTGGGCAGAATATGTGCAATGAACGTTAATGTTGCTGCAGAGAGTCTCCCCTTTCGGGATCTTTTTGTGTGAGTTGGAGAAGGGCAGAAATTCCGACTTGGGGTCTGCTTCAGCCTCCTGGTGCGGGGCTTTGGGCGAAGGCTGGAGGGAAGTGCCACTGGTGGCAAGGAACTGGAGGAACTTGTTCCAGTGGGACTGCCTCATGGCCTGGAACTGGCTGACCATCTCAGCCCGCTGAGCCTCCAGACGCCGGTACCTGGCCTTGCACTCCTGCAGGTCTTCCCTCTGCTTGGAAAGTCTATGCTCATAGTTCTGAGTGAGGTGCTTCTGCTGAGCCTCCTTCTTGGTCAGATCCAATTTGAATTGAGCCAGCTGTTTTGCCAACTCTTTCTCATTGGTGGCTGCTTAGCTCCAACAACTGCTTCCTGTTGGGGCCCTAAGGAGCCTGGGTGGGGAGATGAGGAGTGGCTGGCAGGGGTGGGGTGAGTAGGGGCTGGCGAGACGCCCCTTGATTTGAGTGACATCAAGTTGGCCATTGAGTTGACCATGCCCACCTAGTCACATGACCGCCTAGCCATGCCCACCCAGCTGGTCATTAGGTAGATCATATTAGTGGTCCATGGGATTTAAAATTATGAATTTAGTGGTCCCTGAGGTCCGAAAGGTTGGGGACCCCTGTATTATAGGACATGCTTGCATGCTTCCTAAGATGCGGCACAGGAGGGCGAACTGACTTCGCACTAGAGAGAAAGATGAGAAGCTCTTCCTGCAGCATCACCCAATGTCCACTCCTGCCTTGCAGTGCAACCGGGAAGGTTCAAGAATCTGACTGCCTGCAAAGAACACTAGCTCATCTTCCCACCAAAGTGGTACCTATCTGCATAGAACATGCTTTCAAACTGTTAGATCAGGGCTGTCGAACTCGCTGTCAACTCGCAAAGCATCCCTGGCCTGCTCTTGAGTTGCCATAGGCCAGGGGGGATGGGAAACCGGCGAAATGGCACAGCAGCCAAAGACAGATGCACATTCTAAGCTTATTTCTCTCAAGGCTGTTTCCCAGGATTACCTACAGCAGCCGAAGGGGAGTGGCCTCTACAACCCTTGAAATTGCTCCATTGGTGAATGTGATTGATGACATCCTGGGGGAGGGGCGAAACAGGGTCATAATTGGAGCATAAATTATGCAGGGTCAGAGCTGGCTTCACTTGGAAATGTGCTGTCATGAAGCTCCTAATAAATAACTGGATTTCTTTTGAAGCTTGGCTTGAGACTCATGTTATAATTAGGGCATCCGTCAGAACCCTGACACAGCCCGTGGGCCAGATGCATTATGCACTGGCACACCCACACCTGGTTTAGCGAAGGGGACAAAAGTTGCGATATATCACGTGATGCTGCTGTGACGATGCAAGTTTGACACCCCTATGTTAGACGGACAGAAGTTGAAGCAAATAACAAGAGCACACCCTACTGCTCAGTGCTTGGGCTCAAACTGCTGGAACTGAGACCATCTCCAGTGTTATTAAGTCACTGAGACTCCACACCTTGTTTCTCCTGGTGAAAATCTGAAAAATAATAAGAAGAGCATTTCTCTTGAGGTCTGCATGGCCCCAACCATCCTATTCTCCATGAAGACTTTTTTAAAAAAATCAGACTTTTCTAAGATGCCCGGAAACAGGCTAATCATGAGTTTGCTAGTATGTTACAGTCTTCTTTTAAAAAAAGTTTTTGTATTCCCTAGGCAGAAGTCTATTATTTTTGCTTTTATTTTGCTGTTATATTGTGCTTTTAACTCTCTTTGTATGTTGCCCTGAGTCGGGCGATGATTAGGTGGCCTTCCAAATCCAATAAATAAAACAAATAAAGAAAAACTATTTGCTCAGGGACAATGGACCTGAAAAAAAGGAGTGTAAATTTCTGGATGGGGCATAAAAAAGGGAAAGCTACATTAAAAAATGTAATTATTACTATTCCTCATTCCACAAGAGCGGTGCTGGGTTCCGTGGGAGTGCCAGGAGTCATACACAAAAAGCGATCAGGGTAGGAAAAAAGTTCAAAGTTCTTCCAGATAATTTGAAAATGCTTGCAAATGGTTGACCGTGAAATTTGGCAATGCTGTTGTGGAAAAGTCATGGTACTGTTCAGTGATGGGATTCAAATAATTGAACAACTGGTTCTCTACCGTAATGACTGCTAGGTGGGTGTGGCCATGATGGGCATGGCCAGGGGTGTATGACAGGCAACACTCGGCCTCCTGCAGCCCCCTGGGAGCAAAAATGGGCCATGGAGGGGTGCGTCCCCTCCGCTCTCCATTTTGGGCCTAGGAGGCCTCCCTGAAGCCTCCTGGGAGCAGAAATGGTCTGTGGGGGCACCCTCCCAAAGCCCGTTTTGGGCCTAGGACAGTGGTGGGTTTAAAAATGTTTTACTACTGGTTCTGTGGGCGTGGTTTGGTGGGCGTGGCATGGCTTGGTGGGTGTGGCTTTGTGGGCATGGCAGGGGAAGGATAGTGTAAAATCTCCATCCCTCCCCAATCCAGGGGAAGGTTACTGCAAAATCTCCATTTCCTCCCAATCAGCTGGGACTTGGGAGACAGGGAATAGATGGGGGTGGGGCCAGTCAGAATTTTTACTACCGGTTCTCCGAACTACTCAAAATTTCTGCTACCGGTTCTCCAGAACTGGTCAGAACCTGCTGAAACCCACCTCTGGCCTAGGAGGCCTCCCTGCACCTGGGAGCCAAAATGGGACACATGGGGACTCCTGGAAAGGGTGGGGCAGGAAGGGTAGCAAATTAACCACCAGTTTTCCCAAATTGGCCCAAACCGGCTGAATCCCATCACTGGTACTGTTATTTAATAATAATGGGAAGGCAGTTTAAAAAACCTTGGATGAACACATGTGATCTGTTAGAAGAAAAAAATTATATTCTACTCAGAAACCATCACATTAAAATGCTATCTTTTTTTTTTGGTCTTAGGCTTCCTCCTATAACGTCTGTTGATGATTGGAGCCCTTGTGGTGCGGTGCAATATTGCAGGTCAACTCTGCTCACAGCCTGGAGTTTGATCCGGATGGGGCTCAAGGTTGACTCATTCTTCTGAAGTCAGTAAAATGAGGACCCAGATTGTTGGGGGGCAATATACTTACATTGTGAACCACTCAGAGAGTGCTGTAAAGCATTGTGGAGCAGTATGTAAGTCTAAGTGCTGTTGCTCTATTGTCCTCAGCTCTGATTTGAATTGTCTCCCATTTAGATACTTCCAATGATTACATTTCATGGGAGAACATAGGATTTTACAGCGGAATGTAGTTTCTAGGTAGCCTTAAAAAAAAAGAGTTACATTTTACGGAACTCTTGCATGGTTCTCTGTGGTTTATCTCTGATTAACTCGAAATCAACCATGCCTTTTTGAAAAACCAGTATGTTTTAATACAGAATTTCCGGGCTCCTGATCATTTTATTTAAGAATTAAATTAAAACAATGGAAACCCTTCCAGGCTGATTCAAATGCATCTCCCTGTGTTGCTAATCTCTCCTCGTACTCAATGTTCATTTTTATATTTGATCCTTTGAAAACGGACACCCCTTCTGCAATGCTTCATTTGAGGTTCGGCACAATTGTCCTTGCTTCACTAACTTTCATATTAAATTACAACTATTAGCATTTGTTCCTCGCCCTAAAGGGAACCGATAAAAATCACCTAACATAATGAAGTTGCCTTCAATAGCAGTGAGGCTTCATTTATGGGAATACATCTAATATAGTTAAAATGCACACTGAACGGGCTGCTTCTGGAATGGGGTGTCCCAAAGCCCAAATTGCTATTCCTAATCTATTTAATGAACTTGTGCAGCAGCAACAGAATTTGTGCTAGATTTTAAAAAAAAAGGCTCGTAGGCATTCATAAAAGCTACGAGAAGCATACAAAGGCAATGTTAACCGAAGTGCATTTTTACACCTGCATCCACACCCATACTGTATAAACTCTCTCGCTTCCTCATTTCTATTTTTGTCTGATCAATAAAGCAGGGCAGGAAGCTGTTTCTCTGCCTGGGGCTGCATTTTTCTTCTCCTTTTCTTAAAATGCAGCCTCCGAGGCTTGCAGAAAATATGCTGGGGATCTATGGGTGTCATCAGAAAAAGAATGGCAGAAATGGTGGCTCTTTTTGGGGGGAAGATTTGTGTGCAACTTTTTAAAACTAAAACAAAAAACAATGGTCCATATTATTAACAGGGCCACACCTATATTTAAAAACTCCTTTTCTTCCCATCTATGAAGTTCAGCTGCTGTGGCCTGGAGGTGGATCTCTTGTCTCACAATCAGGAGGTTGTGAGTTTGATCCTAGGTAGAGGCAGATGTCTCCTCCGGGGTGAAATCCAGCAGGTTCTGACAAGTTCTGGAAAACCGGTGGAAATTTTGAGTAGTTCGCAGAACCGGCAAATACTACCTCTGGCGGGCCCAGAGTGGGATGGGAATGAAGATTTTGCAATATCCTTCCCCTGCCACGCCCACCAAGCCACGCCCACAGAACCGGTAGGGAAAAAAATTGGATTTCACCCCTGGGTCTCCTGTTTGGGCAGGGGGTTGGACTAGATGATCTGCAAGGTCCCTTCCAACTCTTAAACATCTGAGTCTCAGTTATCCAGGTCACAATTGTCTCAAGGTGCTTTTTCAAAAGGCAACTGGACTGTTTTTGCCTTGAGGAAGAAGAATGAAATGTTTTGTTTTTCAACCAAGAAACTTCTTCAGTTGGGGAAGGGGGGGGGAATGGAAGGATAGATATTAAGAGTTGAGACTGCATGGTAGAGGGATGAAATTATCCTTCTGATGGGATGTAAGGATTGCATTTCTTTACAGTCATCTGGTCATTAGTATTCTCTCTGAGAGCTCTTGAGGCCACTTGGGGGTTTAATCTGTGCCCTCAGGGTCACCTGAATCAGGGTGCAATTGTTTGTGCAATCTTCTTGGGACTGTTGCAAGGTCTCCACTGTAGACTGGAGATAGGTGGCATTTTATTAATCCCCTTCCATTGAGAGAGGGCTGGCACAATGTTAACATAAATGGCCTCTCTATCCTCTCTGTCCAAAATGTGGACCAACGCCACATCCATGTGCACTCTAAACCCAAGAACGCACTAAAGCTTGTCCACCTCAAGGATAAAACACCCTGACACAAACTGAGCAATGTGATATGTGCAATACAATGCAGTGAGATGTGCAGATCTGTGCATGGGTGAAACAAAACAACCACTTCACAAACGCATGGCGCAACATAGGAGATCAAACCTATCAGGACAAGATTCAGTGGTCTATCTGCATTTGAAAAAGGATAGAGGAGATCATTGGCTTGAAAGAAGCTATCCAATCTCAACGTGTTTCTTTCGTGAGTTTCTGTTTCCCTGCAAATGACGAAACAGAAGTTCATGAAAGAAAAAGATCTTATCTCTTGTCATGCTGCTGGTGTTGGGATGCCCCGCCTCCCACCAGCCAGCTGATCTTCAGGTCTCTGCTGGATATGTGTGCATGTCTATTTGCACATGCACACATGCATGTCTGTGCATGCGCACATTTGCACATGTCCACGCATGCACACCTTTCAGTTTGGGCATTTGCGCACACACAGTTTGGGCACTCAGTGTCTAAAAGGTTCGCCATCACTGGGCTATAGAATGAGGCAGTGGTGGGATTCAAATTTTTTTACTACTGGTTCTATGGGCATGGCTTGATGGGCATGGCATGGCTTGGTGGGCGTGGCAGGGGAAGGATACTGTAAAATCTCCACTCCCTCCCTGTTCCAGAGGAAGGTTACTTCAAAATCCCCATTTCCTCCTGATCAGCTGGGACTCAGGAGGCAGAGAATAGATGGGGGCAGAGCCAGTCAGAGGTGGCATTTACCAGTTCTCTGAACTACTCAAAATTTCTGCTACCCGTTCTCCAGAACTGGTCAGAATCTGCTGAAACCCACCTCTGGAATGGAGTAGGTTTAAATCAAGCTTGCAAGTGCTAACAATCTTCCTGGCATTCAGGCACAAAGGATTACTGTGATATTGTTGGCATGGCAGTTCTATTCCTTATCCAAAATGTGCGATTTATGGGAATTACCTAGGTTGTTGCAATTAATCTTGAAGCAGGTGAAGGAAATCTCTTAATTATGATCAATCCTGTTTTAGAGAGTAGATTTTGCAAAACGAGATAAACAGAGGAAGGTTCAAAAATCAGAAGATCATTTCTGATATGAACTAAGAAGATTTTCAGCCGATTTGCTTAGCTCGCTTATAATGCACGAGGGAAAATGAACTAGCAAAAAGAAAAAGAAAAAAAAACATTGGCCTTTATATTTTGTTTTTTTTATCTGCAGAGAAGAAAACTTTTATGCACTTTTCCCCTTTGGAATGTATATATACATTTTCTCCAGCATCCACTTAGCCAGATAAAAATCAATTTTTGTGGCATTCTCACTCAATTGGATGGAAAACAAATGGTTTTTGATGTTCTTCTTCAAAAGAAAAAAAAAGGAGAGAGAATGGAGGTGAAATGCTTATGAATGGAGGGGCAGATTCTTGCGAGAGATTTAAAGGCTGCCTGAGCCTGGGTTTCATCAATCAACCCTCCAGTTGTTTGCATTGTATAGTCATCTTGTCAGCCATCTGTAACCTCCCTGGCTTCTCACATTTCCAGTTAATCCCAATAGGAGACATCAGGAGGAAATGTTTACCTGGAGACTTTTTGAGATCGAATGCCAGGCCAAATAGCTATTGTTTGAGAAACTTCAGAAATTCAGAATAATACTTTAGATTTACACCAAGTCTTGTTTAAGACTTCTCCCTTTCTTCAGTTTGAGCTGAAATGAAGTGTTTTGAGGGCATCAGCTTCTCTCTCTCTCTCTGTCTCTCTCTCTCTCTTTCTCTGTCTCTCTCTCTCTCTCCCTTCCCCCCTCTCTCCTCTCCCTCTCTCTCTCCTCCCTCTCACTTCCTCTCTCTCCTCCCTCTCTCTCTATTTCTTTCTCCTCTCTCCCTTTCTTTCTCCTCTTTCTCTCCTCTCTCCTCCTCCTCTCTCCTCTCCCTCTCTTCTCCTTCTCTCTCTCTCCCCTCTTTCTCTCCTCCCTCTCCCTCCCCCCTCTCTCTCCTCTCTCTCTCTCTGTCTCTCATCAAGCTAATGTTGAAGTTACCTTATCTTAGTTACCTTAACAATAGAAATGTTCCTATAACAGCTGTATTCCCTCAAGTTTCTATATTATAAAAAGAACGATTAAAATGGTAAAAGTTTCCTCTGTCTAGCTGTGTCCAACTCTAGGAGGTGCTGCTCATCTCTATTTCTTGGCTGAAGGAGCCGGCATTATCCAAAGACATTGTCTGTCAAAGACACACAGAATGCTTCTACTTTCCCACAAAAGTGGTACCTATTAATCTACTTGCATTTGCATGCTTTCAAACTGCTCAGTGGGCAGGAGCTGGGCCAAGTAATGGGAGCTCCCTCCATTGTACAGAACTCAGGTCTTGAACGTGGGCTGACAAGCTCAGCATCTTTAACCACTGAGCCATCTCCAAACCTTAGAGATATACTTCTCTTCTGGTCATCAGACATGTGTTAAATTGTCAGAACTGCCACTTCATGCCTGTGCTTCGCGATTGTTCAATGCCATTCTGCAATGGATCTTGTGGGGAGGGTAGATGCTTGGGGGAAAGTGAAACTAATGGAAAGAAGCATGCTTCTCAGAGACTAGTCCTCAAGGTCATTTCCTTGGGAGAAAAATGCAGCTGCAGGAAGTGACTGTTTTAAAAACATCTCTTTTAAAACTGATTGGACAGTGAGAGAGAGAGGGGGGAAACCAGAAATAGAAAGTGTCTGAGAGGGAAAATTTATACCAAGGGATTTGATGCATGAACCTCAATTCCTGCTTTGCTTTACTTCATATCACTTGACCTTTAGTAAACCATACCTTTTCAACAAATGGAATCAAGGATCGTTCTTCTTTAAAGGTTCAAATTGAGGCAGGACTGACATAAATTCAGATACAGTTGGAAGTTGGAGATCTGACTAACCCGGAAATGTTTAAAAAAGGAGGCACTGTAGCTCCACTTATGAATAAGAATAATCAAGTGACAGAGTCTTTCAGGAAAGGAGAATATTTATAGCTCAGGGTTGAAATGAGGGGTCTCTAGCAGTACCACTGATGATGTTGCCTAGTTTGGGTAATGAAACATCTACAAGAAAAGAAAAGGCTCAGAGAACACCAAGGACTCTTCTGTGTTTTTCAGCTAAGGCACCTGGGTAAATTACTCAGAATAGAGTAAAAGTGGTTTTTCTTTCAGTAATGAAATAACAGCCCATTATTTATCACAACAGGGACTTTTAATTTGACTTAAAGATTGCCACATGTGCTAAAATATATTTGGAAACCTCTCAAACTATTCCTATTAAGACAAAAACCATTGAAATTACCAGTGATAATTTGTTGATGTGAAGTAAAGGTCATTCAATCGTATTGTTTTTAAAACTAGCCCTTGAATTACAATGACTCATTCATTTGCTTGAAGTTATGCGGTATAACAGTCAATCCACATTGAAAAGGCATGGGAATTTAACACCTACGCCCATGCTTTTCACACCCATAAAAGACAACGACAAAAACCATGTGCTTAACGAGGAACTTCTTTTCTGATAAAGGAGATCACCAGCAAAATATTTCCTCTAAGTTCCTCCGTTCATAAAATTGTACACACTCATATTTCCTTCACAAAGGTCTCGAGCAGGGGTGAAATTCTACCGGTTCACACCGGTTCAGGCGAATCAATAGTGGCGGCTGCGGGTAGTTCGGAGAACTGGTAGTGGCGGCAACATGAGGCTCCACCCACCCACCTGGACATTGTTACTTCCTGGTTTTAACTAGGAAGTAACCTGTTTTTTTACCCTCTGTGCATGCGCAGAAGAGTTTGCACATGTGCAGAGGGTCCAAAATTGCATGTGACGCATGTGCGGGGAGCACACACTTCCGAACCAGTAGGGAAGGTAAGTAAATTTCACCCCTGCTTTCAAGTTCCTATAAAAATCTTGCTGATGTGTCAGCTCATCCAAAACTACTTTTATTGTTTTTGGAAATAAAGAGAGCGACCTCCTTTCCAGCAGCTCGTCTTGCATTTTGATTGCTTGCACCCTTTTTCTGGGCTCAGTAGCAAAGGGATCCAGGCAGGGGTGGGCTCCTGGGGGTTCACAGGGGTTTGGGAAAACCTCTAGCTAACATTCTGTGCAGTTCAGAGAACTCCCAAATCCTACTCCTGGTTGGCCCCTCCCACCCCACTCCTCCCCTCCCAGGAGTCTCCATGTGGCCCGTTTTGGATGCAAGTAAGTGTAGGGCATGCACAGAGGCTTGGGAAGGGCAAAAAATGAGCCAACCAGAAGTTCAGGAAGGCCGGAAATGGGCCTCCAGAGGGCCTCCGGAGCCTGGGGAGGCCATTTTTGCCTCCTGGAGCCTCAAGGAAAGCCTTTGGAGCCTGGGAAGGGCAAAAACACCCATCCCCCGGGTGCATGAGGCCAACTAGGCCATGCCCATCATGGCCACTCCCACCCAGCAACCAGGCAGAGAACCCCTTGCTAAAAGTTTTGAAACTCACCCCTGGATCCAGGGAAATTCTCCCAACAATGCAGCGCTGAAGGAAGGCACTTTTACAATGGTCCTTGAAGTTCTTTAACACTTTCTGATAAATGGTTTGGGGTAATGAAGGGAAAAAAATGGGAAGCTGTAAATTAAAACATTAAAACAGTGTTCCCTAACCTTTCCAGCTTTGTTGATTGGTGGGGGGCTTGGGAGAGATAATGGTTAGATGTGAGTGGTGGGTGCAGATGTGTCCACACAGTTCCATTTGCATGAGCGGTGGGCACACCCACCAACTGCTTGCACAAATGGAGCTGCACGTGTGCACTTGCTAGTTGCTCGCGGAAGTGGAGCTGCACCTGTGCATGTGCTCACTGTTATGTTGTTACTGTTTTGAGCGGGAATTTCAAACTAGGGGTTGTTTCTGATTGGTTAATGACCAGCAGCCAAAGTGTATATAAAGAGTGCTGCTGCCTGCATACTTTGCTGAAGTCTCACCATGTAATAAAGAGCTGTTGTCACTATTCTGCCTGTGCTGCTCGTTATTGCCCAGCCACTTCACTCACCCTCCACTTCCACGGCCCGGTTTCAAACGGGCCAAGGCCCAGAAGTGGGGTTGGGGATCCCTGCATTAAAAGATAAAATCATAGAGTCATAAGGTTGGAAGGCACCTTGGTGGTCTTCTACTCTAATCTAGAGGAGGAAAAGAACATGATCTGAGCCACGGTGGCGCAGCGGTTAGAGTGCAGTATTGCAAGCTACTTCTGCTGACTGCCGACTGCCTGAAATTTGGCAGTTCAAATCTCACCAGGCTCAAGGTTGACTCAGCCTTTCATCCTTCCCAGGTGGGTAAAATAAGGACCCAGTTTGTTGGGGGCAATATGCTGACTCTGTAAACTGCTTAGAGAGGGCTGTAAAGCACTGTAAAGCGGTATATAAGTGCTAATGCTATTGCTATCTGTGTTCTCCTCTTCCTCCTCTTCCTGCCGTCGCTCACTATCCACCTCCTTACCACCATTTTCACTTCTTCCTTAAAAGGGAAAGACAGAATGTCTCCTGCAGCCAAGGGAACGTCTTAGCCAAGCAATCAAAAGCAAAACAATAGACAGTGATTGCTTTTGCCCATTTTGCCAGCTCTTTAGGAAGACAGAAACTCTTGTCAGTCATAAACAGAGATGAAGTGCTCAAACAGCGCTCAGAGGAAGCTGCTGGGTTTCTCCTTTCGCCAACGACTCGTGAGCAATTGCTTTGATAAAGTTTGCAAATGACACAGCCAAACCACTTTAAGGAAGAAACATCCGCGAAAAGTCACCTCTCTTTCTCTCTCTCTTTCTCTCTTTCTTAGGGGCAATGAAGGTAAATAAATATATTAAATAGCCTTCCCTGCCAGCCACCGTCTGCCAACCACAATTTCACCAGATATTGTCTAGTTTATAAATGTCACTAAATGGTTTTTTGGGTTTTTTTTGCTCCTATAGGCCTTGGTTAATTTTGTTTGCCGTAACTGCCTTTATGACTGTCTCCCACTTGAGAAATAGAGTGTGTCTCGCAGACGTACCTACCTTTTTTGGTAAGGAAACAAGAAAAAGAAATCTGCTTCTGCCTCCCAGCAATTTTGCCTCATTGCAGCAAATAGCAAACAGCCTGCTTTACTTTCATTTTTGTTTTCAGCATAGCTTGATTAGCACAAGAAAAAAAAAAAAAACCTCCTCCCAGCAATTTATAAAAATAAAAGCAGAGGCCCCAAAACAGCTGAGAGTTGGGAGGCCGATCCAATCAACTTGTGTTCATTAGGCTGTGCTGAAGCTAAAATGAGCTGTTTTTTCTTCCTGCCTGCTGCAAGGAGGTAAACTGCTGTGAGGCAGAGGCCAAAGAGTAAGGCCCAGTGGGTGGATGGGGCTACATTCAGTGTATAAGACACACCTAAATTTTCACCCTCTTTTAGGGGGAAAAAGGGTGTGTCTTATACTCCGAAAAATACGGTAGGTTGTACACATGAAACCAACCCCCACCACCACTGAAACTGCTAAAGCAGGGGTGTCAAACGCGATTTCATCGAAGGCCACATCAGGTTTGTATTTGACCTCAGGGGGTTGGGGTGGGTGTGGCCAGAATGGGCATGGCCAGCTTGACATCTCTCGTGTCAGGGGTGCCTGTGGTGGCCCGAGTGCTCTCACAGCGAAATTGGGCTCCCAAGCTCCGTTTTTGGCTGGGACGGCCTCCTGCAACCCTCTGCCAGTGAAAACAGAGCTTGGGAGGGCAGCATGCGGCCCTCCCAAGCTCCGTTTTTACTGGCAGAGGCACCACAGGCCAGTCCTTTGCTGTTTCCAGGGCAGCCCTGCAGGTCAGCTCTAAGCATCCCGCTGGTGGATTCAGCCTACAGGCCTTAAGTTTGACACCCCTGTACTAAAACCACAGCCGCCACTGAACAAAAAATGTTGGGGACCCCTCCATTACAAACAACACCCTCTCTTGCAGTTTTTGATCCCCATAGAGAAAAAGAAGTTTCTGTAGTGTTTTAATTCCTCTATGATGAAATATTAGGTCCATCCTCTTGGGAAAGAGATATATACATGCAGCTTTTCAGTTAAAGCCAGACTGAACCAGTGGGCCATAGTAATGTATAGTTTCTAACAAGGATGACTGACAAAGGGCAGATAAGAGTGGGTTGGGATGAAAGAGCTATATTCTTTTTACCTTCTCTGAGAACATTTAAAGTAGAGGCCATCAAGAGTCAAACATAATGGGGGGGTGGGGGGGGGGAGGAAAGCTTTCAAAATGTTGATAAACTCTCCCTTGACATAAGCCTGTTTCAGAAGTTTCCTTCCAAGATTATGTATTTATTAGATTTTTATCCCACCAAAAATTTATCAATTTTTATAAATAACTCAAGGTGGTGATTATACATAACACTCCTTCCTTTTCTTTTTATTCTTGTGAGGTGAGTTGGACCGACAGCAGAGGTGGGTTTCAGCAGGTTCTGACCAGTTCTGGAGAACTGGTAGAAGAAATTGTGAGTAGTTCGGATTTTTACCGGTAGTAAAAATTCTGACTGGCCCCATCCCCATCTATTCTCTGCCTCCCAAGTCCCAGCTGATTGGGAGGAAATGGGGATTTTGCAGTAACCTTCCTCTGGATTGGGGAAGGAATGGAGATTTTATAGTATCTTTCCCCTGGAGTGGGGTAGGAATGGAGATTTTACAGTATCCTTCCCCTGCCACGCCCACCAAGCCATGCCATGCCATGCCCACCAAGCCACACCCACAGAACCGGTAGTAAAAATTTTTGAAACCCACCATTGACCGAGAGGGAGTGATTGTCCCAAAAGTCACCCATCTGGCTTTCATGTCTAAGATGGAACTAGAACTCACAGTCTCTTGATTTCTATGCCAGCACATTAACCACTATTCCAAACTGGCTCTATATAGATAAACATCTAATGATGATGTTACCTTGTTAGGGTAATGAAATGTCTGTAAGAAAACAAGCATGCTCAGAGGGCACCATGGACTCCACGTATAATATATAAATATGATAACAATATAAAATTATTTTGGCCATTCTTTAACTGAAAGAGGTTTGCTTTTGTTTATGGCTTGGCAGACCAACTGGAGATATAACTATAACCAATAAAATCTTAGATGACCAAAGTCACAGGTTCTTTTCATTATATCCAGTTTTGTGGATGCATACGAGCCATCAACAGCACAGGTGCCCACACAACACTCAGCAGCATTCTTCTCAACACTATACTACCCTACACACCACAATATTACAAACACTCCTGGAGAGTAATGCCACAAATTGGACCCTGGACACAAAGTAAATCCACCGCCGCTTCTCCTCCTGAGGTTAACAAACTATCTCCCAATTCCATATCTTGTTCTAACTCCTGCTTTCTTGCTAGATCTTCCTCTCGTAACTCATGGACCATCTGTAGTTGAGTATAAAGGAAATAAATAAAGGTTATTCTTTTATAAATTGTAGAGTGTGAGACTATCTGTCAGCTGTTTTCTGATTATGTAAAGTGACCACAAATGGTAATCAGTGGAGACAATGCATTACGACTTTGTCGTGGAGGTTTTGTAGACCGCAGACTTATCCGCTTACAAATGCACCAAACAGACGAGCCAGAGGAGTTTAAAAACAAAGTAGTTTAATAAAAACAAACGACACAAAATCTACAAAAAGCATCAGTCGTCATCTCCCTTTCAGCAATGTCCATTCAGCTCTTTTTGCAGTTGCTCCATGCGGCTAGAGCCCAGGTATTCCTTCCTCAGAAGGAGGCTAAGTAACTTCAGCTCTTAAGGGAGGTCGAAGGAAGAAGCTTGCTTGTGAGTGCATGCGTGCGAGCAAGCGCTGCTTGTGTGTTTCCCGCTGGAGAGCAGTTCCTTATATACTGATGGAGTGTCAGTTACAAAGCCTGGGAAATTCAGAGTTAATAGCTGTGTGCTGATTGGTCCATTCAAACCAGAAACCAATCAAGAGGCATAGCAAACCGTGAGAGGACTTTTCTCTCAAAGAGAAAAGCTAAGAGCTCCCCAGGAAACAGGAACTTAAGCCTTGGACAAAAAGCTATCAGGAGACAGGAACATTGGGGGATGGATGGAAATTGTCAAGAAGACCCTTTAAAGTATAAAACAACTTAAAGGATGACTTAAGAGAATAAGGGGGAGTTGGGAGGGCTCCTTAGGCGTTGCGTGCATTGTGAAGATGCATAAAATGTATAGCTTGAAAACTGCTTTTTGTACTCTTTGAACTCAATCCATTTGGGAAGAGTCTAAGAGGCCGCGCTTCCAACCGCTTTTCTTGCTTTTATTTTCATGTTTTTCTCCAATAAACCTTTGATTTTGTTAACCAGACGTGTCTTGGAGTTGTTTGTATAAAATTTGGGAATTTTAAATCTCACAAGTAGATACTGAGCCACCGGCCTCTTAGGAGAGGCCCGGTGGCTCAGTATCTACTCAACTCTAGGTAGTCCATGACTTACGAGCAGAATGTTCCTGTTGCTAAGCAAAACAGTTATTAAGTGAATCTTGCCCCACTGTATGACCTTTCTTGCCACAGTTGCTAACCGAATCACTGCAGTTGTTAAATTAGGTAACATTCATGTTGTGAAATGAATCTGCCTTCCCTGTTGATTTTGCTTGTCACAAGGTCACTAAAGGTCCCCGTAACTCTGCAATTGACATAAGTATGAATCAGTTGCCAAGCGTCCAAATTTTGATCACGTGATGCTGCGATGGTGTTAAGTGTCAAAAGCAGTCAAAAGTCGCTTTTTTCCAGTGCCTTTGTAACTTCAAAAGATCACTAAAAAATGGTTGCAAGTCAAGGACTTCCTGTAATGGTTAGCAATATTTTGGAGCTAGATAAGGGTCAACAGAATTCAAGAGCGGTTGGACTTAGTCCATTTGCAGCTATGTAGTGACTCTAGGCTGGTTCCTCTTTTGACTCTGCCACCAGGCCCTGTCACTCTTTCTCCAGAATGCTTGCTAAGCACGACAGTATTAAGCAAGGTCTGCCTGTAAAGTTTTATTCTCACTCCCCATCCACACCCTTAATTTATCTTGTCTGGATTTTACTGGCTATAGGTAGATAATAGATAGATAATGATCTATGTGTCTGTGTGTCTATATGTCTCTCTCTCTCTCTCTCTCTCTCTCTCTCCCTCCCTCCCTCCTTATCTTTCCAACCATACGGGGGTGAAATCTACTTACCTTCCTTACCAGTTCGGAAGTGCACGCGCTGTGTGTGTGCACTCTCTTCGCTCACACATGTGCACGCATCACATGCAGACCCTCAGAGGATAAAAAACACATTACTTCCTAGTTAAAACCTTGCAAAGCCACCATTGCTTCATTGCTCTTTTGGATGTTTATCCATCTGCAAAAATGGTAAACCGTTTTAGATTTTTATTGCAAATTCTCTTGTAAATATTGTTGTTGTTGTTGTTGTTGTTGTTATAAACCTATTTAGCTATTCATCATTTAGCAAGGTCCCTTAATCTTTTTTATACAAGTAATTTAGAAAGCCAGATCCTGAAGGTGAAACTCAAATACTTTGGCCACCTAATGAGAAGGAGGACTTACTGGAGAAGAGCCTAATGCTGGGAAAGATTGTGGGCAAAAGAAGAAGGGAACGGCAGAGAATGAAGTGGCTGGATGGAGTCACTGAAGCAGTAGGTGTGAGCTTAAATGGACCCTGGAGGATGGTAGAGGACAGGAAGGCCTGGAGGAACGTTGTCCATGGGGTCGTGATTGATCAGACACGACTTCCCGCCTAACAACAACAAAAATTCATTATGATGCACTCAAATGAAAGAGGCTACGTTATTAGGACCAGAAGTGCTTATGACCCCCAGCATTCAACCAAACTGGAACTTGAAGGCAAGATTGAAACAATGGAAACCCTTTCTTTGCAGGGTCAATAAATAATCAAAAGGAAATAATGGCTTTCGTTGGAGGTCATGAAAGGTCCAGAGGGGAAAGGAAAGGAAAGGAAACATAGCTGTTGTTTTTTTCCTAATAGCCTCGGTATAAAACCACACTGCTTCCCAGCCAATATGTTGATGTCAACAGTTTTACTCAACTAGTTTTGGAAATCATTTATCCCCTATTCATTATTAGGATTCTTCATTTGGAATCATATCATCTCCTCTAATTTATTCCCCTAAATGCCATGATGCGTATTCCCTGCCCTTGTACTGTCAGAACCGAGTCACTTTTCATGCGCTGTTGTGCATTAGCAAAGTTGGACCTTTAGTTCTCTGCAGCCTTTTTCATTTCATTCTATAAATGCTTTGGATTTTACAGTGTTGGTAATTCATAGCCTTGTCATCATCACTTTCAAACTCACTCCATTCTCTTTGTTTTCAGGAAATGAAGTACCCAGCGAGTGGCATTTTCAGTAACAATGAGTGTTATTTCTAATAGGTATTTCCAGTGGTTTTTTTATATGCCATTCCTAGACATATAAGAAATATTATTTCATTTATGGCCAGGACAACTTGTTCCCCAATTTTGCAGCCCGCACCTACTGTGCTTCTATTTTCTGGTCTTTCTTTTTCCCTGACCATCTGTTTGCTGTTGTTATTTTTCCATCTTCTCTTTCCTTTTTCCAAGATCCAATGATTTAACAGTCTTCATTTCCATTTAACAGTTCTCTCCTCTTACTTAAATTTAAATTTATAGGCTGCCCAAGTCCAAATCACTTTGGGCAGCTTACATAATAAAGATAATGAAAATTAAAATAAGATACAGGTAATTCTCACTTTACAACAGCTCGTTATTGACCATTTGCAGTTACAACAGCTGTAAAAAAGGTGACTTATGACTGTTTTTCATCCTTATGACCAGTGGTGGGTTTCAAATTCTTTTGCTACTGGTTCTGTGGGTGTGGCTTGATGGACGTGGTATAGCTTGGTGGGCGTGGTTGGGAAAGGATACTGTAAAATCTCCATTTCCTCTCTACTCCAGGGGAAGGTTATTGCAAGATCCCCATTTCCTCCCAATCAGCTGGGACTCGGGAGGCAGAGAATAGATGGGGGCGGGGCCAGTCAGTGGTGGTATTTACTGATTCTCTGAACTACTCAAAATTTCCACTACCAGTTTTCCAGAACGGGTCAGAACCTGTTGAAGCCCACCTCTGCTTCTGACCATTGCAGTATCCTCATAGTCAAAATTTGGGCACTCGGAAACTGCTTATAACGGTTGCAGTGACCTGGGATGATCACTTTCAGACAAGCAAAACCAATAGGGGAAGGCAAATTCACTTAACAACTGTGTTACTAACTTAACAATGGTAGTGATTCACTTAACAACGGTGGCAAGAAAGGTCACGAAAGGGGGCAAAACTCACTGATCAGTCTCTCTTAGCAACAGAAATTGTGGGTTCAATTGTGATCGTTCAGTCAAAGACTTAACTGTAATGAAAATCGGGCTATATTTTGGACTTAGGTTTTAATTGTCCATACTTTTGAAATTTGCATTGATATGCCTGCAGAATTACCCTGTTTTCCCCAAAATAAGACATCCTCTGATAATAAGCCCAATTGGGCTTTTGAACGCATGGCAATAAGGCCAAGCGCTTATTTCAGGGTTCAAAAAAATATAAGACAGGATCTTATTTTCAGGGAAACACAGTATATCCAAGTGTTTTTTTCTTAATTACCTTTCTGAAATCACCTGAGAATTGTCACCCAGAATTATGATGATACAATCTCATAGGGACGCAGGGTTGAGCTTCCCACTCCTTTGGACTATGCCTGTGATGGCGAACCTATGGCATGCACGGAGCCATATTTGTGGGCACGCGAGCGTTGCCATACCTCAGCTCTAGCATGCATGCGTGCACTGGCCAGCTGATTTTTGGGCCTTCTGGGCCCTCCGGAAGTCGGGAAATGGGCCGTTTCCGGCCTCCAGAGGCCCTCCAGGGGGCGGGGAAGGCTGTTTTCACCCTCCCCAGGATCCAAGAAAGCTTCTGGAGCCTGGGGAGGGCATAAAATGGGCCTACCAGGCCCACTGAGCCATCGCGTGCCAAAAGTGGGGGGGAGTGAGGAGAGGATTACGTGCGCATGCACGGGGGATGGGGCACATTGAATTATGGGTATGGGCAAGCGCGCACACGTGACCACCCCCGCTCCCCCCGCTTTTGGCACACAACGGCAAAAAGATTATCCATCACTGGTCTATGCAGTCTCTAGTTTCCAGGAAAAAAAAAACATAAAATATTGCTAATATGTTTAGAATGAATCTGTTCATTGCCTTGGAGAATAAAAACAACTTTTGCCTGAGGGCTTCCCTCGGAGGTATACTACATTCAGAGATTGAAAACACCGAGCTTGGTAATCACTTGCCATTCCTCCTCAGCACGTGAAAGTACACAAAACAAGACCTCCAGAGTTGATACCAAGATATGGATAGAGGAAAAAGCATTATAGGTAGTCCTCAATTAACAGCACTTCATTTAGTGACCATTCAAACTTAAAACGGCACTGAAAAATGTGACTTATGACCAGGGGTGAAATACTCCTGGTTTGGACCGGATTGCCCGATCCGATAGCGATGGAGGCGGGTGGTTCGGATGAACCGGTTGCAAAAATCCCTGCCCCCCCCACATTGCCCAGCTGAGCCGTGCAATCATAAGAGGCTTTTTTTAATTTTTAAAAGCATTTTTTTCTACAACCTCTTTGGCTGAAAAAATGCTTTTAAAAGTAAAAAAAAAGCCTCTGATGATTGCACGGCTCAGCTGGGATCATCAGAGGCTTTTAAAATCATTTTTTCTACAACCTCTTTGGCCGAAGAGGTTATAGAAAAAATGTTTTTAAAGGGAAAAAAAGCCTCTGCCGATCAGGCAAGTCAGCTGGGATCATCAGAGGCTTTTAAAATCATTTGTGACTCTTATCCAGGGGTGGGTTCTAAATTTTTTACTACTGGTTCTGTGGGCGTGGCTTACTTTGTGGGCGTGGCTTGATGGTCATGTGACAATTCTTTGGGATTTAGCAGAGGTACTGGTCTACCAGGCTTTTAACTGCCTGCAGAGCTGTACTGGTCTGCTCATTCGTTTTTGGAGGCACTGGTCTACCCATTTATTTTTGGAGGCATCGGTCTACTCATTCGTTTTTGGAGGCACCGGTCTACCACCACACTGCCTTTTAACAGCTGTAGGGCGGCCATCATCAGCTGTAGGGAGGCCTTTGATCAGCTATAGGGCGGCCTTTGAAGCCCTGCAGCAAGAGTTTAAACAATTTTTTTTCCTTCTAGCTGATCAGCTGGGACTCGGGAGGCAGCAATAGATTGGGGGGTGGAGCCAAATAAAAGATAAGAATAATGCAGGGGGGAGGCAGGGGGCCCCAGCTCCCGAACAAAGAGAACCGGTTTGGTGATGTCATATCAACACTGACACCGGCTCGCCCGAACCGGGCTGAACCAGGAGGAACCCCCCACTGCTCTTATCCCCACAGAGGTCCCTGGACCTCAAAAGATTCCAGTGCTTGTGCAGGGGTTCAAAAAAGTCAAGATGATAGTCAACCCCAGGCAAACAAAACTTTGCCCCTGTTTATATGCACTGCAACGAGGGGTGGGCTTCAAAAATATTAGCAAGGGGTTCTCTGCCCAGTTGTTGGGTAGGCATGGCCATGGTGGGTGTGGCCTAGTCAGCCTGCTGTACTACAGTGGGGAGGAGGCGTTTTTGCCCTCCCTGGGCTCCAGAGGCTTTCCTCGAGCCTCTGGGAGGGCAAAAACAGCTGCCCAGGCTCTGGAGACCCACTAGAGGCCCTTCCCAAACTTCTAGTAGGCCCATTTTTTGCCCTCCCTGAGCCTCTGCACATGTCCTGCACTTACCTGCATCCAAAACGGGCCACGTAGGGATTCCTGAGAGGGGTGGGGTGGGGTGGGCAGGAGCAGCCAGGAGTGGGATTTGGGGGTTCTCCAAACTCCACAGAATCTTAGCTAGAAGTTCTCCTGAACCCCTGTGAACCCCCCAGCTGCCCACCTCTGACTGCAATGTATGTAAAAGAGAGGTAGCTGGACTTATTTGATCCTCCCACGGATGCCCAGCTCACCCCTTACAAAGAGAGTGTGGATGATTCCTAAGACAGGGGTCCCCAACCCCCAGTTGGTGGACTGGCACTGGGCCATGGCATGCCAGAAACTGGTCCATGCAAGCAAGCAAAGCCCCATCCATGAGATGCAGGCAGCATGCAAAACCACACCCCCTCTTGTCTGCAGAAAAACCTCTTTCTATGGAATCAGTCCCTGCTGCCTGAAAGGTTGGGGGCCACTATCCTAGACCATTGAAATGGGGCAGTTCCACTTTAATATTTGTTTGCATACCAGGTGTTAACCTTCCAGGGTTGTTGTTTTTTTTTGAGATTACCATTCTTCTGCTCTGTCCTTTCTCCCTTTCTTTCTTTCTTTCTTTCTTTCTTTCTTTCTTTCTTTCTTTCTTTCTTTCTTTCTTTCTTTCTTTCTTTCTTTCTTTTTTATTTATTTATTACATGTATTTATATGCCGCCCTTCTCCCAAAGGACTCAGGGCGGCGAACACAAGTTAAGAAACATGTACCATAAAATCACACTTTAAATCAAATAACTAATTAATGATAAATAATAAAACCCAGAATCAGAGTCAGCCTATTTGCTTGAACAGCCAAGTCTTCAGGTCCCGAAGGAAGGAGCGGAGATCAGGAGCCATCCGGAGTTTGGTAGATAATTCATTCCAGAGAACGTCCTACCCCTGGGCATCGCTAGATGACATTGGCTCACCATTGGAGAGCGGCCCTATGTGAGCGAACAGGACGGTGGGAAGCAGGCAGGAGAAAGTCCTGTAAATATCCTGGACCTAAGTCATGTAGGGCCTTATAGGTGAGAATTAGTACCTTGACCCGGAGAACCACTGGTAACCAATTTTCCCCCAACAGTGCATTCATATTTATAGTCTTTGAGGATGCACAAGTCTTTTTCAATGCTTTGTCTGTTCTTCCCAGCTTAAATCTTTTTCTGCTGACTTTAGGATTCCCAGAAGCCTCTGGAAACTTCCTTCCTGTGCATGATTCCATTGTGCTATTTGGGGAGAATCGAGTTATTACTGGCGAGCTATTTACACGATGCACGAGAGGTCAAATGCTCTTAACAATTTAAAAATACATGCTTTTCTAATTGTACTGTTGGAAGAAATATTCATCAGGTTCAGTTCCAAGCTGGGAGAAAGGCACTGGAGACAAAATGGAGGCTGGAGGCTGATTGGAAAGATGGTTTAATGATGAACAGAACCACCAAGCACATGGTTCTGGGCAGCTGACCACATGGAGTTGAGAGTGAGGGGCTTTTATACCTTCTCTTGGGCTTTGAACTTGACCTTCCTGTTCCTATGCAAGAACATGTATTCTATTGGTTGTTGTCAAACTCCCATGGGGCCATGTGGGCCAGTGGTGGATTTTAAATTTTTTTACTACCGGTTCTGTGGGCGTGGCTTGGAAGGCATGGCATGGCTTGGTGGATATGGCAAGGGAAGGATACTGCAAAATCCCCATTTCCTCCTGGCTGTAACTTGGGAGGCAGAGAATAGATGGGGGTGGGGCCAGCCAGAGGTGGTATTTACTGGTTCTCCAAACTACTCAAAATTTCCGCTACTGGTTCTCCTGAACTGGTCAGAACCTGCTGAAACCCACTTCTGACATGGGCTCATATTTGTCTGAGCCAAGTTTGGCTGAAGTTTATTGGGTGATGCAATCTCCCCAGGTGATTTTGCAATGTGGTGAGTGCTGCTGCTAGATAATCCTATTATGTCCTGGAGGGTCATGTCTTAATCCCATCACCCTGGAGCTATAGGTTTTTGTCTTGTAGATAGACTGACCCAGTCCTGCTGGGATTATTAAGAAAGACTTGGGGGCTGCTTTCTGTCTTTAAAAACATGTTTCTCCTTTAGAGAAATATAATATTCTGCCTTTGTAAAATATTTCTCAAAATATTTCATTCTTCTAGGAGACGGGTAGGTGCTAACTTTCTATAATACTGATAGTAGTAAGACTACAGTTGCCCTGGGTGCTTGAAATAAGCAAAACCTCTCTCCCCGTTTCAATACTACTACTACTACTACTACTACTACTACTACTACTACTACTACTACTACTACTACTAATAATAATAATAATAATAATAATAATATTTCAGTAGGATTCCAATAGTTAGTATGTGAAGGGGTAGGCTTCAAAAATTTTAGCAAGGGATTCTCTGACCAGTTGCTGGGTAGGCATGGCCATGGTGGGTGTGGCCTAGTCAGCCTCCTGCACCATGGCAGGGTGAGGGGGCGGCACGTTCTTGCCCTCCCTGGGCTCTAGAGGCTTTCCTTGAGCATCCAAGAGGGCGAAAACAGCCTCCTCAGGCTCTGGAAGCCCTCTGGAGGCTGGAAACGGGCCCGTTTCCAGCCTTCCCAAACTTCAGATAGGCCCATTTTTTTTACCTCCCCAAGCCTCTGTGTGTGCCCTGCACTGATCTGCATCCAAAACAGGCTGCAAAGGAACTCCTGGGAGGGGCAGGGCTGGGTGAGCAAAGCGAGCCAGGAGTGGGATTTGGGGGTTCTCCAAACTGCACAGAATCTTAGCCAGAGGTTCTCCCGAACCCCTGCGAACCCCCAGCACCCCATCCCTGAGTATGTGTCCCTACACACAAGACCTTCTAGGCAGAAATGAAGTGCTTTGAGGTTAAGTACAGTTTGGGAAATGTTGACTATGCACATATTTTAAAAAGAGATATTTTTACTACCTCCTTTTTTCCTCACTGTCCTTCATTTTGCTGGATCTTGCAATTTAGCCTGTTCATAATCAAAACCCTCCTAGATAAAGTGGCTATTAAAATAAATGATGATAGCATTTATGTTGATTTATCTGCTAGGCTCTGAAGTGGTACGCCATTGTGAACTTCCCGGTGACTTTTGCAAAAGCTGTTTTCAAAATTGCAGGAAATTGCAGTAAAGAGTAATCCTATCTCAGCCCTAGCAGTGGTTTATTTATTCATAGGTTATCGTCCCAAAACTCATTGCAAATGAGGCTTCGGAATTTCACAAATTTGGCAAATCTTAACTCTTATCGGGTGGTCTGATCTGAAGGCAATTATCAGCAAAATAGAGATTAAGCAAAATTGGATCTTTCATCTCTATATAGGCGGGACTGATGCAAGGCTGGTAAAAATATAAGGCTATTAAAAGAAAAGCGAGAAGACAGACTTCTTTCATTTTCTCTAGAGTTAACTGAAGGTATGTCACAATAGGTAGTAGCACCTTGCTGAACTTGATTGATCTTGAAAAAAGTGAGCAGTGTCAGACAAGGAGCCAATCAGATTTAGATAAGAAGCTACCAGTGAATTTCAAGATTTGTAGGTTAGGAGTTTTTAGAAGTTTAGAACTAGCAAGCTAGCAGTATCATTCCTAAGAAAACTATATTTTTGCTGACCACAATTGGCAGCAGGACCTCTCAATTTTGGCAACTTTAAGAAGTGTGGACTTCAAACTCCTAGAATTCCTCAGCCAGCATGAGTTTTATGGGACAAATTCAAAAATTAGCATTAATTTTTTTTAATGCTAATGCATTAATTTTATTTATTTCCCACTTTTATTATTTTTACAAATAAGATGGCAATCATATCCAACAGACCTTCCTCCTCCACAGCAACAACCTTGTGAGGTTGCATCACACGTGTCTCAGAAGTACCGAGGCACTTCCAAGTTGAAAGGATTAACTAATGACATTACCATTCCCAGGGGTTGCCCAGTTAGAGGATCTATTCATGTCCCTGGCAGGTGATGGAGCGAAGGATGGGAGCTCACCCTACCACATGGGTTGTCAACACAGCATTCTAATTATGTGAGCTACCATGCTCCTTAATCCTGTGAGGTGAGTTAGGCTGAGAGAGAATGACTAGCCCAAGGTCATTATGTACCATAGAGTTGGTAGTGTATTGACTCTTAGTGAGTACATAGATTTTCTCCATAATAATCTGTCCCTAACCTGATCTTTCAAAGGTGCATTTATCTTCACTGTTGCTGATTGTCCTCTTCTTCTCTTTCCTTCCATCTTTCCCAGCATTATTAACTTCTCCGGAAAGAAACATTATATGTCCAAAATTGGATTAATTGAGCCTAGTCGTTTGTGCCTCAGATGACAACTTGGTGTTGATAAGTTTGATGTTCTATCTGCTTGTTTTCCTGACCATCCAGAGTATTTGTGAGCTATCTAGTGTGTGGATTTAAGTTTTGGCCTGGTGGATTTAATTTTGTCTGGTGGAGTTATCCCAAAGATGGTTTTTTTCAAGAGGCAACTGGACTTTCTGTTTTTTTTTCTTTGAAGACATTTTGCTTCTCATCCAAGAACCTTTTTCAGCTCTGACTGGGTGGTGGGGAACAGAAGGATTTATACTCCTTGCAGACAGCTGGTCATTTGCATTCTTTTAGTGGCTCATTAAGGTCACCTGGAGGTTTATCTGTGTCAACAGGGTCACCTGAGTGGTGCAAATTGGTGTGAAGCCTTCTTGGAATTGTTGAAAGGACTTGTAGATTGGATAGATGATGTCATATCCCTCCCCCTCTGTTGAGAGAGGGCTGTTCAATTTTGACATAGATGGCCTCTTTAACCCCTCTTTTAAACCAGCGATCCTCTCTATCCAAAATATGGACTTTGTTATCTTCAAAAGAGTGGCCTGTGTCTTTTAAATGCAGATGGACTGCTGAAACTAGTCCTGATGTGTTTGCTCTCCTATGTTGTGCCATGCATTTATGAAGTGGTTGTTTTGTTTCCCCAATGTACAGATCCCCAATGTACAGATGGCTCACTGCATTGTACTGCATATACCATGTTGCGCAGTTTCTGTCTGGGTGTTTTATCCTTAGGGTGGACAAGATTCTGCGGACACATATTAACTTAGTGATGACACAGATAAACCTCCAGATGGCCTCAATGGACTACCTAAAAGCATGCAAATGACCAGCTGTCGGCAAGAAGTATAAATCCTTTCATTTCCCATGATCCAGTCAGAGCTGAAGAAACTTCTTGGATGAGAAGCGAAAAGTCCTCAAACAAAAACCAGAAAGTCCAGTTGCTTCTTGAAAAAAAAAGCACTTTTGGGGCAACCATGACCTGGATGACTGAGAATCTCCATAGAAATCTGGTGAAGTTGATTTGTTTGAGTGACTTTCAAGTGCTTTGTGGACTATTGGCCCATTGCTCTGTGGACAAACCTTGGTCTGCTCATGACTGGACTTAATTGGGACAGTTCTGGGTTTTGGTGAAGAGAATTGCTGGGGGATATTAATAAACTCAGTAAACCACAGTTATGTTTGTGTGTGAGTGAGTGAGGGCAGCACAAGACTAGACATACCCAATTCCTTTAACCATTCTTCATAGCCTCCAGCCCCTTAATCATTCTTGTTTTTCTTCTCTGCACTGTTTTCCTTTGTATCAGGTGGGATTCACGTACCTTTCTCACAAATGGAAGTGTGCGCATGCGCAGTAGTTGTACATTATGTCAGGGCTTAAAACGCAAAGTAAAATATCTAATCCTCTAAAAAAAAAAAACGGGCAATATTTAATTTCTGCCACATTGTGATTAGCTAGCAATAGTTGGAAGCCCCATTCACTGAAATAAATCAGATACAGGCTGGGATCAATAATGAAATATCTTGTGTCATCTTTAAATCTAACAAATTTATGATAGCTTCAATGTTTACGGTTTTAGGAGACTATAAGCCTTGAAAATTTGTGCATTTTAAAAAAACTAGCTAATCTTTAGATTCTTTTACTGTTTCTGGAATAAATCAGAATCACCTTGAATGTTCCCCATTGCACTCTACAGTAGAAGCAACGTATTCAGGGCACAAATATGTAAATAAATCATTTTTACCCGTTGCAGTATTTCTATTCATGTCCTGTTCAAGTTCATGTGATTTCTTACTTTCACTCAAGTTTTTCATGGGTGGGAGAAACTAGTGGTGAAATGTAAACCGGTTCTGTGGGCGTGGCTTGATGGGGTTTTCTTGTACTTTTAAAAACGTTTTTTCTACAACCTCTTCGGCCAAAGAGGTTGTAAAAAAATGCTTTTAAAAGGCTCTGACGATCTCACCTGAGTTGCCTGATTGTCAGAGGCTTTTGTTTTCTTTTAAAAGCATTTTTTTTTGCTTTTAAAAGTTAAAAAAAAAGGCCTCTGATGATCAGGCAACTCAGCTGGGATCGTCAGAGCCTTTCAAGAGCATTTTTTCTACAACCTCTACAACCTCTTTTAAAAATACTTTTAAAAGTTAAAAAAGAAAGCCTCTGATGATCGCATGGCTCAGCTGGGCATGGCGGGTGTGTGTGTGTGTGTGTGTGTGTGTGTGTGAGACCAGGGATTTTTGCTACCAGTTCTCCGAACCACCACCCGCCATCACTACCAGATCGGGTGATCAGGTCCGAACCAGGAGCATTTTACCCCTGGGAGAAATCTTTCCTAGCATATTATCCCCATGTTACCCCTCAGAGACCAACAAGTACTTAGCTCAGTATTTCACAAGCTTGGCAGCTTTGAGATGTGTGTGTGGACCTCACCTTACCAAATTGGCTGGGGAGTTCTAGGATCTGAAGTCCACCATTTCGGAGCTGCTGAGTTAAGAAACACTGGCTTAGCTGCAAGATACAAACAATCTTTGAAATGTCCTACCGTATTTGTTCTAGCCCTCAAGTAGTAGGGGAAGTGGAAGTAGTAGAAGGAAGAAAAGAAATGCATGCAATGCATTAAGATTGCTTAATGCATTGTAAGCTGCCCTGAGTCTTCGGAGAAGGGTGGCATATAAATCAAACTAAGAAAGAAAGAAAGAAAGAAAGAAAGGAGATGGGTGAATGCGTGGAATAATAAAACACGATCAAATTCCTCTTTCTGTCTAGCAGCTTCTGCTTTGTTTTCATTGCTGTTTGTTTGCTGCAATAAAGATGCAGCCAGGTCCAGCTTTCCATCCCAACCGCTGAGACGACAGTGCGAGAAATGAAGTCAGTCATTTAGTTGAGTTACTACTGATAGAGGTCTGCTGTCTCCAATGGTGCACTGAAATGAGTGATTTACGGCCATTTTTCACACTTATGACTATTGCAGCATCCCCATGGTCACATGATCAAAATTCAGACGCTGGGCAACCGACTCATATTTATGATGCCCTGGGGATCATGGGATCACTTTTTGTGACCTTTAGATGAGAAAAGTCAATGGGGAAGCCAGATTTACTGAGCAACCGTGTTACTAATCTAACAACTGAAGTGATTCACTTAACCGTGGCAAGAAATGTCATGAATGGGGCAAAATTCACTTAACAACTGCCTCGCTTAACAACAACAATTTGGGGCTCGATTTTGATAATACGTTGAGGTCCACCTGTACATAGTGGTGGTATTCAATTGGTTATATGTTGTGACCCATCAGCGGCCTGTGCGGATTGTAGCTGATACTGACAGCGAAGAGGCTGGTGTGGTGCTGCGCCAGCAACCTGTGTAGCTGGCGCTCGAGTCAGACAATGAGGAGGCTAGAGAAGATGTGGTGCCAGAGGCAGGGATTCAGCCAGGGCCTTCAGAACCTCCAGAAGCTCCCATAAGTGAAGAGGAAGAAGAGGAGGAGCCTCTTCTTAATGCATGGGCGCGCAGAGCTGCCAAAAGGCAGGAGTGGCTCCTCAGGAGGAGGTCTCCTTGAGAGTAAGGCTTGGGGCTAATTGGCCACTCCCTTAGCCTATTTAAGGAGGAATGCCGACTGAAACCATTTGTAGGTAACAACTTTAGTTCACTCTATTTAGTGTCTGGATTCTCTGCACATTGCTTCTGGGCTTTCTGACAACCTTAGTAAGATTGTGATTACTTTATCGTTGGTTTCTTTAACAGCCTTTGTTTTGGAAAAGACTTGAGTTATTTTAGTAAATTAAGTTTTGTACAAACTTTGTGTGTGCTGTGTTCTTTGGAATCCGTAGCTGGGGCAGAACATTATATCCAGTTCGGGCAGTAGTGGCGGCTGCGGGAGGCTCCGCCCAGACATCATCACGTCCCATTTTCAATGCTCTCCGCATGCGCGGAAGACCCTGCACATGCGCAGAGGTGGCATGTGCAAGCAGAGTGCATGTGCACACGCACGCGCACTCACATTTGCAAACCAGTAGTGAAGGTAACTGAATACCACTCCTGCCTGTATGGCTTCCTGTGATCCAGGTTCTTGTGAACCTCTGCCATGCAGAGCTTAAGGGTTAGAAGACTGGTCACAATTGATCTGAAAGGAAAATGTGTGGGAAGACGGAAGGGCAAAATTATTTCCTGTTGTGGCTCTGTTGCCTGAGCCTGTGTCATCAGCAGGAGAGGACTCTGAGAGTGAGGGAGAGGAGTTGGCAAGGCCTCCTTCTCCAGGACCCTCCTCTCTGGCAATGCTTCCGGAGGACACCGAAGGGCAAGAGATAGGCCCAGAGCCAAGCACGTCCCCGCAGTCACAGGTGGACAGTGATGAGGGTAATGAGTCTTGGCTGGACCCTCACCAGCGTCGCAGAGACAGGCACATGCAACAGAAGAAAATGCGTGCCCGTGATTAGCTGACTCACTGGACCACACCCCACAGGCTATAAAAGAGAGTGGGTTAAGCATTCAGACTCTGTGATGGACAAAACTAACAAATCCCTTGGAGTCACTTTGCATCTCGGCTTCAGATTTATTCCTGGGCAATTGTTGTGATGTGTATTTTCTTCTAAGTTGATAAAGGTCTTGGCAAGCAGCTGCTGGGATTGCTGCCGAGCGTCTTATCGGACTAATTGGTTGCCTGCCAATTTATTTAACCCCCGACTGTCTGAGTGTGTGTATGTGTGTGTGACGGGGACAGAACATTTCCATTGTTCACATAGACTCACGGGCTTTTCAAATTATTGACGTTTAGACACAGCCATCAGAGTCATTTGAACGGTACACTAACCATTCTTTCTACATTCACTTCTCCCCACAAACAAGGGAAAGAAATTCTAAAGTTTTAACACTGAGGGAGGGGAAATTGTGCATCCAGCGGACTCTAATTAGTTTCAGGAGTTCTAGCAGAACAGAACTGCTAAGAAGAACTCAATTTTACCATCTGGCTTGGTGCCTTTACCGCTACACCAACCTGACTCACTCCTTGCCTTTAGTTAAGTGAAATATTTTGCAATAGGTTGCTAGTTGAGTTATATTTGGTAGGAATGCCAGATGATGATGCATGCCACTTATAACCTCTGCAGTGTGTGTGTGAATCTCTATACCTTGAATGTTATGTATTTATGCACACACATATACATACAGTATATACACACATATTCTCATTTATATACATATATACTCATTCATGTACATGGACAGAAGTCCGCTAAAAATTGTTAAAGGAAAAATAGGAGAAGGAAGGAGTATTGTGTGAGTTCACCACCTTGAGTTATTGGTAGAAATAATAAAGGCTGTATCAGAGGTGGAATTCAACTGGTTCGGACCAGTTCGGGTGAGCTGGTAGCACTGACGATCAGTTGGTCCCGCCCACCTGCCCCTGTTCTATCCTGTCCTTTATTTCCTGCTTTGTAGCTCATCTCAATTGCGCGGCATCTGATTCGCTGTTCTACTCCATGTGGCCTCCTCGCTGTTCTACTTACCATTGCTGACTTGGAAGGTAAGCAGCTGAGCATCTAAATCCGTGATGGTGTTCATATCTGTGGACACGCAAGCGTTGCCCTACTCAGCTCCAGTGTGGATATGCATGCCGGCCAGCTAATTTTCGGGTCTTCCGGGCCCACCTGAAGTCGGGAAATGGGCTGTTTCTGGCCTCCGGAAGTCCTCCCAGGTGGGGGACAGAAGGCCGTTTTCATCCTCCCCAGGCTCCAAGAAAGCCTCTGGAGCCTTGGGAGGGCGGAAAACAGGTCTACCAGGCCCACCGTGCCATTGCTTGCCAAAAGTGGGGGTAGCATGGAGGGGGGGGTCACCTGCGCATGTGTGGGGGGTGGGGTGCATTGAATTATGGGTATGGGCACACGCAAGCATGATTCCCCCACATGATTCCCACTTTTGGCACGTGATAGCAAAGATCATCACTGATCTAAATGCTCCATTTTCAGTGCTGCACGTAAGAGCCTTAGGCACTGGCTTGCTCACCAAACTTGTTGTTAAACTGGCAGCTTTCCACCACTGCGGTGTATAAATAAATAAGTAATGATACCTTATTCTGATTATTTAATTAGTTAGTTAGAAGTTTTAGCAGCTTAAGAATTTATGCTAAACTCTTCCACGCCATATCACAGTATCCAAGAACGAATCGTAATCTCTATTTTACTTGTTAAGTTTTGTATCTGTGCTCCTAATATTCGGAAAATTGTAATTGGCACCATTTCAACCTCTTGGCTTTTAGTAAGAGTTTGATCTGCTATGACGCCAAATGTCAAATACAGAAGGAAAAAAAAATATATCTAGTTAAGGATTGAATGGCATCTCTCCTTCTCTATTGGTAGTCGTCATGTAGATCAAGTATTAATTCCACTTTATAATGCTTTGGTAAGGCCAAATATGGAACATGGAGCATTCAGTTTTGGTCATCATGATGTAAAAAGGATGTGGAGACTCTAGAAAAAGCGCAGAGAAGAGCAACAAAATCATTAGGGGACTGGAGGCTAAAACATGTGAAGAACGGTTGCAGGAACTGGGTATGTCTATTTAATGAAAAGAAGGACCAGGGGAGACATGATAGCAGTGTTCCAATATCTCAGAGGCTGCCACAAAGAAGAGGGAGTCAAGCTATTCTCCAAAGCACCTGAGGGCAGGACAAGAAGCAATGGGTGGAAACTAATCAAGGAGAGAAGCAACTTAGAACTAAGGAGAAATTTCCTGACAGTTAGAACAATTAATCAGTGGAACAACTTGCCTGCAGAAGTTGTGAATGCTCCAACACTGGAATTTTTTAAAGAGAGATTGGATAACCATTTGTCTGAAGTGGTGTAGGGTTTTCTGCCTAAGCAGGGGGTTGGACTAGAAGACCTCGAAGGTCCCTTCCAACTCTGTTATTCTATTCTATTCTATTAGCATCAAATGGGGACACTAGGGAAAGGTCCAAAGAACTTTTTTTTGTTTTAATGTACATCATATATTACAGACTTTCTTTTCCCTTAGCAGACAAAGCTAAAATCCTGCCTCGGTTAGAGGAGGTTGTAACTCACCGAAGCACTATTCAACCCCAAATTTAATAACAAGAAAAATGGCTAAGTGTGGCTGTATATACAAACCGGGCCATAATTGGTTTTTTTCCCAGACAGAGCAAAAAGATCATGAGTGTATTTTACCGTGTTCTTTAATTGTATCAAAAATTGGAAATCGGGATTTGATGGTGGATGAGGGAAGCATTAAACGTCTATGGAATCTTTATTGGATAATATTACAAAGAGGAGGCGTTGTGATAATTACTTATCTTTAAGAGATTTTTAAGTTTGTGGCATAAAAGTACAGTGGCAAGAAAAGATTGGAATTACTTTTCAAACTCTCCGATTTCTAGGATTGCTCTCAACCTTTGGAAACAGGCTCGGCAAACTTGCAACTTTATCCTACACAACTTGTCTTTCCTTAACTCAGTGTTTCTCAGTCTTAGCAAGCTTAACATGTGTGAACTTCAGTTCCCAGAATTCCTCAGCCAGCCATGCTGGCTTGGGGAATTCTGGGAGTTGAAGTCCACAAATCTTAATGTTCCAAAGGTTGACAAACAGTGCATAAGCTCAGACAAGTGGGAACTCTTCCTTGAGATGGGGCATAAATTCTTTGGGTGTTCTAGAACAAGAGTTTTCTCATCTTGCCATAGCTCAATTAGCTCTCAAAGGCAGATCTGCATCAGGTACCACTACAGTATAATTTTGAGAAACAAAGATCTTCTGCCAATATCTCCATGAATTAGAGAAATCTTGATTTCAGTTTAGGGATTGGATTTTTCTGAATTGGTAACTTTTGCAGGGAAATGGAGCTGTGGTTTTCTTGTTCATGTTTTAAAACCATAATGGCTGACTCAGTGGTGGGTTTCAACATTTTTTACTACCGGTTCTGTGGGTGTGGCTTGGTGGGAGTGGCATGGCTTGATGGGTGTGGCTTGGTGGGCAGGGCAGGGGAAGGGTACTGTAAAATCTCCATTCCCTCATCACTCCAGGGGAAAGTTACTGCAAAATCCCCATTTGCTCCTAATCAGCTGGGACTTGGGAGGCAGAGAATGGATGGAGGTGGGGCCAGTCAGAAATTTTACTACTGGTTCTCTGAACGACTCAAAATTTCCGCTACCTGTTTTCCAGAACTGGTCAGAACCTGCTGAAACCCACCTCTGGGCTGACTGTAAAAAAAAAAAAAAAGGGGGGGGGTGTGGAATTATTACAGATAATCCTCAAGCACCAACATTCTGGTGAGAGACACATTCCCTCAGGATGGGCTCCAGCATGAGTCTGAAAACTTAGAAAATTAAACTTCTGGTCCCAGTGACTGACCCACTTTGGATCCTGCAACTTTATCCTGGAACAGATATATTTGCCTTCATTCTTAATTTACTTCCTGTCCAAAGTAAGCCGCAATCTTTTGTTTTCCCCCATCTTGCATCACTGTTGAGGTTGTTGTTGTTGTTGTTGTTGTTGTTGTTGTTATTAATAATAATTTTTCAACAATTACAAGAAAACAAGTAACAATATAGACATAGACATGGACGCATGAAAAAAATCGGCACAAATAAAAGGATATAAATAGGCAAAAAATAGCCATAAACACATAGAATGATTACATATAAATGGGGACAGTAGGACAGGGATGGTAGGCACACTGGTGCGCTTATGCATGCCCCCTTAGGGACCTCTTAAGAAACGTGAAAGGTCCATGGTAGACAGTTTAAGGTAAAAGGTCTGGGGATTAGAGAGACTAACAACAGGATCAGGTAGAGTGTTCCAGACATTTACTACTCTATTGCAGAAGTCATATTTCCTACAATCAAGATTAGAGCGAATTACATTGAGTTTGAATCTATTGATAGCCCTTGTGTTATTGCGGCTGAAGTTAAAGTACTCATTTACAGGTAGGACATTTTGGTTAATAACCTTATGAACTAAGCATAGATCGGAACATAGACAGCGTAATTCGAGGCTATCCAGACCCAAAATTTCAAGACTGGTGGTATAGGATTATGACTCCAGTGAAGTAGGTACTGACCAGCAATATTTGTCTGCTGCTTCACACTCTTCTCTGTGTCTCTTGAGAAGAAACTTTTTCCTTTTTGAGATCCCAAGCCTGCCAATTCACAACAGTAATTTCCCCACCATCTCACAGGTCTTTCTAGGCTCGGATCAGCCTCCGGGACATTCTGGGAGGCTGAAAAATTAGCATTGCGGATTTTAATAGTGGTGACCTCTGCCTGCATTGGGTTCTTGGGATCTACAGAATAATCGTCTTCCTCTGACAAATTGCTCAGGTCATCTTTATACCCTGCATTTCTGGGCAGGTAGCTTGCTCACCTCTTTTTAGTGTACAGATTGGATTCTTTTTTTCCGTGAAAACCTATCTTTCTTTTGTTCAGCCTGAAGTCTCTCTCTCAAAGGCTGCTTCGTTTCAATAATCCTTAAATTATCACAACGATGGTTCCAAGAGCTGCTTGCAAAGAACAATCAGTCTCAGAGGAGATCCATGTGTGAACTCATGGGCCATTTTCATTCTGAAAACAAAGGAGAAACCAAGAACAAGGGCAACCTCATATATTTTCAAGAGTGAGTCTGATTGTTTTTCCCCTGGGACAGGATGAATGTTAGCTGGATCTTAATCCTGCTGATGTTCATCGCATCATGGATCCGCTAAGAGGAAACTAACTGCCAAAATCCACTCTCGAGAAGATGGATGACTAAATTCTTTTACATCTCTAAAAGCAAGACAATTGATTGTGAATCATTTTCCCTTGCAGTGTATAGAGATTATTTTCTTTAGCAACCTATGATTTATTCCTGTTTCCGGATATTGGCTTGCTGATATCTGAATTAATTGGGCATAAAGCTTGCTGATATTTGAATTGATTGGGGCATAATTCAAGAGGAAAATAACCTTGTCTTGATGATAACACTGTCTTTCTAGCAATGTCATGAATACTTGCCAACTTGGCTTCTGTAATAGTATTCCTGTGAGTATTTTTCACTCTACCTTCCCCTGTGTGGTACTCTTCAAATGTGTCAGGTTGCACACACATCACTGCCAACCAACATACTTACATTGTTTGGGAAGGATGTTAGCTGTAGATCAACCCATCTAGATATTATCAAGTTGAGGAGAACTGCTTCAGACATGTGGTTTGCATGTAGATAAAATGTACCTTGGGCTTTTTAAACAATAAAAATGAAAGCTAAGAGTAACAAGGATGATTAGTGGGCTGGAAGCTGAAATTTATGAAGAACGGTTGCAGGAATTGGGTACGTCTAGTCTGAAAAGAAGGACTAGGGGAAACATGAGAGCAGTGTTCCAATATTTGAGGGGCTACCACAAAGACAAAGGGGACAACCTATTTTCCAAAGTATCAGAAGACAAGAGAAGAAACAATGGATGGAAACTAATCAAGGAGAGAAGCAACCTGGAACTAAGGAGAATTTTCCTGACAGTGAGAACAATTAACCAGTAGAATGGCTATCCTTCAGAAGTTGTGGATGCACTATCACTGGGGGCTTTTTACAGTATGGTGTCTCCTGCTCAAGCAAGGGGTTGAATTAGATTAGAAGTTCTCCAAGTTGGTCCCTTCCAATTCTGTTATTCTATGTTCTAAACCAGGGGTCTACAACCTTAAACACTCAAAGAGCCATTTGGACCTGTTTCCCACAGAAAAGAAAACACCGGGAACCACAAAATCCTTCCCGTGCCTGACTATTTCTTGAGCGGCCACAAAACTAGCATATGTAGTTGAAGTAAACGTTCTATTTTCTTCTGAAACTTCTCTTTTCTTGGATTTATCCATGGTTGGCCTACCGGGGGTTGAAAGGTCAATAAATTGCGTGCCAGCGGGTGTCGCACATTGGTGGTTGTGACACATATTTTGAGCGACAGGGAGCTGCAGCAGAGGGTTGAAAGAGCCACATGCGGCTCCAGAGCTGCAGGTTGCTGACCTCTGTTCTAAACAGATGGGAACTGTACAAGTATCCATCAAGGCTGACATTTTGTTTCTGTAAAATTTAAGTTTTTTTCACCTCATGAAGACAACAAAAAGTTGCAAACCATTGTAACTGGGGAGAAACATCCCTGAGATGTTAACAAAGGCTCACTGAAGAAGAATTTTACAAACAACGTGTTTTATTTTTACTTTATAGATACTCAGTGTAATGAAAACCCGAAGAGCCAGCAAATGTAATTGACATTGATAAATAATGCTGGTGGATAAGAGAAATTCAGTGGCTCAGAAGATACAGAGGGGAAGATACACAGATAAAACATCTGCTATCAGTTTTTGCCAGTCAAATGCACTTTTCAAAAAGAAAGAAAGAAAGAAAGAAAGAAAGAAAGAAAGAAAGAAAGAAAGAAAGAGAAAGAGATCTTGCTATACAAAGACAAGGTCAACAGGAAAGGATGCAAGAAACCCAGGGCACTCTGAAGAAGATGCTTGGAAATCTATGGAGAATCTCAGCCATCCAGGTCATGGTTGTCCCAAAGGTGCTTTTTCAAAAGGCAACTGGACTTTTGAGTCAGAACTGAAGAAACCTCTTGGATGAGAAGCGAAATGTCTTCAAACAAAACAAAGTCCAGTTGCCTTTTGAAAAAGCATCTTTGGGACAAGATGCTTGAAAGATATTCTGTAATTCATATCAAAACAAAGCAAGGTAGTGCAGGCATCATTCTCTGAAATCCTTAACCTCATTTTCTCAACTCCTGAAATGGAGTATCTGCAAAAATGTGATTGAAAGAGATATGTGCAACCTTCTCTAAGCTTCACATTTATTTTCTATTAATTTCCCCCAGGACTGCCCCAATTTTCCTCAACCTTCTGAAAAAGCTTTCTTCCCTCTAGAGATCTCACTGAAGCCTTTAGAGTTCTTTTAAAGAGTGCAGCCTGTACATTGTAAGGCAATCTTGATAGCTAGATGAGTGGCATGTAAGTTTAATAAATGTAAATAAATAAATAGAGTTGTCCAATAGAACAGGGTTGGATAACCTAGAACCCAGAGGCTAGAGCAGTGGTGGTGAACCTTTTACTCACTGAGTGCTGAACAGGTAGGCACTTTGTGCATTTTGCACATGCATGTGACATCCACATGAATGCGCGGCTCCTTCCTCGTGCGCTGAGTGTGCAATTGTACCATCTGCACATGTGCATGGCTTTCACGTGTGCCCCTGTGCACTGCATGTTTGACCACTACCATCTGTGCACGTGCATGACTTTTGCACGGCTCTCCATGCGCTGCGCACGCAATCACACCATCTGGGCATGCACGTGGTTTTCACATGTGCAATGCACACATGTGAATGCAATCTGTGCATGTGCGCACTGCACGCAAGTAGTCTCGCACACTTGCACAAATGTGCCTACATATGCACAGGAGAGCTCTGAAAACCAGCTGGGTCCCTTGAATTGCACGCATGTGCACCGGAGACCCAAATAGCAGCTGGGGTGTGCACGCATGCGCAGCTGCAGGTGAGTTGGGCGACAGCTCACGTGCCCAGAAAGATGGCTCTATATGCCACCTCGGGCATGCATGCCATAGGTTCTCCATCACGAGGCCAGAGAGACCAATGGCTCCATTCATAAAAAGGCATGGATTAATCAAGTAACAGAGTAGCAGAATAATAGAGTTAGAAGGAAATTTGGAGGTCCTCTATCCCAACCTCTTGCTCAAGCAGGAAACTCTATACCATTTCAGACAAATGGTTGTCCAGTCTCTTCTTAAAAGCCTCCAATGATGGAACATCTACAATTTTTGGCAGCAAGCCATTTCACTGATTCAACATTCTCACTGTCAAGAAATATCTCCTTAGTTCTAGGTCTAGGAGCGATTAGATAAGATTTGGTTGCATTCCATTGGTGTGTGTGTGTGTCAGACTTTGCTCTCTTATGTATACGTAATGATTCCAGACTAATCCCCCACTTCACCCCTCCGCCCAACCGAGACAGTCTTTCTCCAACGAATCTAGATCACATAGAAACATACTGTGCCAAATATTTTCATGTTTAGAATATAAAGACATTTAAAAGAACACATACCTTGAATCCACTCTTTAACATCAAGGGAATAAATGTTGCTTTCTATTTTTTTTAAATTTATATGGCTCTTATCACTTATCACTAAAATGACATTTCATAATTTCAGAATAAATGATATCCAGAAGTAATATTTTCCCTCTAACATGGAGAAATTGGTCATTATGGGCAGCAATTCACAAGGTGTTCATAAACTATTAGTTTCATTTCTTCTGGAGAAAACTTTAAAATGGATTCAGTTTTATCAATTAAAGAATGTTGCATTTTAATTGTGACATCATACTGCAGGATAAGCAACATAACATCCAGGGGCTGATGGGCCAAAAAAAAGAAAAGAAGAAGAAGACTAGAAGATTTTGGGTTCAAATCAGAGATAGGTTTCAGCAGGTTCTGACCAGTTCTGGAGAACTGGTAGCAGAAATTTTGAGTAGTTTGGAGAACCGGTAAATACCACCTCTGACTGGCTCTGCCCCCATCTATTCTCTGCCTCCCAAATTGCAGCTGATCAGGAGGAAATGAGGATTTTACAGTATCCTTCTCCTGCCACGCCCACCAAGCCACACCCACAGAACCGATAGTAAAAAATTTTGAAACCCACCACTGGTTCAAATCCATAGATTGATTCAGAGGATTTTAAAGGTGAATCTACAACTGAAATCAGAACATTTCTTCTTGGAACTGATGGTTAAACAATTGGAAAAAAGTCACAGAAGTTTGTTTTTATATTCAAGGCATGACTATTGTACGCACCATGAAGGAATGGTTGATGAAGATGATAGAATTTGAACTGGATGATACAATAATTGTATTTATGGATGATTGGAAACCTCTTATGGGAAAAAAATCAATGTGAAACCTATGATTTTGCAAATAGGTAGTGCAGATTATAGAACAAAGAGAGACATGATGTAATTCTAGAGAAAAAGATACATATAATTGTGTTTACAATTGTGATAAAGATCAGAAGCTACTTCGTAATACCTTTTCTCTTTTTACACTTTAGCTTTCTCTTTTATCTCTTTTTCTTCCTTGCTCTATTTTAAATTGCATTAATTTTATTCATGTTTTTAAAACTTTCAATAAAATTATATTTTAAAACACTCAAGATGGCAGTCACAATCCTATGATTGAAGCCCTGCTTCTTTGCATTAAAAAAGGGTGGGGATTTGATAACCTAGATGCAGCTGACATCTTGACTTCTTTGATTCCCCAGCCATTCTTGCTCTTGAATCAATTTATATGCAACACCCTCTTATATTCTAGTTTTGTTTTGCCTTGAGTAGAACAAGGTCTGAATTTAGCGGTCCCATAGTTATTGGAGAGTTTAAATTTGCCAACTCCTAAATCTGGCAGGGCCAAAATTCCTAAATGCATGCATGCATGCATGCCTGTCTGTCTGTCTATCTATTTTATCATCTTCTATCTATCATTTATATTATAAATTGCAAAATTCCTAAATGCATGTCTCTCTCTCTCTCTCTCTCTCTCTCTCTCTCTCTCTCTCTCTCTCTCTCTCTCTCTCTCTCTCTCTCTCTCTCTCTCTCTCATCTATCTATCTCTATCTATCTATCTATCTATCTATCTATCTATCTATCTATCTATCTATCTATCTATCTATCTATCTATCTATCATCTATCATCCACTATCAATCTGTTTATCTTCTGTCATCTATCATCTGTCATCCATCCATCCATCCACCTACCTATCATCTATCTATCTATCTACCTATCATCTCTCTCAAACACATCTACTCTGTCTGTCTGTCTTCCTCTCCATATAGTTCTGTCTGTCTGTCTGTCTATCTGTCTGTCTGTCTGTCTGTCTGTCTATCTATCTATCTATCTATCTATCTATCTATCTATCTATCTATCTATCTATCTATCTATCTATCTATCTATCCTCTCTCTCAAACACATCTATCTGTCTGTCTGTCTTCCTCTCCATATAGTTCTGTCTGTCTGTCTGTCTGTCTGTCTATCTATCTATCTATCTATCTATCTATCTATCTATCTATCTATCTATCTATCTATCATCTATCTATCTATCTATCCTCTCTCTCAAACACATCTATCTGTCTGTCTGTCTTCCTCTCCATATAGTTCTGTCTGTCTGTCTGTCTGTCTGTCTGTCTATCTATCCATCTATCTATCTATCATCTTCTATCATTTATATTTTGCTTGCCTTATTAGACCCTTCCTGTTTTATTTTTTGTAAAGTTTTTTAAAAATAATAATAATAATAATAAACCTTACAAAAGAACATTGATGTGGTCTTTTAATAAAATAGAAGGACATGGAGCCATTGCTTTCAGTTAAGTAATAGGATTCTAGTTACCTTTGTAAAGTAAAATGCACACAAGGCCTGTGTGCCACCCCTCAAACCCGCTACAGCTTCCAAATTATATTGATCCACATGTCTTTAATTTATTAAAGTGGGAGCTCAGTTCCTTTCAAACGAACCCCTGCTGAGTCCGATCTGCTCACTGACAGAAAATCATTCAGCTGGAAAAGAGAGTGTTTAATATTGCCTCGGGGAAAGTTTGGCTGGGGTGCTCGCTTTAATGCATGGTTTTAACACGGGAAGGGATGAGAAGGGGGTTAGGAAGCACTATTAAGCCACCATGAATCAGAGCTTGACACAGAGGAAAGCAAAACCTGAGGCAAGGCCTTTTTGTTGGATTTCTCCCATGACATTCTTCCACTTTCTAGGCCTGAGAGCATAATTTGCTCTGTGTGACCAGCAATCCAAACCTGAATCTTTTTTTTTTAACATTTCTTCTTCTATTTCTTTCTCTTGTCCTTATTCAGAGACCCAGAGGAGTTCTGTGGGATCTGAAATGCCAACTAAACATACTCCATGACTTTTAGAGCTTGGTCAAACTTTCTTGGAAAAGAGCATCTCTTGGGATGTTCTTCATCCTTTCTTGACAATGTCGGACAAAAGGATAGTTGTCTTAGTGAAAGAATGCCTCTCGTTATTTCATGTTCTTCTACATTTGCCCCTGTAGACCCAACGGAAGAAGCCAACAAGTAGGCAGGCTGCCAGCTCAGTAAGGAGAAGAGAACTTTTTTTGGGGGGGGGGGATGGATTTTAATAGCTCTGCTTTTTGTGAGCTTGTGTCACCTTTTCAGGACGTTTTATAGTAATATTGTTACTGTTTAAATGCTGTACTTGAGAGAATGATGTAATGTAACATCTGTATCTCTGTACTGTATGCACCCTCTGATACCAATAGGAAGATAAGCCACAGTGGCGCAGTGGTTCAAGTGCAGTACTGTAGGCTACTTCTGCTGACTGCTGGCTGCCTGCAATTTGGCAGTTCAAATCTCACCAGGCTCAAGGTTGACTCAGCCTTCCATCCTTCTGAGGTGGGTAAAATGAGGACCCAAATTGTTTGGAGCAATATGCTGACTCTGTAAACCGCTTAGAGAGGGCTGTAAAAGCACTGTAAAGCGGTATATAAGTCTAAGTGCTATTGCTATTTGGAGAGACTATATATGCATTTTGCTCAGCTTTATCAATGGCATTAAGAGTCCAGTCAAGTTGGGTGAAGGTAGCAACTGAGTGCCCTCAAGTCTATTTGGACCTTAATTTAATTTACTCCTCAAGCCAACTTCTCTAGTCTGGGCTCCTGTAGATGATGATGATGATGATGATGATGATGATGATGATGATGATGATTTTATTTAATTTCTATACCGCCCTTCTCCTGAAGTACTTAGGGTGATGCACAGCCAACAATAAAACAAACCCAATACAAAATTTAACAGCAATTTTAAAAAACATATTAAACAATTTGGCCCTAATAGTTAAAAATAAACCCCAATTAAAAATCATGTTTAGGCCAGCCCAGCTTGTTGGAACAATAGCGTCTTGAGGGCACAGTGAAAGGTGTGTAGGTCAGGGATCATCCGTATCTCCGGGGGCAATTGTTCCAGAGGGCAGGTGCCCCCACAGAGAAGGCTCTCCCCCTGGGGGCCGCCAGTCGACACTGTTTGACCAACGGCACCCTGAGGAGTCCCTCTCTGTGGGAGCGTATTGGCCAGTGGGAGGCTATTGGCAGCAGAAGGTGGTCTTGTAAGTACCCAGGTCCTAAGCCATGGAGCGCTTTGAAGACTGTCACCACCACCTTGAATCGCACCCAGAAGACCACCAGAAGCCAGTGCAGTTCGCACAGAAAGGGTCTTACATGGGTGCGCCGAGTCGCTCCCATAATTGTCCTCGCAGCTGCATTTTGGACCAGTTGGAGCCTCCAAGTGCTCTTCAAGGGGAGCCCCATGTAGAGAGTATTGCAGTAGTCCAGATGGGAAGTGACGAGGGCATGAGTGACTGTGCGCAAGGAGTCCCAGTCCAGAAAGGGGCGCAACTGGTGAATCAGGCGAACCTGATAAAAAGTTGTGGGCCCTCTCTGTGGGGACCAAGGTCTCACCCCCAATAGTCAGCATTGGAGCCAGCTGGATACCATAGCAACTCAGTCTTGGAGGGGTTGAGTCCGAGCCTGTTTCTCCCCATCCAGATCTGCACGGCCTCCAGACCACTGGGACATCACGTCAAGTGCATCATTGGGATGGTCCGGAGTGGAGATGTACAGCTGAGTATCATCAGTGTACTGATGAAACTGAACCCCGAAACCACGGATGACCTCACCCAGAGGCTTCACATAAATGTTGAACAAAAGGTGTGAGAGGACTGACCCTTGAGGCATCCCACAAACAAGGTGCCTTGAGGTCAACCTCTGACCCCCTGCCAACACAGACTGTGTATGGTCAGAGAGGAAGGAGGAGAACCACCACAACACGGCGCCCCCTACACCAACCGGCGCAGCATGACACCGTGGTTGATGGTATCAAAAGCCGCTGAGAGGTCTAATAGGATCAGGACAGAGGAACTCTCTGTCCTGGTCCAGATGTTGAACTCTCATCAATCACAGGCCATTATGACCAATAGTTTGAGAATAAAATATCAGAATAACAGGGTTGGGAGGGACTTGGAGGTCTTCTAGTCCAAGAAATTGTTGACAGGTAAGACATTGTAGCAGACAATTTTGTGTACTATGCTTAGATCAGACAACAGACGGTGCAGTTCCAGATTGTCCAAGCTCAAAATTTCAAGCCTGGTGGCATAAGGGATTCTGTTGTGAGTAGAGGAATGGAGGACTCTTCTCGTGAAGTACCTCTGGACCCGCTCGATCATATTAATGTCCGATATACAGTAAGGATTCCAGGCAGACAAGCTGTCTATGTGATTGATTGGTTTTTTGGCCCTCCACTATCCAAATACAGCCTTTAGACTTGTAAGTTGGGGTTTACTTCTGAGTTAAAGATGAGATCCAGACTGGGGAAGATCTAGGTTCAAATCCCCATTCAGTCATGAAAGTCATTGAATGGCTTTCACTTCACCCTGTTAATGTGAGGCTCACTTTTGGATTGTAAGTGCCAAACAGGGTGTCATAATCTCCGTAATAGAGTAGTAAGTGATAACTAGGACAATATGTGATTTAATTTGAATTACGCTAATATTTAATTTTAATTAATTTTAAAGGTGACTCATACAATTACTTTCCCAATAGATGTTTAATAATTTTATCCCTTGATTCCTATCCCAAGGTGACCTTAGTAATCATTTTTGGATGTCTATGGAGTATGCATCTCTTAGTTTTTCTCAGTCTGAGAATTTCTATGCTTTGCCATTAGTTTTCATCCACAACCAATGTTTTAAAGAAGGAAGCTTTTGAGAAAAGGAGCAGAACTTTTATTACTTCAACTCAAATTCAAATTAAAATCTTTATTGTTAGTGCACAACATATATACAATGAGATTGGTTGAACTCCCTCAGTGCACCTCTCAACACAAAACAACTCACAGTAAAGACAGAAAATCTCTAACCCAATAAATCATATTAACAAACACCCAGTCCTATTGCACCAGTGTGAACATGTTACACATTGCACCAGCCCTGCAGTCCATCATACTACATAGTTATGACATTATTTCTCATTCAGAAGTCTGACAGCGCACGGATAAAGCTGTTCTTCAGCCTGTTTGTGTGGCTGGGTATACTTCTGTATCTCCTTCCCGATCAGTGGTGGGTTTCAAAAATTTTTACTACTGGTTCTGTGGGTGTGGCTTGGTGGGCGTGGCATGGCTTGGTGGGCGTGGCATGGCTTGGTGGGTGTGGCTTGGTGGGCGTGGCAGGGGAAGGATACTGTAAAATCTCCATTCCCTCCCCACTCCAGGGGAAAGTTACTGCAAAATCCGCATTTCCTCCCAATCATCTGGGACTCGGGAGGCAGAGAATAGATGGGGGCATGGCCAGTCAGAGGTGGTATTTACCGGTTCTCCGAACTACTCAAAATTTCCACTACCAGTTCTCCAGAACTGGTCAGAACCTGCTGAAATGCACCTCAGTTCCTGATGGTAGGAAGGTTAGGGTTAGGGTTAGGGTTAGTGGTGATCAGGGTGAGAGTCGTCCCTATTCTAATCTATTCAAATGTTTAGAGAGCTTGACTGCTCATTTTTTTTTAATTTTAATTTATATGCCGCCCTTCTCCGGAGACTCAGGGCGGCTTACAATGCATTAAGCAATAGCCTTCATACTTTTGTATATTTATATTTATACAAAGTCAGCTTATTGCCCCCAACAAACTGGGTCCTCAATTTACCCACCTTATAAAGGATGGAAGGCTGAGTCGACCTTGAGCCTGCCTGGGATTGAACTCACAAGTAATTGCAGCAGCTGGATCTTAAATGCTGCCTTTGTAGGAGGCATTACTCCCCTACGCTACTCAGGCTCCTCATTGTGGAGATACTCCAAATAATTTGCCATATGGATGCTGGAGGAATAATCAATTTTACATTTGTAGTGAAGCTCTACTAAAAAACAAAAGAGAGCATTCTGCTTCATTTCTTATATACACACTAACAAATGAAATAGGATAGTTTGGTTATATCTCTCAGATGCAAAGTTTCAATACATAGAAAATTTATAGGCTTAAAGATACCCACAACCAAAAAATTAAAAAAAAAGATATCAGGAATTGTTCCTGTTCATTTCCAATTAAAATTTTTACAGGCCACCATAGGACCATTAAATGTTTTGCGGTGAACATTTTCTCACTGTCTAAATTATTTTTTTTCTCCCTGAATTTATTCTGTGAATAGATCAAACAAGCACAGCAGGAACTTCTCGGAACTGTTTGTTATAGATCTGATTCAGATGGGAAATGAAAAAAACCCCCAAAACCCTGAATAATAATAATAAAAATGAAAGATGATGTTGCTGCCCTACAGTATTATCTCTGTTGAATAGCAAGAAGACTTCAGAACTTCGGGAAGGAATTTTCTTACGTGCTGGAAATTAAACACAGTTGAATGGCGGAAGAAGTAGGCTTACTGGAATGCTGAAAAGAGGTAGAAGCAGGGGTGTCAAACTTGATTTCATTGAGGGCTGCATCAGGGTTGTGTTTGATCTCGGTGGGTGGGTGGGCGGGGAGGCATGGCCAGGGTGGGTGTGGCCAGCTCAACATCACTCGTGTTGGGGGCGCTTGTGGTGGTCTGAGCACTCTGCCAGCGAAAACAGGCTCCTGAGCTCCGTTGCAACCCTCTGCCATCAAAAATGGAGCTCTGTTTTAGGCTGTGACTGTTTCCTGCAACCCTCTGCCCTCCTGAGCTTCGTTTTCACTGGCAGGGACACCGCAAGCCGGTCATTCACTGTTTCCAGGGCGGCCCCGCAGGCCAGATCTAAGCATCCCATGGGTCAGATCTGGCCAACGGGCCTTGAGTTTGACACCCGTGAGGTAGAGGATCACTGTGGTGGGTAATTGGACAGGAGGAAACATGGGAATGATGGCTAACATGTTTCCTAGTCATGTGAAAGGAGCCTGACCCATTTTGATCACAGAAACTCAGTGGCTTTGGCCTATGTTGGTACTCTGATGGGGCCACCTGAGAATTCAAGGGCTAGAAGCTAGTCTGCAAAGTCAAAGAAGCATATTTAGAGATGACAATGACAAACTGTTTCAATAATGGTGCTAAGGAAGCTTACATGGATGCAAGCACTAGGACTCAAAGACTTAAAAGTATCTTTTTCTTTAAGACTTGGTAAGAATTATATGTGAACAGATAATGCCAACCCAATGCAAATAGGTAGCGTAGAATATGGCCAAATGGGAAAGACTGTAATGATGAAACTGTTAAGGCCAACCTCTTCAATACATTCTTCAGTTCAATCTTTGTAAACAGCAACGGCTCATGCCCCACATTTCCCAATTGTACCACAACTAATTACAACAATCTACTACATGTCAATTTTACAGAAGATGTCATTGAAAAGGCACTATGCAACCTAAAACCATCTCTATCTATTGGCCCTGATGGATTATGTGCCTACTTCTTAAAAAAGCTCTCAACCACCATAGCAGAACCTCTTAGCATAATCTACAAAATATCTTTCAGAACCAGCTCCTTGCCTAACTTATGGTCACTAGCCATGGTCATCCCTATCTTCAAAAAGGGTGACCCCAGTCTAGTTGAAAATTACAGACCAATCTCATTATGTTGTGTGACCTGCAAAGTCATGGAATCGATCATAAACCAATCCATTACCCTCTACTTAGAGACAAATAACCTACTCTCTAACAAGCAGTTTGGCTTCAGAAAAAAATTGTCCTGCAATCTGCAATTCTTATACTGCAAAAACATATGGATTTCACAACTTGATTAGGGTAAAGCAATAGATGCAATTTATATAGACTTCTATAAAGCCTTTAATTCAGTGGTATATGACAAACTACTTCTAAAACTAAAATCTTATGGTATCTTCCAGATCACTGCATAAGTGGATAGTTGGGTTCCTATCAAACAGGCAACAAGTAGTCAAAATAGCGAACACCCTATCAAATCCTGCACCTGTTAACAGCTGTGTCCCTAAGGTAGCGTTTTAGGACCCACACTCTTTATACTTTACATAAATGACCTTTGTGATCATATTATAACCAACTGTGTTCTCTTCACTGATGATGTAAAACTATTCAACACCACTGACAATGCTGCTACCCTACAAAAAGACTTTGACTATGTGTTAGAATGGTCAAACAACTGGCAACTCCAAATCTCAACCAACAAATGCTCTGTCTTACACATTGGCAACAAAATATAAACTGGATAGATACGACATTGTAGACAACCCACACTCTGTCGAGGACCTTGGAGTACTTAACTCAAACGATCTAAGTGCCAGAGCTCACTGTAATAACATTGCCAAAAAGGCATTAAAAGTTGTTAACCTAATCTTGCATAGCTTCTTCTCTGGTAATAGCAGTTAAAAGCCTGGTAGACCAGTACCTCTGCTAAATCTTAAATAATTGTCACATGACCATCAAGCCACGCCCACAAAATAAGCCACACCCACATAACCGATAGTAAAAAAATTTAGAACCCACCCCTGGCCTCCCGCCGGTTTTACTACTGGTTCTTGCGAACTGATCCAAACCGGGGGCAACCCACCAGTGTCCCCAACCCTTGGGCTGCAGACTGCTACTGGGCCATAGTCTGTTGGGAACTAGGCAGTGGTGGCTTGCTACCGGTTCACCCAAGTTTGGGTGAACTGGTAGCGGCGGCAGCGGGAGGCTCCGCCCACCCGCCCGGATGTCTTTGCACATGCGCCCATGAGCGAAGTGGTAGCAACCGAAATTGAAACCCACTTCTGGAACCTGGACACTGAAGTGTCATGTGAATGCATGAAATTTCATTTGCGCATATGTGAGATTTAGGTGCCGGTCTGCAGAGTCAAAAATGTTGGGGTCCCCTGATCTAGATGCCATGTGGATTTTTGCAGGCAAGATGCTGAAGTCCTTTTTAAAAAAGGACTTCACATACTTTATGTGGTGGATTGCACTGCATAAATAAAAGTTATGGTGTACATACTGGTCACCAATGAAGGGCCAAAATCTCAGGTAAATTCTCTCCATGTTATGGGCAGTTTTACCTTTGCTGTCAAATCAGGTTTGAATGGACGCAAAGGGAAGATGTTTAAATAAATCATGTAATGTTTCCCTTGTATATGTACTGGAAGAAAAATGATGGAGGGAAGGATTTTTAGTGATGGTTTGATTTATTTTACTTTTAAAGCATCCATTTTTGAAAGCCCTCACAGTAAAATCTGGAATCGAGTAAGGGATCAGTTCTTTTCCTTGAAATTATGTTGCGGGTTCTGATCAATTATTTTTTATATAACTTTTAGTTAGCCAGGTAATGTGATGTCACATCACACTAAAATATATCCATAAGATAGTAACATTAGAATGCCCTGTCTGTGGAGATTCTCAGTCATCCAGCTGATTCAAAGGTTTTTTTTCCCCCAAAAGTTCCCCCCCCCCCATGCCCAAAAGTGCTAACAACTGAATGACTGCAAAGAAGTATCCTTCCAACTCTCCATTCTGTCAGAATCCTACCATCGTCCCCATCATCCTTCCGGAACTGATGAAGCTTCTTGGATAAGAAGTGAAACATCTTTTTCCTCAAGGAAAAAATCAGTCAAATTGTCTTTTGAAAAAAAAAAAGAACCTCGAGACATCAGAATTCCTTATTAACATTTTCAAATGTGTTAAACCAAGTTCAATTGAAGATTGTCTGCAGGATAAGTATATTTGATATTAAGTGTCAGAAAATGAATCTTCTTTTGAATCTCTAAGTTTGAACTGGCTTTTCAGTCCATTCTCCTCTGTTCCCGCGTGAAGCTTATAAACAATGATGCTCCTGGCTGATCAGTTCAGTGTAGAAACATATCCGAAGGAGGATGCGTCCCTTACCATAAGTGCAATTTCTGACACCCTGACTTCTACATGCTGTGTGTTGCCTTGTAAATCTATCCAGGCACTTGATATTATTTTCTAAAGTTTTTCCTTCTACGATATGCGTGTCTCCTTTCTATGCTCATAGTCCTCAGTGAGGTGCTTCTGCTGAGGCTCCTTCTCGGTCAGATCCAATTGGAACTGAGCTGTTTTGCCAACTCTTTCTCGTGGTAGTTGCTTAGCTCCAACAACTGCTTCCTGTTGGGGCCCTAAGGAGCCTGGGTGGGGAGATGAGGAATTGGCCACACCCACTCAGTCACATGACCACCTAGCCACACCCACCCAGCCGGTCATTAGGCAGATCATATTAGTGGTCTGTGGGATTTAAAATTATGAATTTAGTGGTCCCTGCAGTCTGAAAGGGACCACTAGAACCCTATTCTAGAGCAAGATGATTTCAAGACTTTAAAAGATTCAGTGTCTATTCAAATACTAGTTATTTGAATACACCTCAAACATGTGCCTGTTGAATGTTGAACATTTATTTGAGCTATTACTTGAGATAACAGCACCATCTATTGAAAATCCTCTGTAATATTGAGGGCATCAAATAGATCATTTCCATTTGCAGTCGTTCTGAACTGCACATTTATTGAATCTTACAGATGCTAAGATCACCTTGGCTGAACTTCAGAGTTCTCCAGTGCTGGTAAAGGAAGGGTGGGGGGGGGGAAGAGCACTCAGTTTATTTGTCTTTCCTTCAAAATATTCACTATTTGCCTAAGTGAGTTGAATGTTCCAAAAACGTTACCTTTCTCCAAATCTGAACTGAAGCAATGATAGTCTTTTATTAAAGTTGTAACTGGTTTAATTTTGATGTCTCCTCTCAATCTTTGTGCTGCATTTTGGTGAGAGTAGTAGTCCCCCCCCCACTTTAAAAACAAGGAAATGATTATTAAATTATTTTGACTCTAATGCAGACAATGCCTTGGAGACAGTTGACAAATGCAGCCATCCGTCTAATGGAAAATGCCGCAATCCCGTTGTGAACCGGTGGTAAAGGTAAGTAGAACCCACCTCTGTATGTGGGTGTTACTTGGAGCCCTGATATCAGTGGTGAAATGTAAAATTTGTTACTACCAGTTCTGTGGGCATGGCTTGGTTGGGTGTGTGTGTGTGTGTAATGTAACTGGGTGGGCGTGGCCAACTTTTTTTTTTTAACTTTTAAAAGCATTTTTTCTACAACTTTAAGAGGCCAAAGAGGTTGTAGAAAAAATGCTTTTAAAAGCCTCTGACAAACCCAGCACGATTATCAGAGGCTTTAAAAAAAAAAATTTAAAAGCATTCTTTAGGCCAAAGAGGTGGTAGAAAAAATGCTTTTAAAAGTAAAAAAAAAAGCCTCTGATGATCGTGTGGCTCAGCTGGGCATGTGGAGGGGGGGGGGGACAGGGATTTTTGCTACCAGTTCTCTGAACCACCCGCTGCCATCGCTACCGGATCGGACAATCCGGTCCAAACTGGGAGCATTTCATCCCTGCCTGACATCCATTGTTTCATGGTTTTCTGTGACTTTTTTTTTTTTTAATTACTGGAGATGCTGGGAGTCAGGTGATGTAGAAATAAAACAAGTAAAGCAAAAAGCAACAATGATGCTTTTTTAACCTGATCTCTTGTAGATGCTGTGATGGGTGAGAAAGAAGAGAGAAACTACACATAGCAGGGCTGTCAAACTCCTAGCCTGCAGGCCGGATGTGTCATGTGCTGGCCACACCCACGCCCAGTTTAGCGAAGGGGGAAAAAAATCCCGATATGTCATGTGACGCTACCCTGACGACATGAGTTTGACACCCCTGGCTTATAGGTAGTTTTTCTCTTACAACTATTCATTTAGTGACTATTCAAAGTAACAACAGCATTTAAAAAAACACAATTTATGATGCATCCTCATACTTACGACTGGCACAGCATCCCCATAGTTGCATAATTAAAATTTGGGTGCTTGCTTGTATTTATAATGTTTGTAGTATCCCAGGGACAATTGATTACCATTTGCAATCTTCTCAGGTAGCTTTTAACAAGCAAATAGAGTAGAGTAGAGTAGAGTAGAGTAGAGTAGAGTAGAGTAGAGTAGAGTAGAGTAGAGTAGAATAGAATTCGTCTCCCTCCCTCCAAAGTGGGGGAAGCTGAATTCACTTAATGACTTTACAATTCACTTAACAACTGCAGTGATTTGTTTAATAACCATGCCAAAAAAAGTCATCATCAGGTCTGACTCACTTAACAACTGCCTTGCTTAGCAACATAAATTCTCATCCCATCTGTGTTCATAAATCAAGAACTACTTTTGCAGTCATGTCAAGTACTACTTTTGATCCAATAGAATTCTCCTAAGAAATTGTGGTCCTTAGCATATATTTTTTTTAAAAAAATCTCTTATCTTTTTATTAGAAACCAGGTCTTGGTTATTTGAAGTATTTTGGGAGGTAAGCGCTGATGCACGAACTCCTTCATGTCTGCCTATCGTACACTCTCCCCATTCATGTTCTCATTTTGGGGTCATGTCATATAGATCTAAAGCCTTTTCTTTTACTTTTTCCTCCCCTCCCCCCTTCTTTTGACACTAGAAATGTCATTTTTGGTCTACTTGGAAGACAGGAGAACTTCAGTCCTTTTAAGAGTGGAATCTCTTCCCCAAGGGCAATGCAATGGCTCAGCAGTCAATTTGTGAGCCACACAATGGGGTGAGCTCTTGTTACTTGCCCTCGCTCCTGCCAATTTAGCAGTTTGAAAGCACGCAAATGCAAATAGATAAATAGGTACTAGTTTGGTGGAAAGGTTACTGTGTTCTGTGTTTTCATGCTGGCCACATGGTGACAGAGAGGGGAAACCTTTTAACACTTTTTTTCTTCTCCAAGGATGAACATCTCCCGTTTTCTTGCAGCTGAAGGCATACTGAATCTTGGGATACTTTCCAGGAACTGTGGAATTGCAAATAACTCAGAAAACTCAAACTGCCCAAGGAATTGCTAATCCAGTTCTACAAGAGGAATTATTGAGTCTGTCATCTACGCCTCTATAACTGTATGGTTTGGTTCTGCAACCCAACAAGACAGACACAGACTTCAGAGGATGATTAGAACTGCAGAAAAAAACAATGGCTACCAACCTGCCTTCCATTGAGGACCTGTATACTGCACGAGTTAAAAAGAGGGCTGTGAAAATATCTACAGACCCCTCACATCCTGGACATAAACTGTTTCAACTCCTACCCTCAAAACAATGCTATAGAGCACTGCACTCCAGAACAACTAGACACAAGGACAGTTTTTTTTTCCTGAATGCCATCACTCTGCTAAAAAATATTCCCTCAACAGTGTCAAATTAGTTACTAAGTCTGCGTTACTATTTATCTTCTCATCATTCCTATCACCCATCTCCTCCCACTTATGATTGTATGACTGTAACTTTGTTGCTGGTATCCTTACGATTTATATTGACTGTTTCCTAATATGATTTGATTGCTTATTTGTTCCCTATGACTATCATTAAGTGTTGTCCCTTATGATTCTTGATGAATGTATCTTTTCTTTTATGTACACTGAGAGCGTATGCACCAAGACAAATTCCTTGTGTATCCAATCACACTTGGCCAATAAAGAATTCTACCTTTTTCTATTCTATTCTATTCTATTCTATTCTATTCTATTCTATTCTATTCTATTCTATTCTATTCTATTCTATTCTATTCTATTCTATTCTATTCTATTCTATTCTATTCTGAAGTTTGATTTAATTTATACGTACCTTTAAAGGGTACACTTTCCTTTTCCTTTTCTATCTACAGAATTCTCAAATCAGGCTGTGATAACAGAGTAACAATGCTAATTAATTACAAAATCCCACAGCATAAAATTATGATAGTGATCGTCATCATCTTGCATTGTTAAATATGGAGCCATAATAAAAAAAAGTACAGATTAAAATGATATGGTAGTGCATCTGAAACCACGGCAAATCCACAGATAAAAATAACAGTTTAATATTATAAATGATTAAAATGAAGGAACGTGTGTGTTTTTCTGTGTGTAAACTTTCACTTCCAAACTGTGGCTTTATTATCTGCAGCTCAGTAATTTCAACCTTAACAGGAATGGAGTCTTTTGAATAGGGCATCTTTTTCAAATAGGAGTCAGTAATTCATCTTCATGATGCATTGTGCAACCATAAATTCAATGAACAGATCTTTATCTGCAACCAATCTGTAGAAAAGTCTTTTTGCACACTTGAATACCAGCCTTTAGACCCCATAACAGCCTTCATCTGTATCCGGAGCCTAAAATTATACATGGCGGAGTCATTTCAAATGCCTGTCATAATTAAACAATCTTTTTTTAAAAAATCCTCATCGTGTTCTGGTGAATATTGCTTGTTTTGGAAGTTAAAGAGAATTGAGTTCAAACATATTTTATGCTTTTAAACAGCTTCCCACTCCACTTATCTTTCTCTCACCAAGAAATAGAAATTTGGCAGTGACGCTTTGAGGAAATTCTAAGCTTCATACTTAATCATAATAATAAACCTCAGAGCTCTGGGATATCATTAATGGGAACTTCAAAGTAAAAATGTGCTTAAGTTATCAGTGTTAGAGAGCCATAAATTGGATGGAAAAAAATCGATAGTTTAAAGCTTGGGAGTGTTTGTGCAAATACTAGCTTGCTTTTTTATTTCTCTAGAACTATTAGTATAAACATAAAATATGAATTAATAGGTAAACGGATTGGTATAGTATAGGTCCCCAAACTCTAAAGAGACATTTAGTTTTCTGATGGAAATTTCGTTCCCTCCTGTTGGGTAACAAAGTTTGTCGGAGTATGAATATTCATAGACTGAAATAGATCAGCCAATAGGAACTGTTTGGATAGACATGGCAACAGGTCAGCCATTGGGGACTGGCTGGAATAGGACATTGTAACAAGGTCAGCCAATGTATAGGCATAGCAACTAAATTAGCCAATGAGGACTGTTTGGATAGACATGGCAACAGGTCAGCCATTGGGGACTGGCTGGAATAGGACCTGGTAACAAAGTCAGCCAATCTATAGGCATAGCAACTAAATCAGCCAATGAGGGCTGTTTGGGAGCTGAAACAGCTTGGAGCCTGGGCGTGGCTTAGGTTAACTGATATGTATAAATATAAATTGTGTGCTCCTATTGTTGTCCATCCTTCTGTTAACTGTGCTTCTGTGATTATGCTTCTGATTCTGAGAACTGCTCTTGGTATTGTGTATATGTCTCATGTTATATTATGTATATAAAGAAGTTTCTTATTTAATGAATCCTGCTGCATCAGTTATTCTATCTGTGTGTGCTTTTTGGATGTGATTTCTGCAACAAACTGACAAAGTTGAAGTATTAGTTTAGTTTAGTTTATTGTCATTGCACATGGCACAATGAAATTAAATGCCGTCTTCAGTGTACATTATAACTATTAAAATATAAACACAAACATACATCCTTTACATTCTATATAATTGAAATTATCCACTATTCTTTGAGCCAGCAGTAAATACCATATTTTTTCGGAGTATAAAATGCACCTTTTTCCCCCAAAAAAGAGGGTGAAAATCTGGGTGCGTCTTATACTCCAGATGTAGCCCCACCCAGCTTCTCAAACGGAAGTTTCAGAGGCTGAAAAAAGCATCAGAAATGAAGCTTCAGAAACCCCCCCCCCCCAAACAGAGCTTCAGAAGAAGCCCCTAAACAGAGCTTCAGAGGCTTTTTTTCTGAAGCTGTTTTGGAGGCTTTCAGAGGCAGGAAACAAAATTCTGAAATGGAGTTTCAGAAGTTTCAGAGGCAGGAAAAAAAAAAGCAAGGCATAAAGTCATAGCCAAGAAACCTGTTGATAAAATTCACCTCTGGGAACAGCTGATTGTCGGTATTCTGGGAGGCCGAACCACCTGCCAATCAGCTTTTTTCTTATTTTCCTCCCCAAAAACTAAGGTGCGTCTTATACTCCGGTGCATCTTATACTCAGAAAAATATGGTAATACTAGCAAAAGAGATCAGAATCAGAATTGAACTGGAAGGGACCTTGGAAGTCTTTTAGTCCAGCACCCTGCTTGAGCATTTCAGACAATCACTGTCCAGTCACTTTTTAAAACTCCAGTGATGAAGCATCCACAATGTCTGAAGGCAAGCTGTTCCACAGGTTAATTTTCCTCCCTGTTAGGAAGTTTCTTCTTAATTCCAGGTCCTTTTCTGCATTGGCATAATGTTGACAAAATGGCACTATCTGTAATTGTTGTGTATAAATCACATCAAGACAGGAATTTGTGGGGCGTTTGTCTCCTTGTTTCCAGCCCCTTCCATAAACTGTCAACAGACAGTGATGAAATAGTGATTGACAGAATAAAAATCCAGAAGATGCAGAATGAAAGTTCTTATTTTACTTGGACCAAACCACATCACAAAGAAGGTTCTGGAAATATCCCTTTTTCCCCCTTCTGTGTTCCTATGATATTGCCTTCATCTCATTCCTAATACAAGAGGGAGACAGGTTTAAGTTGTGCTTTGCTGGACTGGAGTTAAAGCAGCGCATCAGGGTTGTTTTTGACCTTGGGAGTCGGGGTGGGCATGGCCAGTTTGACATCACTTGTGTTGGGGGTGTCTGTGGCGGCCCGAATGCTCTGCCAGCGAAAACAGAGCTCTGTTTTCAGCCGCAACGGCTTCCTGCTGGGGGTGTCACGCGCAGGAGGCTGTTGTGGATGAAAACAGAGCCTGGGAAGATCACGCATGGCCTTCCCAAGCTCCATTTTTGCTGGCAGAGGCACCGCGGGCCACTCCTTTGCTGTTTCTGGGGCCAGATCTAAGCACCCCGCTGGCCAAATCCAGTCCCTGGGGCTTGTGTTTGATACCCCTGGGTTAGATGGTCAGTGAATAGCTGATTTCTAAGCTGGCCTATGGGATTTCAATCTTGTGATGGGCTGTGCATTGTCCTAGTGAATAGGGAAGGATTTGTTCATTATTCTTGTCCATAGCCAAATTAGATCTCCTACCTGAGTAAATGTGACAGGAAGTCGACTACTACTTCCAACATAGCTTACTTTATATGTTTTTAACGGGCACCTGAAGTAATGGAATTTGAACTTCATCAGGATTTCAATGCTGGTGTGATTATCCCTATTGGAGGCAATTAGCTGTCACAGAAGAGTAATACATTTTTTTAATCCTTGAAACTGCTGGAAAGGCTTTTATTGTTATTATTTCTAAAAACCTCAGTCTCGTAGAATTACTTCTGTTCTCTATATAGTTGACTACTGTAGGCCAAGGCACTGATATATTGAGTGTTTGACCTTACTGTGGGGGGGAAATCATTAAATACTGATTGCTAGATTATTTCTTTCACAAGTACTCATTTGAGGAGGCTCAATTATGCCTGCAAAATTGATTTGGTATATAAAGAATGTATTCATATAATGGATCCACACATTTCCACTAAGTAACATCTATTACACTCTGCTCTGCTCCGTGGTGAAAGTTTAATCATTTTGCCAATTATTTGAGCACAAGAAAGACCTTCATACTTATAAAAATTAAATATATTTCCTAGAAGATACGTTAGTAGGACAGTTATCTAAGAATGATTCATTTCACTAGCTTAAAACCTGTCTGAATTAAATGATGTCCGCTACTTGGCTCAGTCATCAGGGTCACAACAAAAGTTACTTGTCTTGTTGAATACTTTACATATATCAGATCATAACAAAATCGCTGAGCTTGTAATGCTATGAAGTACCATTAAGTGGAATGCCATTTGCTTCTGAATTTCATTTTGCAGGTCAGCACATTCGGTGTAATTCTGCAGGGATTCTGCACTAGCAGAGAACGTATAGCAAAACTAAGCTAAAGGCTTTATGGACCTTCTGAGAATCCTCTGAGAACTCCTGCCTACAAACATTGGGGATTTCTAAGCCCTTTCCCTTCAAGACTTCTTAATAGGGATAATCCTCATTTTAGGAGGCCCTCAGCAAAATATCCTCCCACTTCCAATGTTAATGTCTTATTTGTTATTTCACTGGTAAAGTTGGAGCTGTTGATTAATTTCAACAATCTTGGGATCCTTTAAATGATGAGTTCCTGAAAATCTATGTAACTCTCACTATCTATAACTTACCTGACTTGCAAACTGATTGTCAATCATCATTGGAAAAACAACAACAACAGGGAAACAAAACAGAAACATATGGAGCATATTGGCTCTGATTGAGCCATCCAATTGAATTCTGGATTAGGGTGAAGGTTCGTTCTCGGAGCTTGTATGTTGGTTTCTGAACCATTTCCTACCTTCCAGAACTTCCTGGAGGTCAGTTTTTCCCCCTCCCTGAGCCTCCACACGGGCCCTGCACTTACCTCACATACAAAATGGGCTGTATGGAGACTCCTGGAAGGGGTGGGGTGGGAAGAGCCAGCCAGGAGTGGGATTTGGAGGTTCTCCGAACCAGCTATAATGTTAGCTATGGGTTCTCCCAAATCTGGGCGAACCCTTAGCAGCCCACCTCTGGCTAGAAGCTCTCTAGTCTGTAGAGATTCTCAGTCATCCAGATCATGGTTGTCCCAAAAAAGCATCATGACTGAGAATCTCTACAGATGTTTAGCTGTGCAATTTGGGATAAAAGCCCTTTGAATGGTATGGGAATAGGAATGGATTTCCAGAGGAAAAAATTGCAGACTACAGGAACCATTTGCACCACTCAGGTGACCCTGAGGACACAGACAAACCTCCTAGTGCTTCAATGACCCTCTAAAAGGATGCAAATGACCAGTTGTCTGCAAGGTATATAAATCCTTCCATTCCCCACTATTCTGTCAGAGCTGAAGAAGCTTCTTGGATGAGAAATGAAACGTCTTCAAAGAAAAAAACCAAGTCCAGTTGCCTTCTGAAAAAGCACCTTCGGGACAGAAGCTCTCTACTTTAAGCCCAGTAGCATCAGTAAAGAATCTTGGGTTATACTGAGGCTAAGTAGTATTTTTGCCTGAATCCCTAGAGATGAATGACTGGCTACTGGCTTGATTTGTCATGAGGCAGTTTGAGTCATAAATGCTACTTTCTCCATGCAGATAGATGGCCGTGCCTGCTTCAGTGTACACCACAGATTCACGAAATGATAAAAATATCTCAAGCTAAAACGGGACAGGCTGGAGGTCATGACTAGCACAGCTTGCCTCGCATCAGTTTCATATTCCCTACTACGTACTGTCAGTTTGCTGTTGAGTTACTACTGCCCCATCTGCTGGGAGCCGGGGTGATCACAATAGGTGCTCTTGGCATCTCGACGTTGCAGAGCGTTCAAGCTGCAGGACCCTCAATTCATTTACAGCTGTTGAGCTTAATGTGTCAGTATGAAATGGCTCGCTTGGCATTTTCAATCCGGAAGAGGAATGGCCTCCACAGAAAAACAAAGAAGATGAAAGGATTAGGGATGATAACTGTACAGCACTTGGTGGAATTAAAAGACAGCCACATCAGGCTGTGGAAGGAGGTGTAATCTGTGGCAGATGGATAGAAAGATGTAACTATATAATTGTTTGAAAAGAAATCTGGTTGCACCTGGGATTGCTGATATGTACTGTATTTTTCAGAGTATAAGATGTACTCCCCCCAGGGGTGAAATGTAAAATTTGTTACTACCGGTTCTGTGGGCGTAGCTTGGTGGGTGTGGCAGGGGAAGGATATTGCAAATCTCCATTCTCTCCCCACTCCTGGGGGAAGGATATTGTAAAATCTCCATTCCCGACCCACTCCTGGGGGAAGGATATTGCAAAATCCTCATTCTCTCCCCACTACTGGGGGAAGGATATTGTAAAATCCCCATTCTCTCCCCACTTTGGAGCCAGCCAGAGGTGGTATTTGTTGGTTCTCCGAACTGCTCAAAATGTCTGCTACTGGTTCTCCAGAACCTGCTGGATTTCACCCCTGGGGCAGAAGTAGAGTGGGTTCTGGTGTGGGAGCTGGAAGATTAATCCCAATGAATTTTGGAAGTTCCACTAATGAAGTTTAGAAGCTTACTCCAAGCGTGACATAGCTAATATTGATATTCCTGGTGTTCTTCTGGATCTCCAGCAAAATAATGGCAGTCTGAAAAGGACACCTTTTTAAAAAGAAACATGCAAAATAACTTCCCACAGTGTTTGGCGTTTCTAAAAGTCAGGTTCGAGGAGACTTGATTGAATATATAAAACCATGAATCACACAAAAATGTGAACGTAAGTATATAGAGCTAAAAGAGAGTGACTTAGAACCAGTAGCTTCGTAGCAAGAATTGAGGAAAAACCAGAAAATGTTTTAAAAAGAAATCAAAAGCCTCTGACGATCAGGCAACTCAACTGGATCGTTAAAGCCTTTTAAAGCATTTTTTTTTCTACAACCTCTTCGTCCAAAGAGGTTGTAGAAAAAATGCTTTTAAAAGGCTCTAACGATCCCAGCTGAGCCGCACGATCATCAGAGGCTTTTTTTTTTACTTTTAAAAGCATTTGTAAACAAAATGCTTTTAAAAGTAAAAAAATAAAGCCTCTGATGATTGCGTGGCTCAGCTGGGCAAGTGGGGGGCGGGCAGGGATTTCTGCTGCTGGTTCTCTGAACCATCCACTGCCATCGCTACCAGATAGGGTGATCCGGTCCGAACTGGGAACATTTCACCCCTGCATCAAACTGTTTCTGGTTCATATATTCATTCCTAAACCTACTGAGTTTTATTGCTGCATTAATGTCTTCTCTTTTGTGCAAACTCATATTTAAATTTGTATGTATATACTGTACGTACCTCTGCATATATTTTCTGGTTTTTTAAAAAACTATATCCTAACATACATTAAAATGCATTTGGGAAGTATTAGGAAGTCATATCTAGCCAGTTCTGACTGATCTCAGAAAGCCTATAAAGCATGGATGTCAAATTCACAGCTTCACATTGCCATCGTGTGATGCATCGTGATGTTTTTCCCCTTCGTGGAGCTGGGGTGGGTGTGGCCTGCTCGTGATGCATCTGGCCCATGGACTGCCAGTTTGACACTTTGCTATAAAGGGTACGACCTGTATTTAGATCTGGTTGGTATTATTACTGTGTTTCCCCGAAAATAAGACCCTGTCTTATATTTTTTGAACCCCAAAATAAGCACTTGGCCTTATTTTCAGGGAGGTCTTATTATTTTGGGGTGCATGGAGCAAGATGGGGCTCCTCTTGCCATCTTACCTGATTTCCCGCTCTGCGTTTAAATATTTTTGGGGAGGGCTTATTTTCGGGGGAGGCTTAATTTAGTGCATGCACTCAAAAGTCCGATTATTTTCAGGGGATGTCTAATTTTTGGGGAAACAGGGTATCTGTAAGAGAGACCACCATGAATACCAATGCTGAAGGCTGGACTATAAAATCAACAATCTAAGCCAGAATCAGATAATAACTAAAAACTATTAGGAAGAAAACTAGACTTGATCTACTAATAGTACTTAAGTCACCCAGATTTGGGGCTGAGTCAGAAATTTTATTTAGTGTCTAATGAATGGGGCTCAATCAGAGAGATGTAGTGTCGAAAAAGCAAACTCTGCCCTCTGTGTGTTATGATATCACACGCATCATAACACACAGAATGAGAGTGGGAACATGTATCCAAATTTCAGGATATGCCTTTCGTAATTTTGATGGAAGCTTTACATTCTTTGGATGCCTTTAGATACTTTGGATTCCTGTGGAATCAATGAAAAACAAAGATATTCTACCTTAATCCAGGAGGTGTAGATTAGTTGACTTCACCTTAGAAGTTGCAAAGGCTGAATTCTTTAAACAGAACAAAATATATGGATTCATGCATGTTGATTATGGGGCATCCAGTTGGTGCCCAGTCTTAGCAGCCACATAGATAGATTTTATTTTTGTAGGACAATCTATCCTCAACCTAGTCCTTTGGTTCTTTAAAGATACACCTGTCCTGCCATAATTGGATCAATCTATCTAACTGCTGGTTATCCTCTTTCTTCTTTCTATTAATATCAACGCCATGGTTTTTCAAGGAGAATAGATATTCAAGAAACAGTTTTACTAAAGGCTCTTTGGCTGTTTCTGTGGCCTAGTGGCTGTTGTGACCTAGGATTACCATGTCATTACAAGACACAATTAGTCCCAAATAAACCTATTTTATTGTAACATAAATTATGTTCATTCCTAGCTGAGTCCCAATTAGTTGCAAAACAAGTCCTTTGGAAGAAGTCCTTCAGGATAATCACCATCCTTTATCTTCTTTGACACTCTGCCAAAGGCCTTAGTTGGCAAAGCCCCACAAAGTTCAGAAACAAACAAGAGATGCCGACTGGAAACAGAGTTAGCAACGTTGCTTTCCTGCCAAAAAGGCCCAAGTGCCTTTGTTTCTTTTTTAAGCCTTATGGGAGGGGCCAATCATCTCCTGGCCTTACTCCTGAGTCATTCCTTTTGCTCTAGCTACACTTGCCTTCTGGCAGCTCTGCACATGCGTGCACTAGGAACAGGCTCCTCCTGTTCCTCTGCCTCTCTGCTGTCCAACTCTGGGAGCTCTGGAATCCGCACATCACTCCCAGATGGCCCTGGCCCCTTCTCTGCCTCTGATGCAGAGCCCTTGTCCGGGCCTTCTGCAGACTCCAGGACTGGTCCATGTTCCTCCCCAGCCTCCTCACTGTCTGACTCCACTGCCAACTCCGCAGGCTGCTGACGGACCACAACAGTGGGAAACATCTTCAGTTTCAGAAAGCCCTATTTTGAGTTATTGGAGATAAAGCTTCTGGATATAAAATTGGAGATATATCACAGAACTGTAGCCATCCCATCCTTTGCAAGTTTGACATATCTATCTCTGGAGAAACCAGTTATGACATTTTTCTATGGCTTGGATATACATCTGTCTATCTCTTTATTCTTCTGTCTCTTAGTGGCATTGCTGTTTGAGTTTCCCTCAGAATAGAGCTGGAAGGGACAGTGGGGGTCTTCTAGTCCAACCCCCTACTCAAGCAGGAGACCCTATACCATTTCAGACAGGTGGCTGTCCAGTCTCTTCTTAAAAACCTCCAGTGATCGAGCACCCACAACTTCTGAACGCAAGGTGTTCTACTGGTTAATTGTCCTCACTGTTAGGAGGTTTCTCCTTAATTCCAAGGCTTCTCTCCTTGATTAGTTTCCATCCATTGTTTCCACTCTTGTCTTCTGGTTCCCTCTTGTTTATTTTGCATGGGAAAGGAAAGGAAAGAAAAAAGGAAAGGAAAAAGGAATCAGTGGCTAAGACACTGAGCTTGTTGATCAGAAAGATTGGCAGTTCGGCGGTTCGAATCCCTAGTACAGGTCTCCTCTAGTGAGGTCACCAGATGACCTCCAAGGTCCCTTCCAACTCTGTTACTGTTACTGAAAGGAAAGGCAAAATGAGAGACTCCTTAATTTAAAAGAGCATTTCCCCTGTTTTCCTATTATCTCCTTGATATTTTCCAGTAGTTGCTCAATAGCATATCAGAGCATAACATAGGAGCAGGATTACTATATTGGAACATATAAATGATCCATCCAGAGCTGGCATCCTCTCTCTCTGGCTGTGGCCAACACCAGATGTCTTACAAGGAACTATAAAAGCCTCCCTAATGGGCTCAATTGTGCTATATTATACATGAGATGATATCTCTGTTTGTCCCCAGCTGGTAATCCCCTTATATCCAAAATTATCAAGGCTGCTGGCCCATGTAATTTTTCTCCAACTGTCTGTAATTGCTAGGCAAATTCTTGTTCATCTAAACATCTAATGTCTCCTTTAAAAAAAAAAAAAGCATGTGACACTAATGCGACTGCTTAAAACGCAATAGAATCTTATCATTTGTTTGAACATCTTTGGGATGAGTATGGATGGGGTCTTCTTTTACCCATCCTCCACTGAGGCCTATTTCTGAAGCAGATGTTGAAACTTTTTGAGGGCTGATGGGATGAGCTTTGAGAATTGGTTCCTGATTTGCTAGAGAATTGGTTCCTGATTTGGTAGCATCATTTCTTAATAGCAATAGCACTTAGACTTATATACCACTTCATAGTGCTTTTACAGCCCCCTCTAAGCGGTTTGCAGAGTCAGTTTATTGCCCCCAACAATCTGGGTTCTCATTTTATCAACCTCGGAAGGGTGAGTTAACTTTGAGCCTGGTGAGATTTGAACTGCCCAACTGCAGCTAGCAGTCAGCTAAGTAGCTTGCAGTGCTGCACTCTAACCACTGCTCCACCTTGGCTCTTAAAACAAAATATTTTGTTTTCAGAAGGTCCTAGGATTTAATAAATGAAATGCCAATGAATGGCTATAAAAGCCATGATGATGTCATATGTGCCATGATATGATTGTTTCCCCTTTATGGATGACTCAACCTCCCCAAACCTATCTAAGAATATCATGACATAATTACCTTGCCTTCCCCTACAGTCCAGTGGTGGGTTTCAAAATTTTTTACTACCGGTTCTATGGGTGAGACTTGGTGGGTGTGGCATGGCTTGGTGGGTGTGGCTTGATGGGCGTGGCAGGGGAAGGATACTGTAAAATCTCCATTCCCACCCCACTCCAGGAGAAGGTTACTGCAAAATCCCCATTTCCTCCCATTCAGCTGGGACTCAGGAGGCGGATAATAGATGGGGGTGGGGCCAGTCAGAGGTGGTATCTCCAAACTACTCAACATTTCCACTACCGGTTCTCCAGAACTGGTTAGAATCTGCTGAAACCCATCTCTGCTACATTCCCTGGCAATTTGACCATTTTGGTTCCACCTATTCCAGAAGTGCTTTGTAAATCATAAAATTAGTCATTGGAAGACCAATGCATCCTGTTTACTATAGGTTATCTATCCTGCCTCACACGGAAGTTACTTCAGCTCCTTAATCGTGTTAATCAATTTTTTTTTTATCTATTGATTTTCTGCGATATCTTTTCAGAGATGTGGTGGCTATAGGTATGCACAGTATTTTTGACACGGCCTCAACATAAATTTGTTGGTCATTATGAGATTAAAAAAAACATAGCTTGAATTTGTAGACCGTAGGATAGTGACCGTTTTGTATCCACCCCGTAAAGATCACCGTCAAAGCTTAACACAATTGAATCAAGACATGCAAAGCACTCTTTGTAGTGTTTCCACAAACACACTCAAGAGTTTGCACTGCTTCCATGGGAAGAAACAATTGACTTCTAAAGAAGATTTAGAGGAGGCGAGACTATTGATCGGTTCACCCCTGTTTGCTCTAATGAAGCCACTTTTTAAAGCCCCCTTTTTTTCGAGATAAGCTTATTGATTTTCAAAGAGTGGTTTCTTGTTGTAATAAACTCATCAATACAGCAATACATTGACTTAGCATTCTAGCAAGAGAAAAAAAAAGCTGCCTTTATTAAGCAGGGATTTGTCTTCATTTTACTTAATTGACAACATTCTGTGTTGGTGGTTTCTTAAGGTGAATGAATCTTAGCCCAGGCCAATACTTACCAAGTAGAAGCTATCCACAATAATTGAAAGTAATATATTTTTATTCAACAGTCTATATGTGATGTAATCAAAGGCCCATTAGGCAGATAAAACAATAATCTGGATTCACAGTTGGGTTCATTTGTCCTGACTTCTGTTTTTATGGTAGTGTTTAATGACATGTTGTTCTTACCTTCTTGTGTACTGCTTTCTTTAAATAGCATGTTGCCAATTTGCAATATATATTGAAGAGTCAAACCCTGTGGCTCATTTAAAACAGGAATTGCTGACATTAGAAGAATTACCCATTGCTTGGAAACCAGAAGTGCTAGTTAGTGCTGATCAATGTAGTTGGACAATCTCATCCAGAGATTGTATAGATAGGGATAACCTATAATAATATACTTTTATAAATAAGAAAGGAAGGATGGATGGATGGAAGGAAGGTTGAGAAGGGCTGTTTTAAGTCTTTTGACACTGCTTTAGTGGTTCCCGGCACTGTCCTTTTGGGGTGTACTTCCCACATAAGAAAATAAAAAGAAAATAGAAGATGACTTCTTTAGGTGAGCTTCCCAAAGACCTTTGGAAACCTATTGTAGCAAAATCAACCAAACTATGAACTGAACTGGGTTGAAGGAAGCCATCTACGACGCCATGCTTTGAAACTGCCAAATACAAGAGTTAACAATATCTTGTACAGAAGATAATGGTACCTGCACTACAACTAAACTACCATTGATAGTCTTACCGTACAGCCCATGCAGTGTGATATGAAGGTGAGATGTAGTGAAATCCCACCTGTAATATTGTGGACTATTGAGCATGAATGTTCATTTTAAGAACTAAAGGATGCAATGTAGCAGATCCTCATGGAGCAAAACTCAATCTTTGCTCTATCTCTACAAGCACAGACTTGGAATCATATTGACCGGATGGGCTAGGATAAATCTGAGTTAATTTAATTCCCATTGCATGTGGATTAAAATTAGGTTTAATTAAATACTTTAAGAACATTGTTCTCCACTTCTTTTACCTACCTCAGCAAATTACAACATGGAAGGTCCTTTTGGAGGGAATTGGGGAACTATAGAAATGCTGGAAATGTTGTCTGGGGAATTCTGGGAGCTGAAGTCCAACCCATCTTCAAGCTGCCAAAGTTGAGAAACGCTGATTTAAAGGCAGCCAAAATGTTGGAGTCACATGAAAGTGATCTTTTAAAAGATAAAGCTCTTTTTCCTTGCTCTTACTTTAGTCTTTGAGGTCCCCGGGAGGTAGATTGCTGCAGGTGGCAGCAGGTGAGAAAGTAGGCAAGCTGTTGCTTTCTTGAACAATCATTTGAAGGAGTGTTTTCTCGGCTGATTGAATTTTTATAGCAGCGTAGGATGCTGATGAGAGTTCTGACACTTTTCAATAGACTAACAAAACCGAAAATATTTCTCCATATTACTGTCTTGTATTTACACAGGAGCATCCATGAGATCTGGTGAAGAAACTAACAAGGGCCTTCATTTGAGGCAATACATGTGTCCCATTCCAAAGGTGCTTTTTCAAGAGGCAACTGGACTCCTCCTCCTCTTCCCCCTTCTTCTTCTTCTTCTTCTTCTTCTTCTTCTTCTTCTTCTTCTTCTTCTTCTTCTTCTTCTTCTTCTTCTTCTTCTTCTTCTTCTTCTTCTTCTTCTTCTTCTCCTCCTTCTCCTTCTCCTTCTCCTTCTCCTTCTCCTTCTCCTTCTCCTTCTCCTTCTCCTTCTTCTCCTCCTCCTCCTCCTCCTCCTTTTTCTTCCTCTGCTGCTTCTGCTGTCCCAAAAGTGCTTTTTCAGGAGGCAACTGGACTTTCTTGTTTTTTTCTGTAAACTGCCCAGAGTCCCTTCTAGAAGAGATAGGTGGCACATAAATCAAATCAATCAATCAATCAATCAATCAATCAATACATACATACATAAATAATTAAAAAATGTTTTTCTAATACATGAACATCTGTTTTTTCATCTTAAAAAGTCATAAGAAAAAATGCTTTACTTCTGAAGTCAAGAATTAGCTACCAATATAGACATATATTGTAAGTTATATGAAGACACATTCAGCTATGGATAAAGCAAAGCAGCTCCCTAACAAAGCAGATTAAAACTACAAAAGGTGTCTGCCGGGGCTGTATATTGCTACCCTTCCTTTTTAATTTTTATATAAACAACATTGTGGAAGAGCTTAATAATCCTTCCTTTTTTATTTCACTTCTCATCCAAGAAGCTTCTCCTGCTCTGACTGGATAGTGGGGAATGGAAGGATTTATACTCCTTGCAGACAGCTGGTTATTTGCAATCTTTTAGCAAGACGTTAAGGCCAGAGAAGCAAAACGTCTTCAAAGAAAAACCAGAAAGTCCAGTTGCTTCTTGAAAAAGCACCTTTGGGACAACCATGACCTGGATTGACTGAAAAACTCCATAGACACATGTTCAATGCTATAAAGCTATTATAACTAAGAATATAATGGCCTCTGCAATGCTAACTTTCCAAATGTTGAACTATGAATGCCTTCTCTGAAGACATTTTTGGCACTGACCTGCTGTCCTCAACCAAACATGAACTTTGGTTAATGCCCCAGTTGAGTACAGGTAGTCTTCAAATTGCAACAGTTCATTTAGTGACCATTCCAAGTTACAACTGCAATAAAACAAGTGACTAATGACCATTTCCCACACTTATTGTCAGGTCCGCCTGATTGCCCAGTTGCGTCCCTTTCTGGATCGGGACGCCCTACGCACAGTCACTCACGCTCTCGTCACTTCCCGTTTGGACTACTGTAATGCTCTCTACATGGGGCTCCCCTTGAGGAGCACCCGGAGACTTCAGCTGGTCCAGAATGCGGCCGCGCGAGTGGTTATGGGAGCGACTCGTCGCTCCCGGGTAACTCCCCTCTTGCGCGAGCTGCACTGGCTTCCGGTGGTCTTCCGGGTGCGTTTCAAGGTGTTAGTTACCATCTTCAAAGCGCTCCATGGCTTAGGACCGGGATATTTACAGGACCGTCTTCTGCCAATGAATACCTCCCACCGCCCGATACGCTCTCACAGAGAGGGCCTCCTCAGAGTGCCGTCTGTCAGACAATGCCGATGGGCGGCCCCCAGGGGGAGAGCATTCTCTGTGGGAGCCCCAGCCCTATGGAATGAACTACCCCCGGATATAAGAAAGATTCCTGACCTCCGTGCCTTCCGACGAGCCCTGAAGACCCTACTATTTCATCAAGCCGCTCTGACTTAAATTAGTGCTAATTTTAATAGGGATTTTTAGGGGTTTTAAATTTTACGGCCAAATAGTTTAATTATTTTATTAGTTTTAATTTTTATATGTGACTGTTTTTAATATGGCTGTAAACCGCCCTGAGTCCTCTCGGGGAGAAGGGCGGTATATAAATGCAATAAACTCTAACTCACTCTAACTTATCACCGTTGCAGCATTCCCATGGTTACCTGATCAAAATCCAGACCCCTGGCATATTTATGACAGTTGCAGTGTCCTGGGGTCATGTGATCATCTTTTGCAAAGTTCTGGAGAGCAAAGTCAATGAAGAAGCCAGATTCACTTAATAACTCACTGACTGACCAACTGCAACGATTCACTTAACAAGAGTGGCAAGAAAGGTTGTAAAACAAGGCACAACTCACAACTGTCTAGCTCAGTATCAGAAAGTTTGAGTTCAGTTGTGATCAGAAGTCAAGGATTACCTGTAAGTGTCAAATGTATCTCGTCCTTGGCTGCCTTCCCTTTCCCCAAAGTCTAGAAATTGTGAGCAAACCAGAAGGAAAATGAAAAGTTCATGCTATAAACTATGAAGTGTTTTTTTTAATATCATTTTTCATTTCATTTTCAATGTGTGCCAGAGTCGCACAGAAAAAAATGACAATAAAGCTTATCTTATCTGTCTTGTCAATATCACTTTTCTATTAGTCCCAGAATTCTTAATTACGTTTCATGGTGCAGGTGGAAAATGAACTTCATTTTTTGCCTCTTTCTATAACCCCTGGATCAATTTATGGACCTTGCAGTAGGAAAAGCTATAGATGACCCACACAATTCAACACAGTACTACTAGATCTGGGCTGTGAAACTAGAGATAGCTGCCAAAATAGAGATGACAGGTAATAAAGAGATGCTATAAACCAATGCTTCTCAAATCTGGCAAATTTATGGATGCCAATTCCCAAAATTGCTGGCTGGGGAATTCTGGGAGTTGAAATCCACACATCTTAAAAAGTTGCCAAGTTTGGGGAAAAAAAAAACATTGCTGTAAACTCTGTGACATCTATTTACTATTTAGAAATTCACAAATATGTCAACAAAAGTTGTAAAATGAAGCAAAATTCACTTAATGTCTCACTTAGCAACATGAATATTGGGCTCAGTTGTGGTTGCAAGACAAGGACAACCTGTATTGTAAATATTTTTATTACCTAGATAGGTATATGTAGATACATCCACTAAATGGGTTATTTTGCAAAAACAAAAGTGATACCCTCTTTTCTTCACTTTTTAAGCAACCCATCTTCACATCCTTTCCTTAGTAACTCCCCAGGAGTCTTAGTGGGTGGTACAGATACAACTGTATTAAAAAAGAAAAAAAGCTACATTTTATAATTTATTTGTTCATTGGAATAAACCTGTTGTCAGGAAGTTCTAGTAGTAATCGCAAATTAAGAATAAATCCAATGAAGACATGTACAATCTCAAAATTCACAATTTGATGGAGCATTTTTCTGGTCTGATATTTTAACTAAGATTTTCACATGGGAACATTAAATCAACTCTGAATGATTTTTGCCTCATTACATATAATTTAAAAAGTCACAAAGACAAAAATGATTCTTTGTTCGGGGGTTTGTTTCGCAAACTTTACTGATACGGTGGCTCAGTGGCTAAGATGCTGAGCTTGTCGATCGAAAGGTTGGCAGTTCAGCAGTTCGAATCCCTAGTGCTGTGTAATGGGGTGAGCCCTGTTACTTGTCCCAGCTTCTGACAACCTAGCAGTACGAAAGCACGTAAAAAATGCAAGTAGAAAAAATAGGGACCACCTTTGATGGGAAGGGAACAGCTTTCCAAAGGCATTTAGTCATGACCATGGAGACGTCTTCGGACAGCGCTGGCTCTTCAGCTTTGAAACATAGATGAGCACTGCCCCCTAGAGTCGGGAATGACTATCACATATGCGCGAGTTACCTTTTTAAGGCTTCAGAAATGGTTTGCTTGCTTTAATAATTGAGACAAAAATATCCAACCATGTAAAGATTCTTTCCCTGCCTCCAGGCTTTTCCTCTGAAATGATAGTACAAACTTTTGTAGATAAAATTAGAGTAGTTGAGTTTGTACAGTATGTGTGCGTAGACGCGCCCACACACGTGCACACACACAGAGTCTTTTAATGCACACAGTATAATTGTGTTTCCACTTGCCTTGCAAAAAGAAATATGACTGATTGGGAAACTGATTGCCTTTGGCTGTCACAGACTTTCTCTCTCGTGAAATTGCAGACTTCAGAGAACTCTTGAAAGAATGAAAATCTAAGCACAGCACTTCATCAGGATTTGCTTTGATTTGCTGAACTTCTCTCCGCCGATATGCCAGTGTGAACATTTGGAAAATCTGCACTGTGGTAGAAATGAAATAGTACGAAGAACTATTAAAAGATTGTGTCAAGGTTCTGAGGAATGAACCCAAGCAATCCAGCAACTCTGAGATTTTTGGCTTTCTCAAAGAACTGCTTTATTGAGTACATCATTTTGGTACTTTTGAAATGCAAAACCAGCTTTGTGTGGGGTGTCATAGAGTATATCTTGGGCTTTGGCAGTTTCGCTCCTGCCCAGTTTCACTCGCAACCCAATCAGTGGGTTGGTGTGGAGGCCCCTTCCACCCACTGAGCCCTGGTCACATCCTTGAAGCAGTCCCACAGTGCCTTCAGGAACAGGCCGGCATTCACCAACTCTCTGGCTTGCTCGCTGTGGAGGTCCACCACCCACTCTGAGCTTTTCCAGGCCTATATGACATAGTGATGGGAAAGGAGACTGACAGGTGTCATCGATGATGGGGATTGGAGTTATTCCTCTGTCCCTGGCAGCCAGACAATGGAGCGGCTGCAGGAGCGGTTTGGAGAGGCCAGCTTCCGAAATGTTGGTACCTGGCAGTGTTGGGAGTTGGGGAGGTAGAGGCCATCTTGAAGGGGCAGCAGCAGTCCAACCAATCACCTGCGGCTCCCCCCACCTGATTCTGCCTGGCCAGCCCTAGGTTCCGACTGGGTGTAGCTTACGGTCGGTCCCAGAAGCCCCAACCAGTCTGGTGGAATTCACATTTGGACAGCTTTACGTAAAGGGGTTAACACTCTGGTTATTTCTTGCGCTTTCAGTATAGTTAAAGAATAGACAGCTTCTTCCCAGGTCACATTGTCCAATTAGGTGTCGTGGCATCTCCTCTTCCAAATCTCTAGCCAGCACCTGTTGGGATGACTTTGGTTCCCATTAGATAGTAAATTGTTGAGATCTAATCTGACATTCCAGATCTCCTTCCTTCCTCCAAAATGTGTCAAGCTGAGAAATGGAGAAAATGGCTGCAATAGGCCCAATTCATTTCAAAGTTGACAAATAGTTCTTTTAAAGTTAAAGGTTGTTTTTTTTAAAAATGTGGTTAATCATAAAAGCAGTGTTCCAATATCTCAGGGGCTGCCACAAAGAAGAGGGAGCAAAGCTATTCTCCAAAGCACCTGAGGGCAGGACAAGAAGCAATGGGTGGAAACTAATCAAGGAGAGAAACAACCTAAAACTAAGGAGAAATTTCCTGACAGTTAGAACAGTTAACCAGTGGAACAACTTGCCTCCAGAAGTTGTGAATGCTCCAACACTGGAAGTTTTTAAGAAGACGTTGGATAACCATTTGTCTGAAGTTGTGTAGGGTTTCCTGCCTAAGCAGAGGGTTGGACTAGAAGACCTCCAAGGTCCCTTCCAGCTCTGTTATTCTATTGTATAAACTTTGATGATAATCTCTGTTTATAAGCAGGGATTAACACCAGACAAATACAGGTAGCTCTCAACATAGCTGAGCCCAAAATTTCCATTGCTAAGTGAGATAGTTAAGTGAGCTTTTCCCCATTTTTACAACCTTTCTTGCCACAGTTGTTAAGCGAATCACTGCAATTGTTAAGAAGAAGTTGCAAAGTGAATCCGGCTTCCCCATTGGCTTTCCTTGTCAGGAGGTCACAAAAGGTAATCCCATAACCCCAGGATGCTGCAAACATCATAAATAGGAGTCAGTTGCTAAGTGTCTGAATTTCCATCAGCAACTGTCATAAGAGTGAAAAATGATCATAAATCACTTTTCCCAGTGCTGTTATAACTTCAAACTGTTGTAAATCACGGACTACCTGTAGTCAAGTGGAAAACAATGCCCTAATTAAGAAATTACAGGGAGAAAATCACATTCCCACCAACACTGGCTGGGCAAGCTACAGTATATAAACAAGAAGCAAACACCACACTCATTAGCACTGATGATGTTACCTAGACAGGTGATGAAACAAGCAAGCAAGCAAAGTCAGAAAGCACTGGGGGACTCCAATTTAAATAACCAATTACTCTAGTACTCAACATATCGTTAAGACTTCCCGATGCACCTATTCTCACTTTTATCTAACAGCAAGAACAAATCACATTTCTATATGAAGCCTGCACTTTAACTGCTAGGAGGTGTTTTAAGGAATTATATTGCTGATAGTTTTTAGTTACTAATTTAATGGTGTGCATGGTTTTTTAAATAATTTTGTGCTGATGTAGTCAAACTTGCATTTTATCAGTTAAAACAAATGTGTTAAAAATAAATAACACAAGAGGGATGGAGAAGGCTTAAATCCACGGATATGTAACATATGTTGTAGATAAAATACATAGCAGCTAAATTCCAGTATTTCTTGTGATTTTTTAATTTCGTTTCCTGGCTAGTCTCGAAGGGGTGATAACTAGCATTGCTTCTTCACAGAAGCAAACTATAGCCTGAAAACTTTAAGCGACTCTGGTTTTACAACTGAATCATCAGCACTAGTCTGAAGACAACTTCTAAGGATTTAAGAGAAGATAATTCACTCAGGATTGAAGGAAGAAAGAAGGAAAAATCAGGATTGAAAAACAAGGCAGATTGTTATTCCTAAAATAATAGGAGGGAATAATTAAATGTAATCAGATTTAACAGATTAACAGAGTTGGAAGGGACCTTATAAGTCATCTAGTCCAATGCCCCCACCCCCACTCAAACAGGAGACCCTATACCATTTCTGACAAATGGCAGTCCAATCTTTTTTTTGAACATCTCAAGTGATGAAGCTCCCACAATTTCCGAAGGCAACTTCTGTTCCACTGGTTGCTTGTTCTCACTGTCAGAAAGTTCCTCCTCATTTCTAGGTTGAATCTCTCCTTGGTCAGTTTCCATCCATTGTTCCTTGTCTGGCCTTCAGGTGCTTTGGAAAATAGCTTGACCCCTTCCTCTCTGTGGCAGCCCCTCAAATATTGGAAGACTGCTATCATGTCTCCCCTGGTCCTTCTCTTCACTAGACTAGCCATGCCCAGTTCCTGCAACTGTTCTTCGTATGTTTTAGTCTCCAGTCCCCTAATCATCCTAGTTGCTTTCTGCACTTTTTCTAGAGTTTCAACATCTTTTTTATAGTTTTATCTTTTATCTCTTTAAATCTTTTTTATATAATCCTTTAATCAAGATTCATGAAATGTTATTCTGGTCTGAGACTGTAAAGGAAGATTGATTGATTGATAAATGAAATTTAAACTACATTTAGTTTCAAATTAAATGCAAATGGAATAGAATAAAATTTAGGTTTTCGATGGTTAACTAGATCAACTGTTTTTTTTAGAAGATGGGCATAATTGTGTCACCCCCAAAACCAGATGTGGCTTCCTGCCTAAAAAAAATATTGCATTAACTTTGTAGTTTGGGATTGTCTTGTCAGTATAAACAAACATAAAAGAGGGGAAATCAAGCATGTTTAAGAATGTATTTGGAAAAATTGGTTTTAAAATGACTATTTTAACTATGTTTACATGGCCATTAATTTTATGATCTGGAGGTCATTTATGAAGCGTGCAGAGGTGAAATTCAGTTTGTGAATGTGAGGCGCAGTGGCATTTTCACTGGACTGAATCCCCATTCTTTGCATTTTTAGCAGGAAATTTAACTTTGCCCTTGTAAAAAAGACAAGTTGTCCTTTTCTAAGCTTGGCTAACCAAAATTATGGCAGCTGACCAGGTAATTGCAGTGAATGTGACTGTATATCAGGGGAAAAAAAAAAGAACTTTTATGCCTAGTCCAGTGAAATATAAGGTGATAGGCCATCAGAATTAATCAAACAAACCAGGGAAATTGATGAAAACTGAAGTTCTAGTTCCTAGCTTGCAAATCCTGATGATGGCTACTTGGAATAAAAATGATGACTAATATTAAAAGATTAAATGTCCAGTCATCTGAAAGCATCCATAGTTTACTCTTGATGCCTTGTAGTTGACACACATTCAATAGAAAGAGCTTAAATTGAACAAGGACAGTGTTTGGAAGAAATGGGGTGGGGTGGGGGGAGAGATTCTTACAGCTAGCATTATTTCAATTTGACTGTCTATTTGCTACTCAAGAATTTCTACATTACAGATACATTCAATACATTCCTGCATGTGATAAGAATGAAAACTGAACTATGGCTAGCAGGTGGAAATGAGGTGAAATCAGTAGTGGGTTGCCCCTGGTTCAGACTGGTTCACAAGAACCAGTAGTAAAACTGGCAGGAGGCCTCGCCCACTATACCGGATGTTGTCTTCGGTGATCTGCACATGCGCAGAAGCAAGGTGTGCATGTGTGCGATCCTGTTGCAAACCAGTAGTAAAGGTAGGTAGAACCCACCTCTGGCTGAAATGTGTTCTGTCACCTGCTACAGAATCTTGTCTTTCCTATAAGACAGGGATGTCAAACTCAAGGGGGCCAGATCTATACTTCTATTTAGCAAAAAGAATGCATGGAAAGAGAAGCATTAAAGCATTAAAGTGAGCATCATAACTTTTAAATGAAAGTTTTCCTAAGGTTGATACTTGCATGAAAGAAAAAAAACCCTTTCTTTAGGTAATAACAGAATGATAAGAAAGCTTGAATTACTTTAGTCTTTTTATAGCAAGGAACATGTATTGTGCTCTCTGCTGTGATCTAGGCCCAAGTAGTTATTACTAGACATAATCAGTCCTAAACAAATATATTTCATTAGAACAGCTGAGAATTACTTCATTCTCAGCTTAGTCCAAATTAAGTCCAAAACAAATTCTTCATAAGCAGTCCTTCGGCCTTATCACCAACCTTTGTCTTCTTTGGCACCCTGCCAAAGGCTTTTCTTGGCAAAGCCCCACAAAGTTCAGAAGCAAGAGACGCCGACAAGAAACAAATGTAGCAATGTTGCTTTCCTACAAAGATCCCAAGAGCCGTTGTTGCTCTTTTAAGCCTTCTGGGGGGCCCAATCACCTCCTGCCTTTACTCCCGAGTCGTCCTTTTTGCTTTAGCTGCTCTTGCCTTCTGGCAGCTCTTCACATGTGTGCACTAGGAACAGGCTCCTCCTGTTCCTCTGCCTCTCTGCTATCTGCCTCTGGAGGCTCCAGAGTCCACGCATCGCTCCCAGATGGCCCTGGTCCCATCTCTGCCTCTGATGCAAAGCCCTCATCTGGGCCTTCCCCAGACTCCAGGACTGGCCCATTGTCCTCCCCAGCCTCTTCATTGTCCATCTCTGCTGCCAACTCTGCAGGCTGCAGGGGGACCACAACACTCTCCTCCATTATGGCATGCACCAAGCAAGCTATACACAGCTAAGAGTCAGAAAGAATTGGAAGAGGAAGTGATAAAAATAAGTGACATTCTGATAAGAATATCAATTCAACCAAAGTTGGCATGTAACACCAAGCAATACTGACATCAATTAGACTTATATATTGTTTCACAGTGCTTTACAGCCCTCTCTAAGCAGTTTACAGAGTCAGCATATTGCCCCCAACAATCTGGGTCCTCATTTTACCCACCTCAGAAGGATAGAAAGCTGAGTCAACCATGAACCTGGTAAGATTCGAATTGCCAAATTGCAGGCAGCCGGCAGTCAGCAGAAGTCGCCTGCAGTACTGCATTCTAACCACTGTGCCACCACATCTCTTATAAGACAAGCAAACTAGTCTTTTATACAAGGAAAAGAGACAGAAACGCAGAGTCCCTCTGCTAAAAAGTCTTGACCTCTATAGTCTTCAGTGACCAAGAAGGTTATATGTGCAGAAATCCACTTCGGTTGCAACTTTAATACAATCAATGGAATAAATATGAACAAAACTTTAAATCAATGCAAAAATCAGGTGCAAAACTCATGAAATTGTCATTCACCACAATTGAACAATTTGTCCTATAGCGCAGGGCCACATGGAAATGTCTACAGATGTTCCATGGAAGGCATGTCAGTTTCACTGAATTTCTTTAGCTTGGCTATTAAACTGGTACACCTTCCTCTGTCCTAAAGCAACGCCTTCACTGTTTACTGCGCATCATGAAAATTTCCTTAGTACTACCAGCACCAAGAACAGTGGGCAATTCAACACCTCCCCTACAACATTGCAAAATTCTCTGTTTGAATGGCACCCAAGTGTGTGTGGGGGGGGGGGGAGAAAACTTTCCTTTAGTCTTTCCTGTTTAACTCATTTGTACAATATGTTTCATCGGAAAGGACTTTCTCTTCCATCCCTGGATCTTCTACTTGGCCTTTGTCTGTGAATGGTTGTTCTTGTGAATGGTGATACTTTTCTGAATGGAAGGCTGATTGTACTTCTCGTCCTTTGACATCAGCTGCAACAGAATATTCCTCATCATTTTCATCTCCTGTTGAAACTGCCATTGAAGACGTAATTCTGACCTCATCCATGCCCTCTTCAGAAGAGGCTCTTAATGACAGCTCATCAAAGTCCTACAGAACATAAGAACTGGAGGGGGAGGAAGCTGACAGTTTGGGGGCAATTACACAATGCCTTTCTAATGGTATTGTGCGTATGTGGGAAGAGAAGAAAAAAGGTCATTATCACGAAGCCAAGGACCTCCTTGAAATTATCTGCTTTTTGTCCCGCTGTTCTGAAGATCAGAAGGACAATGATAATATTCAGGACAACAGTGCCTGAATATCTGTTGATGACTCCACAGTAGACTTCTAACATGATGCATGATGCTCAGTGTGATTGGTCAACAGGCAGACTTGAAGGAGGTCTCCCATTTTGAGGTCCACTTTATAACAATGTCTAAAAATAAGATACTCAGAAGTAAAGACTTGATGTGGAGCTCAGTGCAACAGTTGTTGAGAGCTGTTGGGCAGAATTCTTAATCCAAGGTAGCTAGTTTCCATATTTTGTTTTTTTCTTCTAAAAAAATCATACTTTGTAGTGTAGAAATTCAATCGGGTGAATGTTGCTCTTGAAAACCAGTAGAATAGATAAGTAATGTGAGATGCTTCCTTCGGTGGCTATCAGATTCTTCCAGGGGTGGGTTCTAAATTTTTTTACTACCGGTTCTGTGGGCATGGCTTATTTTGTGGGTGTGGCTTGATGGTCATGCGACAATTATTTAGGATTTACCAGGCTTTTAACTGCTTGCAGAGCTGTACCGATCTACCCATTTATTTTTGCAGGCACTGATCTACTCATGTATTTTTGCAGGCACTGATCTACTCATGTATTTTTGCAGGGACTGATCTACTCATGTGTTTTTTCAGGCACTGATCTACTCATGTATTTTTGCAGGCACTGATTTACTCATGTATTTTTGCAGGCACTGATCTACTCATGTATTTTTGCAGGCACCGGTCTACTCATTTGTTTTCTTTTAACACTGATCAGCTGTAGGGTGGCCCTTTGAAGCCCCGTGGCAAGAGTTTAAACAGTTTTTTCCCCTCTAGCCATCAGCTGGGACTCAGGAGGCAGCAATAGATTGGGGATGGGGCCAAATAAAAGGAAAGAATAACGCGGGGGGTGGGGGGGCACGGGGTGGGGGGTGAGGGGGGGTGGGGAGGCAGAACCGGTTCAGTGGGGGCAGAACCAGTTCGGTGACATCACATCGTCAACTCTACCAGCTTGGGAGAACTGGGCCGAACCGGGAGGAACCCACCCCTGGATTCTTCACCCAGGCACTGAATGGAATAATAGTCTAACTTGGAGTGTTTAGTCCAGTAGTTAAAGCACCAAGCTAGAAAGCAGGAGACCCTGAATTCAAGTCTTGCCTTAGCCATGAAAGCTAACTGGGTGACCTTGGCCAGGCGCTCTCTTCCAGCCAACTCACCTTATAGGGTTGTTTCTGTGGAGAAAACAGGAGGAAGATGTGTTGGGTATGTTTGCCACCCTGCATACTTTATAAAAATAATAAAGGTGGGATGCAAATAAAATAAACCACTAAAATACTTCTGTAATAGTTGACCATGTGACTCCTGCCTGGTGTGTTTATTTTACTTATTTATTCATTACACATAAAACCACCCATCTCCTACATATGGTTCAGGTGGCACATATAATGCAATGATCAATTAAAAACAAAGCCATTAAAAGCAAAAAAAACCAAGTAAAAAGCTATAGATAAACTATAGCAATATTGTCTCAAACAGCACGATTGAACATAGAAGAGATGCAGAAGGCGACGTACTTGACTTGAAAGGTTTACGTATATCTAATCAACATAGACTTTCATTTTAGAACTATTATTTGCTTTGGCCCATCAATCTTGTCCTCTTCAATATCTTTAACTGAAAATAAGTATTATTACAGGAAGGAGAAGAAATTTACTACTTAGTTAGGAAGAAGATTCAGAATACTTTATATGGGAAAAATGTGAAGATTTGACAACATTTGTCCATACTACTTAGTATTATCCAGTGTGCAACTTATGGTAAGTAATTACGTAAGTTACTGAAATATAGTACTTCTCTAGGAAGTAGGAGAATATATACTGCCAAAGCCAGATTTGTATGCTACAGGTTGCTTATACCTTGTGTGGACTTTTCTCTGAAGAGCAGAAACTGACCAAGACCTGGATCAAGGTCATTCCTAGCTATGCAACAGATTCCAGGACACAACCTATGACATTTTATGAGAAGCAGTGGTGGGTTTCACATTTTGTTACTACTAGTTCACCCCGCGCGCATGCCTGGTTCATACACGTGCCTGCCTTCTGCACATGCACCCAGCCTCAAAAAGGCCGGGGTAAGCGGACAGGTCTACCTGCGAATTCCGCTACCTGATCACCCAAACCATCTGACTACCACCTCTGATGAGAAGTATGTATCCTATTGGGGTCCTATAGACATTCTGAAGAAGTTTCCTCTACAGGTAGACCTTAATGTACAATTCTTTGTTTAATGATCTGTCAGCTCACCTGTAGAAATGGAGTTGCCTTTTGTTGCTCTGTTTTAATGTGTGTATCTTTTTGTCTTCTAAACTACTCTGACTCGTATGAAAGTAGAGAGTAGAGAAAATCAATTAATAAACAAAGGACTGTAATAATAATTACACAATGAAGCATTTTTAGAAAGTTTCTTCCTTTGAGGAGAAGTGGTGTGACTGTTGCAGTGGTGGATTGCCCCCAGTTCAGACCGGTTCGCAAGAACCGGTAGTAAAATTGGCGGGAGACTCCGCCCACTGACCTGGATGTCATCAGAAGTGATTCTGCGCATGCGCAGAAGTGATCTGCGAATGTGCAGAAGAGCACACGCGTGAGTGAGCAAAGCAAGAGCGTGCATGTGGGCACGATGCGAACCGGTAGTAAAAGTAAGTAGAACCCACTCCTGGTCTGTTAATACTTTAAGGGAAGATTTTAGGTTTGGAAAAAGGTTGGAAACAAAGATATTAGGAAAGGCTGAAAATGGAAGTGAAGGCAAAACTAATGTCATTATATCTCAGAGTAATTTGCAATGGAGCTTTTTGCAGTAGCCAATTTATTTTGCTTTGATGTAATCATTTGACTGCATTAGATACTGGGAGGAAATCAGGAAGAAAAGACAGAAACCTTTTTTTCCCTCTTAAAAGTGTTTTTGTAAAAATAAAAAAAAAATCTTTCAGCGTTTCCACATTTAATGATCCTGAGGTTAAATTGCAAATAAGGTCCATTTGTCTAGTGATCGAGTTGACTTAAAAGGCATTTAGGAAGCATGTTAGGACCTGCTGAAATTAAAATAATTGGGTGGAAGGTACTAAACTCTTTTTATTTTATTTCCTGTCATCGAAACACAGCTTTAATTGGGTACAGTGCATCTGAATTAAGCCAATAAAAAGTATCATTGATTATAACCTGTACACGATGATAATGGCGGCCGTCTTTTTTTATTGTATTGGCAGACAAAATTGCATTTCCTCTTAGCTTAGGTCACTTACAATCCAAATGAGCATTTGTTAATGGACCAGGTCATTTAGCAGCCACTTTCTCGACATTTACTGGCCCTACTCAAATGCCCTTTTTAAACATATGTTGAATATTCGGCAACATTTCTTGTGCCATCTGAATGCCAGTGAATTTTGATGGATGCCTCTTCATCCGTCGCAGGACCCTGGAGAGGAAATGGCTGGTTTCTAACTGGGGCCAGTTAATTACCCTGAGAGAGAAGCAGGTTCATTGTGGCAATAGAAATGAGATAAAACATGGAGGAAGGACAGCAACAGGTCAAAAAGGCATGGCTTCGAGGTTCATTATTTTCGGAGGCTTGTTTGATGGATGTTGAATCCTTCTTGTAGTATCAAAGACAGGCTGAAGGGGAAAAAGAAGAATACCTGTATTATTCATAGGCTGCCATCTATGGTCTCTGGTAATCAGATCTCAGTATTGCATAGTGTAGACCTTAGGTGAAACCCCCCCCCCCCATGTTTCCTATTAACATGATCCAAATATGATGTCAAATAAATGACAGAGAAACGCAGAAGTCGCTGTGCCAGAAGAGACCTTATTTGAGACCTGCGGCTCAAATAACTTGCAAAAATGGCAATTTGGAATAAAAGTAAGAGGATTGCTTCTCTCTCTCTGATGTGCTTGCGTTGTGAGTTGCATGTTGGGAAGCATTCAAACAGTGTGTGCCTCACCTGAAACCTAAAGCAACATGTCCCAGAAGCAAAACATGTGGTTGTCTCCTTATCTTTTTCCATTGTGGGACAACTATTGTTAATTCTAGAAGTTTGTGGAAAGTTGAGATTTTTTTGCCCTGCCTTGCTAAACTCTCAGTTCTGTAAAAAGTTAGCACCCACCTAGAATGAAATATTCTAGGAAATATTAAAAAGGCAGAAAATTTCCCCTAAAAGAGAAATAAAAATCTTAAAGGAAACAGAAGCAAAAGACCACAGCTTCCTGCCCCAGTGGTAGGTTTCAATTTTTTTTAAATTATCGGTTATAGGGGTGTGGCTTGCTGGGCATGGCATGGCTTGGTGGGCATGGCAGGGGAAAGATACTGTAAAATCTCCATTCCCGCCCCACTCCAGGGGAAGGATGCTGCAAAATCTCCATTCCCTCCCCAATCCAGGGGAAGGTTACTGCAAAATCCCCATTTCCTCCTGATCAGATGGGACTTGGGAAGCAGAGAATAGATGGGGGCGGGGGCAGTCAGAATTTTTACTACCGGTTCTCTGAACACCTCAAAATTTCCGCTACAGAACTGGTCAAAACCTGATGAAACCCACCTCTGCCCTGCCCCCAGAGGATGTTCTGGTGCCAGTTTATCTACAAGACAAAAGAGCTCAACTCCAGGATGATGGGATTATCCTTCAGGGCAAAGACATTCAGCCACAATAGGAAATTGCCCTTCATTGTATCACCCAGCAAGATTTAACCAAGCATGGGACACAGACAACCTCAACTATGATTGCATAGCCCCATGGGAGACTGACAATCAATAGGATACATTTCTTGCAAGGCCCAAGAGAGGGTGTAAATATATCTCACTCTCCACTCCATGTGTTCAACAGAACCAGGACTATGATTCTGCTCCATTAAACCATCTTTCCAATCAGCCTCCATGTTTCCAGTGTCTTTCTCCCCACTTGGAATTGAACCCAGATGGACATTTCTTCCAACAGTTCTAAATCCAGACTGTTCAGATCTAATGTTCAAAACAAAATTAGACAGTCCAGATAAACTTAGCCTCTTTCCAAATATACATTTGGAATTATTTATTTATTAAATGTCTTCATTCCACCTTTATTACTTTATAAATAATTCAAGGTGTCAAGCACATCTAATACTCCTTCCTCCATACTGTATGTATGTATGTATGTATGTATGTATGTATGTATGTATGTATGTATATCTATATACACACACACGCATAAAACAGTGCGAGAATTAACTATGCTGTTTTACAGGTGTTCCCAAACTGTTTTCCATTAAAAGTCCTTCCTTTCAAATTGTTAGGCATTTCACTTTGAAAATGGCATGCTTTGCTCTTTTACACCCCCCTCCCAAGTAGCTAAATCATTCATAGTGTTTAATTCATTGCCCGCGATTGTCTCATAAATGCCAGTCACCCGTCCCATCCATTCGTATACAGTAAGTAAAACACATCCCACTGTTTTTAACAGTCTACTTCATTTCTGGTCAATTGCAGCTTTGATTCCTTGCAGAACAATTCAAGTAACTCATGTTTAATCTGCTGGAATAATTAGAGTTCTTTCTTAGGACAACCATTTCTCTGCTCTGAATGCACGAGATCATGTGGGTTTTGGAATTTTTTTTTTTTGATGTCGGTGAGGGATTGTTAAGGTGTGCCAATTGGCTGCTTTATGTTATGTGTTGGGTTAGCTGTATGCACAGATGGCGGTGGGGCATTTGTAGCAGGGGTGAAATGTGACCAATTTGCTCCAATTCGGATGAAATTGGTAGTAATAAAAACTATTGCTTCAGGCGAACCAGTAGTTTAAAAAAACCCTACCAGTTCGGTCGAACCGGTAGTTAAAACGCTATTGGTTTGGGTGAACTGGTAGTTATAAAAAGCTACCGCTTCATTCGAACCGGTATTTCTGGCAATCAGCTGTGCCGTGCGGTCTATATTCACTAGAAAGCAGGAAATCCTACTTTAAAAAAAAATTTTTTTTTTTTTGATTTATATGCCGCCCTTCTCCGGAGACTCAGAGCAGCTTACAGTATGTTAAGCAATAGCCTTCATACTTTTGTATATTTATACAAAGTCAGCTTATTGCCACCACAAACTGGGTCCCCAATTTACCTACCTTAGAAAGGATGGAAGGCTGAGTCAACCTTGAGCCTGGGGAGTTTTGAACTGGTGTAATTGCAGGCAGCTGGATGATAAGTGCTGCCTTTAGTAGGAGGCATTAGCCTCCTACGCTATTCAGGCTCCTAGCAAAGCTAAATTGCAGGGCACAGCTGTTCTCCCCTCACTGTTCTACTTATCTAGCAAAGTCTTTTCTGCACAAAGTGTGCATTTGGCGCGCACTGTGCTTGCGCATGCACACCATGCTTTTGGCGCACACCATGCATGAGCATGCACTGTGCACATACTGCGCATGTGCAGGCAGCGAATCAATGGCAATCCATGGAGGATTTCACCACTGATTTGTAGCATCCTTTTTTGAAATGTCATGCATTTAGAAGAAGGTAGCTCAGTCATGCTCACTATCTTGACTCTTTTGACTATCTTCTGCAGATGTCCCTCTTTGAGTGACACCAGAAACAGGCAATGTTTCTTTGTTTATTAGATTTGCATTATGTTTTTTACTCCATTTTGTTTTTCACATAAAGAAAATGTGAGTAATATTCCTTTCGCCTGTTTTCTTTCACAGTACAACCCTGGGTAGTAAGTTGGGATGAGAAAGGGAATTGGTCCAAAGCCACCCACTCAATGTAAACTTAAAACTGGGTCTTTGTGGAACCAGTCCAACATCTCAAACACCTTTACTCCAGCAGCTTTCTAGATTACAGAGCATGCTGTAGATTATTCTCATCAGTGCTTTGCTAATCACAAAAGATCTGGCATCATGAGCATGGCCTGTAATAGTCGGTTATTTTCCCTACATCTTCTAACTCTGTAGGATGCTTTTCATCACTTCAAAATGATGGGGTTAGAAAGAAATACCTTAACCATCAGGTTCAACTTGCAGGTTTGTGCAGGAATCGAAATTAAAACATTTGAAACAGATGGCTTTTCTCCCTCTGCTTGAGAATATCTAATGGAGCATAAGCCATCCTTTCTCTCTATAACCGCTTATCAAATTTGCTCTTAACATTTGGCAGTTGTTTCTAATGTTCAACCAAGTTCTACCTTCCTGTAATTTAAATGCATTGTTCCATTGTTCTGCTTTAGAGCAGCATGGTAGCCTAGTGGTGAAGATGCTCACCTCCCACTTGGAAGGTTGAGTGTTCAAGCCTACATAGCAGCAGATGTTTCTCTCCTAGGGAGTTAAGAAAAATAAATCTGTTGTGAACTTCACACCGGTTTCAGGAAGGGCATCCGTCCAGTAAATGATCAACTTCATCCAGTTACCCCGAATTAAGGGACTAAAAAGGGAATTCTATTGTTCTACTTTGGCATGTTAGAGAACAGGTCAGAGTCTACTCCCAGTGACACCATTTCAGATATTTGAAAAGTTTTAACATACCACACCTGGATTTGTCTTTTCACAATGCTAAGGAAACACACTTTCTGCAACCTATCCCTGTAGGATTAGGTTCTGAGCATTCTGATCATTATCGTTTGAAAGTGTTCCATTTTATCCGAATCCCCCTTAGTGTCTCCTCTTGATGAGACACTTATTACTGTAGAAGTGATGCCATTCTACTGGAAAATGTGCTTCAAATATGTAATCCATCTTCCCAAATACTTTTCAGAATTTCAGGAGCCTCCATTGCTATTTTCACAAAACAACAAAACTTCGGGAGGTGCTTGTGCCCAGAATTGGATGTCACATTTCAAGTGGAATTTGACTAATGTATAAACATTGAATGCTGCTTTGATTTTAAAACTACACTATAGTTATATACAGGGGTGAGCTTCAAAAATTTTAGCAAGGGGTTCTCTACCCAGTTGCTGGGTGGGCATGGCCATGGTGGGTGTGGCCTAGTTGGCCTCCTGCATCACAGGAGGGGGGTGTTTTTGCCCTCCCTGGGCTTTGGAGGCTTTCCTCGAGCCCTCCGAGACGATGAAAACGGCCTCCCTAAGCTCCATAGACCCCCTGGAGGCCAGATATGGGCCCGTTTCTGGCCTTCCCAAACTTCCAGTAGGCCCGTTTTTCGTCCTCCCTGAGCCTCCGTGCATGCCCTCCACTTACCTGCATCCAAAACAAGCAGTGTGAGGACTCCTGGGAGGGGAGGGGTGGGTGGGGCCAACCAGGAGTGGGAGTTGGGGGTTCTCTGAACTGCACAGAATCTTAGCTAGAGGTTCTCCCAAACCCCTGCAAACCCTCAGCAGCCCACCCCTGGTTATATACTAATTTGGACACATTATATGAAGATGTAGCTCCCTGGAGAAAAGTGGAAGGAAAGAGGATAACTAGAGCAAGCTGGATAGACTTAGTTATATTAGTGATGAGTCCAACATTGAAGACCTGGAAGTTCAGGTGAGGAATACTGTTCATCATCATGGAGAAAAATCTATTTGGTCCCTAAGTGTCAACACAAATCCATGGCACATAATCAATCATTCAAGTCTAAAGTACTGTCCTTTTTATGCAGTGACATCTCACTGATGACTTGATGATTATCAATTGCAACCTGCTCTTTTCCTTGATAAAATTCTTCTGTATTTATATATAGAATTCTTTATTGGCCAAGTGTGATTAGACACACAAGGAATTTGTCTTTGGTGCATATGCTCTCAGTGTACATAAAAAGATACGTTCATCAAGAATCATAAGGTACAACACTTAATGATAGTCATAGGGTACAAATAAGCAATCGAATCATACTAGGAAACAATCAATATAAATCATGAGGATGCAGCAACAAGTTACAGTCATACAGTCATGAGTGGGAGGAGATGGGTGATGGGAACGATGAGAAGATTAATAGTAGTGCAGACTTAGTGAATAGCTTGACAGTTTTGAGGGAATTATTTGTTTAGCAGAGTGATGGCATTTGGGGAAAAACTTGTGTCTTGTGTCTAGTTGTTCTGGTGTGCAGTGCCCTATAGATCTTTTTGAGGGTAGAACTTGAAATAGTTCATGTCCAGGATGCAAGGGGCCTATAACACGGGTGGGTTTTACTTACCTTTATATCAGTTTGCTCGCACATGCGCCAAGATTCTGTGCATGCGCAGATCGTCTATGATGACATCTGAGGTGGCTGGTGGAGCCTCCCGCCGATTTTACTACCGGTTCTTGCAAACCGGTCCAAACTGGGGGCAACCCACCACTGGTCTGTAAATATTTTCACAACTCTCTTTTTGACTTGTGCAGTACACAGGTCCTCAATGGAGGCAGGTTGGCAGTAATTGTTTTTTCTGTAGTTCTAATTATCCCCTGAAGTCTGTGTCTGTCTTGTTTTCCCAATTGCTTTGCATTTCCCAATTTCCCAATTGCTTTGCATTCAGCTACATGTATGAATATTCCAAATAGTACAAAAGTATCAGAAGAGATTCTTTTGCAAGAGATACACAAAGATTATCATCTCTGGACCATAATAATCCAGATGACCAGTAGAAGACAGTGGTCTTTCCTAACATCTAGATATTTGGAGTCCAAATATGGTAAAACCTAGATAATGGCTGGCTTAACTTAATTCAGTTCCTTAGTTTTTGTTTTACTTTAACTTCTGGTCTCATTTTCTGCTAGAGCAAATTTCACAAGATGAAGGGCTATGCAGCGTTCAGACAACCACCTCCAAAGCTTCTTTGATATCCAAAGACTGAATCACTTGATGTTATCAGTTTTGCTTTGCTCCTGGGTTTTTCTGTGAGTGGCTGGTGGAAATGTCATTGATTTATAAACAGAAATTTTCAAGAAGGCACTTAAGATTTTTGAGCAATTTGAAACTCTAATAAGAAGAATAAAATAATGTGAGGTTATATATTCACTGTTTAATGAATAGCCAGCTGGTAAGAAATAACAAGAATTCATGAACCATTGCCGTAGGCCAATAAAGAGACTTAAATTTTCATGAATCTACATTGAAGGTTCTTCCTGGTATTTTGGAAAAGTAATAAAATGAATGCATTTTTTAAAATAATCTTAAAAATAATGGTTAAAAAGGTGACATTTTAACGTATGTATTTACCTAAGAAAAATAGAAGTCTCTCTAACACTTTGACAGCCTGTATGTTAGGACTGTGCATACTTTAAAAATGATTGGGGAGAATTGCTATAGATCTCACCTAGGGTAGCTATTCATTCAAACAGTCATATCTTTTTCAGATTTCCAGACAAGACTAAAAAAGATGAAGTTGCTTTAAAAGTGTCCTTAAAAGGCAAAGGTTCTCCTCACACATATGTGCTAGTTGTTCCCAACTCTAGGGGGCGGTGCTCATCTCCGTTTCAAAGCCGAAGAGCCAGCACTGTCTGAAGACGTCTCTCTGGTCATGTGGCTGGCATGACTAAATGCCAAAGGCGCACGGAACGCTGTTACCTTCCCACCAAAGGTGGTCCCTATTTTTCTACTTGCAATTTTTACATGCTTTAGAACTCGTAGGTTGGCAGAAGCTGGGACAAGTAATTGCGCGTGAAATATAAACTCAGTCAGACTTTATGCTCCGTCGCACGAGGGAAAATGTACTGTCTGCATTTTCCATCATACCTTCTAATATCATTGCAACCATTATTTTTGCATTGAAGGAAATGTGTGAAGGAGAAGCATGTTGCCCATAATACTGGGAGCTCCCTTTGTAATGAAAACCCATCTTTTACTAGGTCTGGACTGCAGAAATCTAGATGGCCTCTAGATGCAAGACAATAATTAAAATCATTTCTCTCTCTTTGCTACTATCTAATGGTATCTGTATAAGTGGGATTGGTGACTCAGTGGCTAAGACACTGAGCTTGTCGATTGAAAGGTTGGCAGTTCAGTGGTTCAAATCCCTAGTGCCGCATAATGGAGTGAGTTCCTGTTATTTGTCCCAGCTTCTGCCAACCTAGCAGTTTGAAAGCACATAAAAATGCAAGTAGAAATATAGGGACCACCTTTGATGGGAAGGGAACAGCGCTCCGTGCACCTTTGGGGTTTAGTCATGCCGGCCACATGAGCACAGAGATGTCTTTGGAGAGCGCTGGCTTTTCAGCTTTGAAATGGAGAAGAGCACCGCCCCCTAAAGTTGGGAATGACTAGCATGTATGTGCGAGGGGAACCTTTACAGTGGTGGGCGAACCGGTAGGGGCAGCGACTGGAGGCTCTACCCACCCACCCGGACGTCATCACGGACACTCTGTGCATGCACAGAAGCACCGTGCATGAACAAACTGGTAGCGAAGGTAAGAGGAACCTACTACTGAACCTTTACCTTCACCTTTAGTGGTATCTGGATTTTTGCAACTCAGATCTGATTGCCTTAAACTCTGCTCTACCATGGATCTAAAATGCATAGAGGCCTTTGTAAATACATAAAGTTCTTACTATTTCAGATCCTCTTTTTGAACATCTGCAGAGCAAAGGATGATTCCGGCCAGACAGAGGCCACAGATATAGTATCCATCAGACTTTAGAAGTCACAATACTGAAGAAATAAAAATAGATTATTTTAAAAGATAGGACGGACTTGTCAGAACTTAATACTTTTTAAGAGACAGAATACTCAGCGTGGTTTCCAAGATCTTCTGCATTCAGGGTCTTGCTGAATGCAAGCGATAAGGGACTCAATCACTATCTGTATGATATTAAAGCGAGAAAATATGACAGGAGCATCAACATTAGACGCGGAGAGGTCTGAATCCGCTCACTGTCTTTTTCCTAATCTAGAAGACAGATGCTGAAAACCGAATCCTGCCACCAGGACTCTGACACAGTAACAAATGGCAAGGCATTCGGGCATGTTGCAAGGAGCTGGAATTAAATTTGCAAATTATTATTGAGGAAATCCCTATGGGCTTCAGTGCGGTGTGTGTCAGAATCGGGGGGAAAAATGGCAAACGGAGCTGTCAAAGTTAGCACCGTATAAATCAAAGAAGATAGCATTATTTTATACAAAGCAGTCAGACTGTACCTAGTGTGCAATAAACCTCACAAACACAGCAGCTTCCAAGTTGTGCAAGTGCCCACAAGGGTGTGATTGGAAGGAGACATATTTGATCCCTGAAGGGATTGATTAAGGAACCTGCAGGTTTTACTCATTTTCCAGGCTAAGAGTGGAAAGTTTTATAGACTCTATTTATTCAAACATACCTATCATAACACGGGATGTCTCTGGTGATTCATTGTGAGTGAAATCCTGTTGAAATAGACTACAGACTCCAGTTGGTTCGTAAATGAGGACCTGTGGCTTAATTGATGGGCTAATATTGTATCAGATGGGAATTCTGAAAGGTAATATTGTAATAAATGTGATTGGGAAAAATTGAATTAGTCTACTGGACCGATCAAGCAGCTTCTTATAGTAATTGGCAGAGACTGAATCCCTCATGCATTAGTTGGGTTCACAGAAAGGCTAAATCCTAAACTTCATGTCACTACCATTTTCACAAAGTAGATGATATCCAGGAGTGTCTTCACGGGAAGTCAAAATAGTAGTTGCAATATTGTGATTGAAGCCTTAGGGGCAGCTGCAGAGAAATGGGGTACAGCAAAACAGTTAAACAGGGGAACATGTCCTGGGTGTGGAATGTCAGAGTTTGTTGCAAAAATGAAATCCAGAAGCACACACAGATAACTGATTCAACAGGATTCATTAACTTCTCTTTATATACATAATAATGGATGAAGTAGATTTTACAATACCGATAGCAGAGCTCTTTCAACATGGTAACAAGTAAAGAGATCAGTTTCCAGTTTCATTTCAGAAGAGCTGGCTAGCCCAAGCTTGTTTCATTTCAGAGCTGAGCACAGAGCTTAATATAAAGAGAGCCTCCTCTATACAGGGGACTTAAGCTTCTGCAGAGACTCACTTGCCTAAGCCACGCCTAGACTTCAGACGTAAGTTTCTGTTTCTAAACAGCCTTCATTGGCTGAGCTTGTTACCATGCCTATTCATTGGTTGACCTTGTTACCATGCCTATTCATTGGTTGACCTTGTTACCACGCCTATTCATTGGCTGACCTTGTTACCATGCCTATTCATTGGTTGACCTTGTTACCACGCCTATTCATTGGCTGACCTTGTTACCATGCCTATTCATTGGTTGACCCTCAGTGGGGACTATTCAGTCCCCATTAGCTGATCTATCCTAGTTCATATTCTGACATGGAAGTGCCTACATGCTGATTGTAGGGTGACCCTTGAGGGGTGTGTTGTGTGTGTGTGTATGTGTGTGTGTGTACCTATGATGTTTATTCTTGTGAACATGCAGTTCTGCTGGGAGACCTAATTTAATTAACTCTATTTGTGTTTGCAGAGCTTATTCTTTGATATGTGGAGATAGGTCTTATTTGGGAGTTTGAGGAAGTTTAAATAAAATATCCCCCTCCCCCCATTTGCTATTTTTGCTTGATTAATTTAGTTTCAACTTGACTGTCTAGTCGAGAGGGTGATTCTTAGTCCATAGAACATAGGATTGCATAGCTTAATGAAAGACGAAAACAGTATCAAGAATAAAATATATTTTGATATAAAACTTCCCCCAAGCCCCAATATCAAAATGTACAAAAGAGACACGGCTTCAAGGATGATGTTGCCTGCCATTTGTCCAAATACATGTGGGAAGAAACATCCATCTGGTTCAGTTCCAAGCCAGGAGAAAGGCATTGGAGACAAAATGGAGGCTAATTGGAAAGAAGGTCTATTTATTGATGAAGCAGAACCATCAAACACCTGTGATTCTGGACAGCTGACCACATGAAATTGAGAGTGGTTTTTTTTTTAATACCTTCTCTTGGGCTTTGCACTTGAGCTTCCAGTTCCTGTGCAAGAACATGTATTTTATTGGCTTTTGTCAGCTTCCCATGGGGCCATGTAGGGGTTATGTAGGGGTCATAGCTGCCTCTATAGGCAAAATACAAATCCTAGGAGTTTGTCTGATCTACGTTTGGTTGACGTTTCAGAGGGTGATGCAATGAAGGGGTGTGGGGCAATTCCTATTGTGGCTGAGGGCTAACCCTACCTTTGTTGGATCTTGGCTGAGGGTATTTGCTTATGAATAGAGCTACCTACCATGCTTTCCCAAAAATAAGACATGTCCCAAAAATAAGGCCAATCAGGCTTTTCAGTGCATGTGATAATATAAGTCATCCCCGCAAGATAAGCCCCCCCACCAACTACTTACACGCATGCACAACCGGTCCCGCCATTTTCTCTGGTTGCTTGCAGTGCAAACAACACAAGGTGAGGTGGCAAGGTCAGAGGGGGGGAAAGGTGAGGGGAACATGCCCCATGTACCCCTCATACCCTTACCATGCAAAAAGCACAGTGCCCCACACCCCACTCCTTAGCGCCAAGCTATTGCTGATGGCTGTAGCAGGCCAGCGCCGTGCCTGTTGCCCCACTTCTTAGTGCCAAGCTGATGGCCACTGAAAAAAGAGTGACAGGTCAGCGCTGTACCCCATGCCCCACTTCTTAGCGCCAAGCTGAGGGGGGAGAAGAGAGGGCAAGGGAAGCCACGTCTCGCTCCATGTGTCTCGTTTCTCCCCTGACCCACCTGCCAGAAATGAGTCTTTGTGAGATTCATCGTGCCGCCGCCACCTTGTAGACCAGGACTCTGCAAGGCTTGTACTGTTGCATGCAGGACGCCAGCTGTGCCGGTATGATGAAGCTCATGGTGGTGCTGCAGTTCATGCATGCAATGGCACAAACCTTGCGGAGTCCTGCTCGACGAGGAAGCGGCGGCGGCGGGACGTGTCAGGGTAGTGGCTGGCGTGAAGAACAGGGAGGGGAGGTGACAGCAGCGACGGGACATCCAGTCCCACACTCGCCACCTCCTGCATCCCCAAAATAATAAGACCCTCAAATAATAAGGCCAAGCCCTTATTTGGGGGGAGGAGTGTCAAAAGAAAATAAGACCCTGTCTTATTTTTGGGAAAATATGGTAAATACTTGGCTTCTTTCAATAAGCTCTTTATTTCTTAAGTGCTGACATCTGCTGAGGGCTATTAAGAAAGGTGGAGGCTGCTGTCTCCAACAGCATGTTTCTCCATTTCTCACCCAGGGAAATATAATGTTCTGCCTTTTTAATATTTCTCAAAATATTTCATTCTTGCGTGTGTGTGTGTGTGTTGAGCCACCTTATAAGTTAGCTGATAGCTGGATTCAGAGAAGGAACTAAGATCATGTTCCCATAACCTCCAACTTGTAAAACTGCCCAACCTCATTTTAGCTCTGTCTACTGTGGTTATGTGAATCTCTTCATCATGTCACTGGCTTCCTCTGAAGTCTATCAAGCAACACAACAACAGGCTGCTGCTGAGGTGGGATTAGCTTTCTCATCTCTCCTTCTATCTAATACAAAATGCTGCCTTATTTACAAATGAGATTTTTCAGTTATGTAATGGATGCTTGATTTCCTGTAATCGGCTGCCTATTCCTAGAGGTGTAGAAATCAGCAGTGTACGGATATTCACTTTTTTAAAAAAAATGTGCTTAATGTTTGCTTTTAATATTTGAAGGGGGAAATTAATGAAAGAGATACACAGCAGGAAAAAACCCGATGAAGTGGATCTAAGCCAACAAACACCATAATTAAATCTTGCTATGCTTTGTTTACTTGGGAATATGAATATATTATTATCAAAGATTAGCTGTAATCATTGATATCTTGTGGCTTCTACCTTGGTGCGTTTCGGTTGGAAAAAACCAAATGCTTTAAAATGCACGTTTTTGTTTTTTTTTTTGCCTCCTAGACGCTTGGGTTCTATTATTCGCTTGCAGAAAACAGAATTTGATCTTTTTTCTTTAGAAATAGGTGTCTAAATGTTCATGGAAATTCATCACAGGCCAACACTTTAGAGATTGCCATAAGATATTTCCTGTACTGGCATAATACTGCTTTTTTTTTTAAAAAAAAATCAGACTGAATGACCACTGTTTATTCCACTTAAGATGGAAGATAAACCAACTCAACCAAACCTAACCAAAAATTTCTCAAAATTTCTTCTATGCCCACTTCCTGTTTCAAGTGAAAAGCTTCACCCTTCCTTATTATAAGGTTTTTTTTGTGCAAAGAGATAGAAATCAATGGTATTCAATTCCATACACTATTTTTCTACCCATTTTACTGGAGTTCTTTTAGTGTTTAAAGGCCCCTAAAGGCCTACTCTTCCTCCTTTACTTCTTCTTCCTTTGTTGCCGTTTGAATTTGTTATCTCTGCTATCTCTGTTCTTTTTTGTTTTGTTTTCTATCTCTCTACATGAGGGCATGGCATAATGTAATACCTGCATCTCTCTGCTCTGAGAGTTTAAGGCAGTGTTTCCCAAACTTGAGTACTTGAAGATGTGTGAACACATCAACTCCCAGAATTCCCCAGCTAGCATGGCTTAAGGCAAGGGTGAGGATGGACTTCTGGGAGTTGAAGTTCACAGATCATAAAAGAACCACAGTTCCCCATCCTTGGCTTAAGAGAAAGTAGACTTTACTAGCTGGATGCCTGTACTTCGCTACGAAACTATGTGATTGGGCGTGATAAATTGATTAAAGCCTGAACCTTAATGTAGAATGTGTAACTCCATAGCATCAGGGCATGTTAATATAAGGCAACTGGCAGTTGGAACAGAGGGGGAGGGGGAATAAAATGTCCCAGCCCACAGGCTGAATGAGTCACGCCCTGGCCACAGCCATGCCCGGTTTAGCAAAGGGATAGCATCAGAGTATGTTAATATATGGCAACTGGCAGTTGGAACAGAGTTACTTTCCAGTTCCGGGGGGAGTAGAACATCTATCTCGTTAGCATCAGAGTGTGTTAATATAATACTGCATATGAAATACTAATGATCTGATGGTCATTTCGAAAAATCCTTTCTTAGCGAGCACCTAGAAGCCAAGGAGAACATATGTGCCAAATTTCAAGTTTGTAGGCTTTACCATTCTGGAGATTTCATAATGAGTGAGTGATATTTGGCTTTTATATATATATATATATATATATATATAGATAGATAGATAGATAGATAGATAGATAGATAGATAGATAGATAGATAGATAGATAGATATAGATATACTGCTTGGATAGCACTTTGAGACAGACAGACAGAGAGGGAAGGGACAGGAACTGTAAGCATGTGACATGACATCACAATGGGCTGTTGGTTTGACCTCTGAGCTTGGTAATTTGGTTGCAAATGTTTCATCACCATTTGAGGAAACATCGTCAGTGCATTTTAAATTGTGCCCATCTGTCCGAACACTGGACTTTACACTGTCCGAAAAAGGCCAGTGTTCAGACAGATGAGCACAATTCAAAGGGCACTGACGATGTCTCCTCGAATGGTGACAAAATGTTTGCAACCAAATTACCAAGCTCGGAGCTCAGATCAACAGCCCAACTACCAAACCAAACTACTAACATTCAAATACATTTCATGACATCACATGTAAGCCCTTCAACTGCTATGTAGGTGAGGTTGCAATGCAAGTACAAAATGGCAGAGCTTGCATATCCCATTCTGAGCCCTTGGAGATGGCTGTGAAGTTCTCTTGAGACAGAAAGAGAGAAAATAGTTGAACCCAACATTTTTTGAGGATTAAAGTTCTATAGCATATTGTAAGGTTCCCACAGTACTGATCGGAACAAACACAGGCTTTGTTGGATGGATTTCCTAGGAAAGTTTATATCGTCTACCTATATTCATTGGAGTTAAAGAAGCTTGTCCACTACTTAAACTTTGTTCCAGAGGTGGGTTTCAGCAGGTTCTGACCAGTTCTGGAGAACCGGTTATGGAAATGTTGAGTAGTTCGGAAAACCGGTAGTAAAAATTCTCACTAGTTCCGCCCTCATCTATTCTCTGCCTCCCAAATCCTAGCTGATAGGGAGGAAATGGGGATTTTTCAGTAACCTTACCCTGGATTGGGGTGAGAATGGACCAGTGATGGGTTGCTACAGGTTCAGCCTGGTTCGGGCGAACTGGTAGTGGTGATGATGTGACATCAGTGAACTGGTTCTCTATGACTGTGAGCTGGGCCCTCCCGCCCGCCCCCGCATTATACCTACCTTTATTTGGTGTTTTTTAGCCCAGCTGAAAGGCACGGCAGAGTGGATTGCTGCACCTCAGCTGGGCAGAAATCTAATGCGCCTCCGCGGAGCGCAAGTTTGGCGCGGGTGTGAGCGAAGCAAAGAGAACTGGCGTAACACCAGTTGGAACCCACCACTGGAATGGACCTTTTACATTTTACAGTATCCTTCCCCTGCCAAGCCAAGCCAAGCCACGCCACACCCACCAGAACTGGTAGTAAAAATTTTTGAAACCCACCACTGCTTTGTTCCCATGTGGAAGACTATGAATCATCTATCAAAAATATGTTCAGCCATTGTTATTTCCTACATAATTCCAAAGTGATATAAACCTCAAAGCTAATCCCAATATGAATTTGCCTTTTGGTGAGAGTGAGCTAAATTATAATCCTATCTGCAGCCTTCCACCATTTTTCACGCCACATCTGATTATTATAAAACGGCAGAAGTAAGCTTTGAACAATACAGTTCAAGTCATGCTGATTAAATCCCAATTATTTCAGTGGAACTCATTCTCTAAAAACACGAATTGGATTAGGGTGTAAATGACCTAACTAACAGTTTGGTCATTAATTTTGCATTAATTTCCTTTGCTATTAATTCTGCATTAATTACACAGCAAAAATATATTTCTGTAGGAAGAAGGAAATGATATCCTACTTCAAGTGTATCCAAGAGAGTCTCTTTTAAGCTTTATTGCCGTTTTCCTTCTCAATCCCTTTAGCCTTTGTCCTCTTGAAATCCCCAAACCAAGTTCTTCTAAGGCAGTGTTTCTCAACCTTGGTAGCTTGAAGATGGGTGGACTTCAACTCCCAAAATCCCCCAGCCAGCGCTTCTGGCTGGGGGATTCTGGGAATTGAAGTCCACCCATCTTCAAGCTTCCAAGGTTGAGAAACACTATTCTAAGGGAAGCAATGCACTCATGAAAAGTAATGGTACTTTGCTCCTTTCCATCAATGCCTGCATTATTTACTGTTTTGAAACATCAAACATCATTGGAGAGTGCTCCAGGGTGTGATGTCTAAGATGGAAGATAGCCTAGGACTGCTGCAACTGAGCTGATTTAAAAGTCCTGATCTTCCTACTCTGACATTTAACAGAATAATAGAGTTGGAAGAGACCTTGGAGGTCTTCTAGTCCACCCCCTGCTCAAGCAGGAAACCCTATACCAATTGAGACAAATGGTTGTCCAATCTCTTCTTAAAACCCTCCAGCGTTAGAGCACCCACAACTTCTGGAGGCAAGTTGTTCAATTAACATACCTAGTGCATGGAATTTGACAATTGGACAAAATAGATGGATTATCTATAGCTAAAGGTTACCCAACTAAGTATTAACTGACATGATAATTTTTGTACAGCTCGTTTTTTCTACGTGTTTCACTTTTCTTCTTTATACTGTAACTACTATTCTAATAGCAAATCCTTCATAAAAGTGATTGCATTACATTCTTGATTAAATTATCTTTCCATTGATATATAATTTTATGGTGCTACTAAAAAAAATGATGTTATTAGCTAGTTTTAGAAAAGACACTTTTCCCAAAAGGTTTCCACAATTTTGGCCACTACTATATACCAAAGAACTGGGACTTTTATCCAGGGGTGAATTCTAAAAAATTTCCCTACCGGTTCTGTGGGCGTGGCTTAATTGGTGGGTGTGGCTTGGTGGTCAGGTGACCTGGTGGGCATGGCTTGATGGTCAGATGATCTGGCATAGCCAATAATAATAAATAATAAAAATAATAAACAAAGTACACAAAACAATAAGGGGTACCAAAAACCAACTTTTACACTTTACACACACACAACACAACACAACTGACTCACACACAATATACAAGCAGCTGCACTTCACCCAAAATGGCCCCTGCAACAAGCAGGAACCTCATACAGCCACAAAAAGCTCAAAAAACCCAACTTTCACACTTTTTCCACACAAAATGCCACATACAGCTTTGTGAGATTTTGTGTGTTTGTGTAATTAGAGTGGAACACTACAGAAACATACCCTATCTCAGAAAGCTGCACAAACATTTATTTTATTATTTTATTTTATTTTATTTTATTTTATTTCATTTCATTTCATTATTTCATTTCATTTCATTTCATTATTTCATTTCATTTCATTTCATTATTTCATTTCATTTCATTATTTCATTTCATTTCATTTCATTTCATTTCATTTCATTTCATTTCATTTCATTATTTTATTTTATTTTATTAAGATAAAATCAGCTAAATTTAAAACTTCCTTAACTTTAAATTGCTATGTCTAAAAAAAAATAAAACTCCTAAAAAAATGCCAATTAACTATTTTTTTTTAAAGCTCCCCAAAAAAACAAAAAAAACCCCCCAGTTACTTACCAAATTGAAGGCACAAGGCAGGCAGGCAGGCAAATTGAGTTGCTAGCTGATGTAACGGATTGCAGCACCCGAAGAAAGACAGGAAAAGCGAGCGAGCCTGAAATAAGCAGCAAGCTGCTAAGTGGGCAAGTGGGGACCGAGTGATTGGATGGGCATGAGCAGTGGGGGGCAAGGATTTTTGCTACTGGTTCTCCGAACTACCCGCTGCCATCGCTAACAGATCGACCGATCCGGTTCAAACCGGGAGCATCTCACCCCTATTTTTATCTATGCTGATAACTGCTGATTGGGAAGAGGGAAGGAGCAGGAAAAATGTAATCTATACATATGGCTGGTTTCTCCCTTTATGTGATTTGTAAACTTTAAATACATGTAATAGTTACATTTGGATTACATTGTGAGTTCCTCTGCAGATGCTCTTTCAGAGTCTGTTTTCAAATTCTTTAGGGATTGCAAATCCCTAAACAATACGGGCACAATTAGGAAGTTCAAGTTTGACTCTTGATCTAACTTCAATGTCTTAGCTTCCCTGTATTAAAAACTGCAATATTAGAAAGTAGTTGAAATGAAAATATGGCTTTGATTCTTGTACTCATGATAATCCTGCCCTTTGAGATAATGCCAGTTTGAAAATAGAAGGTAAATCTATTCTGGGGAAGAAAGGACAAATCTAACAGAAGTATTAATGCTTCAGATCATTCTATTGTCAATCAAGCTTTTGTAAAATATTATTTATTTTTTTATCATTAAAAAGTAAACTGGAAAAAAACAAAACAAAAACAAACATTCAATGCTATCAACAACAAAGAAAAAAGTAAAAAAAAAAAAGTAGTGTACCAAAGAAGAGGAAAAAGTGATCAAATAAGAACTTCCTTTCTCTGGCTCAGCGTGTGTTGTGCCAGCGGGCAGCAGATCTGGCAGCAGATTTGGACAGTGAGGAGGTTGGGGGGCAACATGGGCCAGTCCTGGAGTCTGGGGAAGGCTTTGATGAGTGCTCTGCGTTGGAGGCAGAGATGGGGCCAGGGCCGTCTGACAGTTGTCAGCTGCCTTCGGAGTCAGATATCAGTGAGGCAGAAGAACAGCTGGATCCTGTTCCCAGTGTGCGCATGCGCAGAGCTGCCAGGAGAAGGGAACAGCTAAGGAACAAGGGTCAACTCAGGAGTAAAGCCACAGGTGGACCGTGAATGATCCCTTCCATAGGGAATAAAGAGGAGCGAAGGGGAGGGGAGTTTGCAGGAGACAATTAGTTCATTTGGATGAAGATATGTTCCTGCATTCTTGCCAGTTACAGTGTGGAGTCTGAAAGATATCAGCCTGGCCATTCTCCAAGCCTGATAAAGGTCGGTAATTGTGAACTATCTTGAAAGACTGTGGGAGAGGAAAGACTCTGCTGGAGAGGAATTCACTGTAAATTAAATAAAAGGGGTTTATCGGGATGAGGACTTGGCTTCGTGATGCTGGGGAAGCCTAGGTCAGAACAGCATGCTCCTTCTATCCACAGAGTGTAGCTGCCTGCCCTCTTTTTTGCAAGCAGCTGTTTCACTTTGGTCCTTTACTGACCCATGGGAAAGCCAAGACAGCAGTTGTTAAGCATGGGTGCCTTGCTTAATGACTGCAGTGACTTATGACTATAATGACCAGGCTCCATTACACTCGTAAATTGAGGACTACCTATATTGGATTAAACATCTCTTAATTTCAGCGTGCCAATTCTAAATTGAGGATGACCTGTTTTGGATTAATGCATCTCTCAATTTCACAAAATTATCCAGATGCAATAGCAGAATCGAAACCTCCATAGTTACAGTTCCTTGAATAGGGGTGGGCAATTAATTTTCCCAACAGCCCACATGAGAAACTGGGACTTTTATGGAGGACAGCTGCCCTGCCCCATTGACACTGTCCCATCCCTGCTGATGCTAATGCTCTACACCCCACCAAAACCACCTGCTGAAGCCACCCCTACTGATGCCAATGCTGCAGTGGACCAGACAGGGGCAGCCCATGGATTGGATGTGGCCCTTGGCCTGTAAAATATCCAGATATGCTCAGGCGTGGGCTTCAGATCCTTTAGCAATGGGTTCGCTGCCCCATTGCTGGGTGGGTGTGGCCATGGTGGAAGTGGCCTAGTTGGCCGCCTGCACCACAATGGGGGGGCGGGGTGGCATTTTTCACCCTCCCCAGGCTCCGGAGGCTTTCTTTGAACCTCTGGGAGGATGAAAACAGCTTCCCCTGAGCTCCAGAGGCCCTCTGGAGGCCGGAAACAGGCCCATTTCTGGACTTCCAGAACCTCTGGTAGGCCCATTTTTTGCCCTCCCAGACCCTCCGCATGGGCCCTGCACTCACCTGGAATGATGAACAGACAATGTGGAGACTCCTGGGAGGGGCTGGGTGGGATGGGCATGGCCAACCAGGGGTGGCATATAGGGGCTCCCTGAACCCCGGTGATCCTTGGCTAGAGGATTGCCCAAATCCTGCCGAACCCCCAGGAGCCCACCTGCTTTTGGATAATTTGGATAATTGGTCTGCTTTGTATAATTCTAAATATACATTTTAAAAAAAAAAAAAAAAACAATAAAGATTATTGCAAAGGTGGATTTTGGTTTTTACTTATTTCATTTATTCACTGTCAATGACCAGCAAGAGGTTTTTGTATTTATTTATTTTATTTAATGAGATTTATATGCCACCCTATCTCCAGCCAGACTCAGGGTGGCTCACAATAGTAAAAAACATCTAATGAAAAAGTTAAAAAGAAATTAAATCCAAATCTCATAATTTAACAGTTAAAAGTGCAATTAAGACTAACAAGTTAAAAAATTAAACTAAAACCCCACCAGTCCATTTACAAGAACTCTGGAATAAAGAGGTAGAATATCCCATGTTCATAAATCAGCAACTTCTCAGGCATTAAAGAATATTACTGTCTTTTTGATACCGAATAAGTGTTTGAAAGATAGTGAAAACTGTAAAAGACAACAACAGATAATGCTAGAATAATTTAAAAGAACAGTGATATTTTTGGATCCTTGCTGGCCAACAATGTAGGAAAAGTGTATGTTTGTGTATTTGTATGTAAGCAACGGCAATATTTTTGAATCCCCACTAACAAAATATGTAGGAACGTCTATGTTTGTGTGTGCATGTTTGTGCGTTGTCTTTATTTGATTAGTTTTGCAAGAGTTGACAAACTATTGCATTATGTAGGGAAATGTAAGAGATAAAAGCTTTTTTGTGGGGGTGTTGTTTTTAAGGAACCCTTTCAGTCAGACAGAAATTGAAGAAGTAAATAACTAAAAATACTCAAACTGATGACAAATGCACAGTGATTTTCTTTTCCTTGTTACTTGACAATACTATTTGTACTTAGCACCATAAAGTTTTTCCAAGGGAAAAAAGGCGTGTTCAATGTGCATGTGCCAGATATTTGAATACCAATTTTCACCTTCTGTTTCAAAATATGAATCATTTAATGCAATGATCATTTGCAAAATACAGTTCATTGTACATAATTTACTCTCCCTAGTGGTGTCAGTACAAACAGCACAATGAAGTTAGTGTTTTTAGTTTTACACCACATTTTAAGGATGAAGAAAAAGGGTAGAACAAGAAGCAATGGATGAAAACTAATCAAGGATAGAAGCAACCTAGAACTAAGGAGAAATTTCCTGGCAGTTAGAACAAATAATCAACGGAACGGCTTCCTTCCAGAAATTGGGGATGCTCCAACATTGGAGGTTTTTAAGAAGAGATTGGACAACCTTTTATCTGAAATAACATAAGGTGACTAGAAGACCTCCAGGGTCCTTCCAATTCAGTTATTCCATTGTTCTTGGCAGATATCAAACAATCATAAACTGGTTGTAATAGATTTCTCTGGGGTCGTTTTGATTTTTTTCCCTACGAGCAAAGAAAAATTTATTTTTAGATGAGAAACATATATATAAGATAAAACATTATCAGGCTGCCTCCTAATTACTGTGTATAGTTCCAACCAGTGGTGGGTTTCAAATTATTTTACTACTGGTTCTGTCGGTGAGGCTTAGTGGGTGTGGCAGGGGAAGGTTACTGCAAAATCCCCATTCCCACTCCAATCCAGGGGAAAGTTATTGCAAAATCCTCATTTCCTCCCGATCAGCTGGGACTTGAGAGGCAGAGAATAGATGGGGGCGGGGCCAGTCAGAATTTTTACTACTGATTCTCCGAACTACTCAAAATTTCCGCTACCGGTTCTCCAGAACTGGTCAGAACCTGCTGAAACCCACCTCTGGTTCCAACCACACCATAAGAAGAATTTGAATTAAGTGGAATGGCTTCAGAAAGATTGACAAGAATAATCAGGTGCCTGGAAAAGAAATCCTACAAGAAGACATGTTCTTTTTAAAGAAAAGTAAGCAGGATATGATAACACTTTTGAAGGACACTTTTAAAAAGTGTCATATAAGGTTATGACCATCCAGAGTAAAAGATATGGAATGAGAGTTATGAACTGCAGAAAGGCAGAATCTAATTGAATGTTAACAACAGTTTCCTAATGGTGATAGCATGAAGCAGTTGTCTAGGGAGTGGTGTGTTCTCCTTCACTGAATATATTCAAGGGGAAGCTAGACTGTAATCTATCAGAGCCGCTGTAATTTGGATTTCTGAACTGAGCAGATGGTTTAATTTGATGGTCTAAATAGCCCTTTGCAACTCTGTGATTTTGGAAAAATAGATGCTAAATTAAATACAAATGTAACAATACTGTTTTAGCAAGGTCAGTAGAGCAAGAGCACTGTTAACAATAGCACTTAGACCTATATACCACTTCATAGTGTTTCACAGCACTCTCTTAGCAGTTTAAAGAGTCAGCCTATTGACCCAAACAATCTGGGTCCTTATTTTACAGACCTTGGAAGGCTGGAAGGCTGAGTCAACCTTCAACCAGTCAGGATCAAACTCCTGATAGTGAGCAGAATTAGCCTGCAATACTACATTCTAACCACTGAGCCATTTCAGCATGAAAAACCAATTGCAATGTATTTTAAGAAATAGACTTCACTAGTTATTATTTACTACCTCTGTTTTCCTGAAAATAACATCCTGTCTTATTTTTTTTGAACCCTGAAATAAGCGCTTGGCCTTATTTTTGAGGAAGTTTTATTATCTTGGGGTATGTGGAGCAAGACAGGGCTCTTCTTGCCATCTTACCTGATTTCCAGTTCTGTCTCCCTAACCCTAACTAGAGGAAATGACAGGGAACGGCTGCGCATGCATTTAAATATTTTTGGGGAGGGCTTATTTTCAGGGGGGCTTATTTTAGCGCATGCGCTCAAAAGCCCGATTGGGCTTAATATCCGGGGAGATTTTATTTTCAGGGAAACAGGATAGTTTAGTCATCATTTCCAAAAAAGCTCATCAGCTATATTTCTCAGGAAACCTTCCAACCAGAACCCTTGTTATTGCTCCTGGCAACAACAACAACAACAACAAAAATAAAGTAGGTAATTCTATTGGCCAAGTCTTCCACAAACGTATAGCATTTGTTTATTTGCTCAACTCACCTATGATAGAAGTCAATCTTTGAGTCTTATTAACCTAGTAATAAACATGGTGCTTCCCCTCATTTCTTTGAACAATTTATATGGTTGGCCATCTTGCTCCCACAACTCTGTTAGTGGCTAGTGTAAATTAAAATTACCCCCCTCCACACACAATTTAGAAAAGAACAGCCACCACGATAACATCAATACAGTGCAGCTGAAGTCTTCAAGAAACTTGCATCATGAAACTATAAGACAGGGCTCACCTAATTAATAACCTCCACCAGTGCTTAGTGCAATACAAAGTGGATTTGTTTTCTATTTCTCTGGACACAAATCAGAGCAAAGGGCTGAACCTACAGGGAAGGAATTTCAGATTAAGACATTAGGAAGAATTTCCTTACCATATTTATTTATTTATTTATTTATTTGTTTAGATTTGTATACCGCCCTTCTCCTTGCGGACTCAGGGCGGTGAACAGCCAAATAAAAATAGTACACAAAAGTTAAACAATTTCTTTAAAAAGCATATAACTTTGGCTAAAAATTAAAACCATTAACCATTAAATATTTAAAATACCCAACCCTATAATACAGATCTTAAAAATTCAGCGGGGTCAGGCTAGACCAGCAAGCTGAAAGAGATGAGTTTATATAGGTAGTCTTCATTTTATATCCACAGTTGGGACCAGACAGGTCTTTAGAAAGCTGAAGGCTCTGTTATGTCTCCCTTTCTGTAGACGAAACATACCCAGAACTTTAGGATCTTCTATGGTTTGGGAGTATTTTTGAAGTAAGTTATGTTTTCTGTTCCATAACTTTCCATCTGTCTATGGAGATTCTCACAGTTGTCCCAAAAGTGCTTTTTCAAAATGTAACCGGACTTTGTTTTTCCTTGAAGATGTTTTGTTTCTCATTCAAGAAACTTCTTCAATTTGAACTGAAGAAGCTTCTTGAATGAGAAGCAAAACGTCTTCAAGGAAAAACAAAGTCCAGTTGCCTTTTGAAAAAGCACCTTTGGGATAGTTTCCCATCATTCTGAAGATTTACTATCTACACCTTATGACCAGTGGGAGCATTTACTGGGAAGGGAGGAAGTTACAGACCAGTGGAAAGTTGATTGTGTAGTGGAAGATAGGATCTTCATGTTCTTATCTCCTTTGTAACAAATTTAAAAGGTAAAGGTTCCCCTCGCACATATGTGCTAGTCATTCCCAACTCTAGGGGGCAGTGCTCATCTCATTTCAAAGCTGAAGAGCCAGCGCTACACAAAGATGTGTCTGTGGTCATGTGACTGGCATGACTAAATGCCAAAGGTGCACGGAACGCTGTTACCTTCCCACCAAAGGTGGTCCCTACTTTTCTACTTGTATTTTTTAAATGCTTTCAAACTCCTAGGTTGGCAGAAGCTGGGACAAGTAACGGGAGCTCATCCCATTACGTGGCACTAGGGACTCGAACCGCTGAACTGCCAACCTTTCGATCGACAAGCTCAGCGTCTTAGCCACTGAGTCACCATGTCCCACCTGAAACTAATTGTAAGGACACCATATTCTATCAATGTGACTTTCACTGACACTCTACTTTGAAAGGATTCACCATCGTAAATTGTCTTTCATCAAGCTAAATAAGAATAGAGAGAAAAACTAGGAGACCTTTTCTTCATGGTGCTAAAAGAAAGAAGAGATAAAGATACCTTTGAATAGAACTGAGTTTCTGATTGCATGATTGAGGGATTCTTGGCAGCCTTATAAAAGTGGTTTGCCATTGTATTCTTAGCGCCATTTTTACATAACATTAAAATATAAAAAGGGAAGGTTTGATATATTTTTTTGCTACCTATTCTTAGTCATAGGCAGAGCGATAACACTCATATCAAAAGATTTATAAAATGGCGGAGGATATTAAGAAAATGGCTGGAGATACAAAGAATTCTATCCCATTTTTAAAATATGAGGTTAGAGGATTGCATGGCATCCTATATTTTTGAACTCAGCATATTGGATGGCAGTTCCCCCAGCCCAACCCAAATCTTCAAACCAGGAATTATGAATTTTAGTGACATTTCTCATTTTAATATAAACGAGTGTTCGTATTTTCAGATAAAGCCTTTGTTCTTAATTGAATAGCCTCCAGCGGATATAATATACATGTTCGTTTATCTTCTTTGGTTATTGATATAAAATTACTGAAAGCTAAGCTTTTCAGCCGATCTTGTCTTTTGTACTTGGGGCCTGCAATGCTATTTATTTCCAAGAATAAGACAAAAATAAAATCATTAATGAGGTTACTTGTTTGTTTTCCAGGCTGAATAGTGTCAATATATTTCCCCCTGAAATATGATCTTAATTTCATTGAACTGAAGCCATGATTGTGTTTTACAGTCAATTAGCTTTTAATGGGGTTGCTGCTTGCTGCATAAACTAGCAGATTGCCTTGACTGTTGACCAACGTGAGAAGAAATGGATCGATGGATTTTATGCAGTGATTTTCAGATTGTGGTCTGAGGTGTTCCACTCCTATCTGTGCTCCATGTCAACCCGTCAGAATCTGCTCACTGCTTCACAGCCTATTTTCTTTTTTTCTTTTCATTTTTACCTGATAATGATGACTCTGTCTCTTGAGTGGCATAGTGGCCTAGAGGTGGAACACTCTCACTTAACAATCAGGAGGCTGCGAGTTCAATCCTAGGTAGTGGCAGATATTTTTCTCTCTGCATCCAAAGAGAAAAATATCTGCTGTGACCTCTGCATAGGCATCAGGAAGGGCATCCAGCCAGTAAACACTCAGCTCCATTCGGTCACCCAGACTCCACCCTCATGTAAGGGATTACAGGGTTGTTAAAAGAAAAAATAATAATAATGCACATCTCTAGTTACTTATTGTTAGTATGTATGCACAGTGTGATCAAACAACTGAAAAGGCAATGTGTCAGTAGGAAATACAGTGATGGATTCCTATAAATGGGATTCCATTGGGCTGAAGAGCCACTTGTCTCCAGATGTCTGAGTCATATTTTATGAAACTTTGTCAAAGCTACTATGAAGGTTGAAATGTAAGGCATGCAGTTCATAAAACAATTCATAAATACAAAGTAAATGTGATACATAAGATTTTTTGTTGCTTAAGGAAGTTCTTAAGGAAAATCAATTGAGAATATATTAGCTGAGAAAGACATTCTCGAAATGTTACTAAATATGTTCAGCTCCAAATATGCAAGAATGTTAAATTTCAGCCATCGCTTCCTTTCACCTGAAAAGCAAGATGATATTCACTTAGTGGTAAAAAATTTCCCTAACATCTCCATTTCATTTATCCTTCAAATTTCCTCTCTAATGATATTGTCAGTCCTAATCTTGTACAGAAAAGTATGGAGTTCCTGTTATGAAGACAAGATTGACATTACTGGCAGTAGTTAAAAGTATCGCAGTTAATGGAATAGTCCCTGAGATCTATCTATCTTTCTTTCTTTCTTTCTTTCTTTCTTTTTCTTTCTTTCTTTCTTTCTTTCTTTCTTTCTTTCTTTCTTTCTTTCTCTCTCTTTCTTTCTCTCTCTCTTCTTTCTTCCTTCCTTCCTCCCTCCCTCCTTCATCTTCTCTCTCTCCTTCCCTCCCTCTCTCTTCACAACACATCAAGAAAGAAATGAACCAACTCTAATCAGAAACTAATTCTACTGAAATTCTATTCGAAAAGGCACCTTTGTCTCTATCACTGTTCACCGCCATTAGAATAGGATGGTCTTCATGAATTTGTGGAAGGTTAATTGGTTGGGGACTCCACATATCTCAAGAGACATACTGTACCACAAGATTCTCCACCTGGTTCCTACCCCCTTCAATTTTTTGAATGCACTACCTGACTCTGTGGTTTCATCCCCAAACCCCCACAACTTTAACCTTGGACTGTCTACTGTTGACCTGACCCCATTCCTAAGAGGTCTGTAAGGGGATTGCATAAGCGCACTAATTTGCCTACCCTCCCTGTCCAACTGTCCCTATTTATTCGTATCCTTATCCTGTATTCATAATCATGTTTATACTTATATCTGTTATCTTATATATGCTTGACAAATAAATAAAATAAATAAAATAAGTAAAATAAATATGTGTACTCTTCCCAATTAGCCAATCAGGAGATATGATTCCTGTAAATCATTGAGAGTCAAGTCAAAGTTAATGCAATGGATTCCATACAGAGGTTGAGATACCATAGGCTAGGGCCTGGGTATTTGCGAGACCGCCTTCCGCCGCCAATAGCTTCCCACCGCCCAGTACACTCATACAGAGAGGGCCTCCTCAGGGTGCCGTTAGCCAAACAATGTCAGCTGGTGACCCCCAGGGGGAGAGCCTTCTCTGTGGCAGCACCTGCCCTCTGGAATGACCTACCCCCGGAGATACACAAGATATCGGACCTCTGGACTTTTCGTCGGGCCCTTAAAACTCACCTATTTCATCTAGCCGGGCTGTCTTGGTCCCATCCTTTGTTTTAATTCTAATTGATTTTAATTGGGTTGTTTTAAATTGTGGGCCGTAATTATTTAATAATTTTTTAAAATTGTTTTACATTTTGTATACTGTGTTTTACTTTGGCTGTTCACCACCCTGTGTCCTGTTGGAGAAGGGCGGTATACAAATCAAATAAATACTAAATACTAAATACCATGCACATTTCTCCCATAATATTTATTTGCACGTTATATACCAACATCATTGAACTGCCGACTGCTAACTGCAGTTTGGCAGTTCAAATCTCACCAGCTCAAGGTTGACTCAGCCTTCCATCCTTCCGAGGTGGGTAAAATCAGGACCCAGATGGTTGGGGGCAATAGGATAACTCTGTAAACTGCTTAGAGAGGACTATAAAAGCCCTATGAAGCGGTATATAAATCTAAGCGCTGTTGCTATTGCTATCATTCCATGCATACTAAAAAAAAGTGGTTAAGAAAAAGGAAGGTAATATAAATACAGCAGGGATTTATTAACAAATTATTAAGTTGGAAAAATGAATGGGTGGCTTGTGTAGTCTCATGATTGATGACCCTTCCATAGATACAAAAGCAGGCATTTGTTCCCCAAAGTGTAACTTTCTTTTGAAGTTACCAGGCCTTAAACAAAACATGCCATCAATAATGTTTTGTTTACTACTTGCTGCATCATTAATTCCACGGGGATTACTTTAAAAGATTTAAACTGATAAATAAAAGTAAGAAAACAACAGATAAGGATCCCATATTCATAAAAACCTTAATTTTACCAAAAGCAAAGGAAAAAAATCATCATAGACATACATAACAGAAAAGTACCTCGTCGTTTATATTTAGGTTCAGAACTCTTAAGTGGTGAGTTGCCACATCTTTTCCGCATTTCATGCTTTTACTGTGCTAAAATTTAAATTAAATATCTGAAACAAATTCCACTGAGTTTAAACTGCTGCACTGTAAGTGTGAAACTCAGAGATAAGTGCTTCAGATTTCAAGCCGATTGCTTTAAAAGCATCGTAAGGGATAAGCAACTTCTGAAAAATAGATAATTTGCTTTGAATTAGAGTACAACATATTCCTGTGAAAAAAAATTTGTTCAGATGGCACCAATATCATTATGCTATGATTTTATTTAGCAGGTATAGCTCTGAGTTGTTTTAGTTGATATCACTTGCAGGGGGTGCTGATAGTATTATAGTTGTGTTTTAGGACAACATCCAGTACTATCTAAGCAGGAAATAAAAAGACAAAAATAATTTTATTGCATTTTCTTGTAGCTCCTGCAGTTACCTTAAAGAAGAATCTTTACTTCATTTATTGTATTGAGAAAGTTTTAAAAACTTTTTTTAAAAAAAGTAAATGCAATCAATTGCATCTTAAAGTAACTTCGTTTAAATTTCTATTATTTACTAGCCTGGGTGGTTTAGGGGTAGGGAATTGTGGTGGGTGGGAGTGTGTTTGGGGATTGTTATGTGTATTGGATCTGGTCTTTGGGTGTTAAGTGAATTTTGTTGTATGGGTATACTGTCTATACACATACAATGACAATAAAGTTGATATCATTATTATTAAAACTCCAACAAAGTTTAAAATAAGACAGTGAAATATATGAAAATCATTTTCAAAGAACAGGGCATAGTAAAATAAGAGTCTTCTAATATATATATATTGCTCGGTTTATACTTGATAAATTTACTAATTGCTTAGTTATCTCTCTGTTGGTCTATGACTGTAATATAGATCTGATTTGATTAGTTATCCCATATTTAAATCAAAGGTCTGGTGTCCTCTCTTCAGCTATATCCATAGTTACCTCTTGTCCCATTATTTGAACTGTCTGATAAGTGTTTTTGCAGGATAGAGGAGACCCTTCTGAGGTATTTCTCCTGGGAGAAAAACTATTTATTATTTATGCATTAATAAAATTTATATGGCCATCCAAATTACTCACAATGAATCTGGGCAGCTTATCTCTATAAGGGGTGTTAAACTCAAGGCCCGGAGGCCGGATCCAGCCCACGGGGTGCTTAGATCTGGCCCGCAGGTCTGCCCTGGAAACAGCAAAGGACCAACCTGTGGTGCCTCTGCCAACAAAAATAGACCTCTGTTTTCATTGGCAGAGTTGCAGGAGGCCGTCGCAGCCAAAAACAGACCATGGGAGCCCATTTTCACTGGCAGAGTGCTTGGCCCACCACCGGCGCCCCTGACATGAGTGCACCCCCCCACCTCCCCCCAAAGTCAGACACAACCCTGATGTGGCCCTCAATGAAATGGAGTTTGACACCACTGTTATAGAGGTTAAATTCCAAATACAAATCCCAAGATGGTTGGTAGTGCCCTATTTAGCGCCATAAAAAGAAAAAAATAGAAACTGCATATATTTGAAAAAAAGATAATTCAGAAATTCTGTTAATCCATTTAAACATTTTGAAAATGCAAGGGGAGGCACCTGGAAAACCTAAAATTCAGAGTTGCATTTAGAAATTGTTTTTACTGAAATAAGATCAAATTATAATTCCTAAAGATTGGACATTCTTCTATTGGCTTGATGTGTCGCCCTTTATTATTTTTCATTATTTACTTAGATGTTTTTATATCTCACCTTTATAATTTTTACAAATAATTCAAGGCAGTGAACATACCTAATGTTCCCCTTTCCTTCTATTTTTGCCACCACAACAACCTTTTATGGTGGTTTGGTCTCAGGGGTGAAATCCAGCGGGTTCTGACAGGTTCTGGAGAACCGGTAGCGGAAATTTTGAGTAGTTCGGAGAACCGATAGAGGAAATTTTGAGTAGTTTGGAGAACCGGTGAATGCCACCTCAGGCTGAGCCCAGAGTGGGGTAGGAATGGAGATTTTGCAATATCTTTCCCTCAGGAGTAGGGAGGGAATGGGGATTTTGCAGTATCCTTCCCCTGGAGTGGGTAGGAATGGAGATTTTGCAGTATCCTTCCCCTGCCATGCCCACCACCTCGCCCACCAAGCCACACCACACCACGCCACACTCACCAAGCCACGCCCACAGAACCGGTAATAAAAAAAATTGAATTTCAGCACTGGTTGGTCTGAAAGAGAGGGACTGGCCCAAAGTAATCCAGCTGGCTTTCATGTCTAAGGGAGGACTAGAATTCATAGTCACCTGGTTTCTAGCCTGGTGCCTTAACTGTTAGACTAAACTGGCTCTCTTTAATAGTGGACTTCCTACTCCCCCTTCCTACTACAGTTCCGGAAGGGTGATTTATCCAGGCTCAGGTTTTGGCTATGCAATGAAGGGACTATCAAAACCATTAAACACATTTTATTACATTGTCCATTTTATGATGCCATATGGTCAAAGTTGATATATTTAAGGACGTTTCCTAGTCATTCTGATTTTTTTACTTACAGTTTTCACTTGCAGATATTCTTGACTCTAAATGCAGCTAAACTCTGTTATGTCAAATGTAAAATTTGCAGCCAATTGCCTGATATGCCTAGTTGATTTTATGATTTGTTCTTTTTATAAATGTAACCTGTTTTATACCACTGATCTGTGTTATGTACTGGTCTGTGATCTCAGTAAAGATTTCTATTTAGAGAGGCGGCCTAAGAAAAACATGGATTGGTGGATTTTTTACATGCTTTAAGCTTGCAAAAATAGATATACCCATGGTAATAGCAATTGAATAGCTAGAAGTGCGATGATCTAGAGGTGAAGACGCTCGCCTCACAATCGGAAGGCTGAGAGTTCGATCCTAGACAGCAACAGTTGTTTGTCCATCAGGGAGCAAAGAGAAAATATCTGCTGCAAACTCTGCATAGGCATCAGGAAGGGCATCTGGCCAGTAAATGCTCAGCTCCATTCACTCCACACTGGAACAAGGAATTAAAGGGTCATAAAAAGAAAAAAGAGCATAGGTAGAATATCTGCATACAGCTGGAAAAAAGATAACTCAGAAATTCTATTAATCCATTTAAACATTTTGAAAATGCAAGGAGAGGCAACTGGAAAAGTTGCATTTAGAAATTGTTTTTACTGAAATATTTGTAAATGTACAGTGTACTTGTTCTATATCTTTACTTTTCATTATTTTTTAATACATATTTTACTTTTACTTTACTTTACTTTACTTTACTTTTCATTATTTTTTAATACATATTTTAACTAGGTACAATTCAATAGAGCTATAAGGTAAAGGTAAAGGTTCCCCTTGCATATATGTGCTAGTTGTTTCTGACTCTAGGGGGCGGTACTCATCTCTGTTTCAAAGCCGAAGAGCCAGCGCTGTCCGAAGATGTCTCCATGGTCGTGTGGCCGGTATGACTAAACACCAAAGGTGCACGGAATGCTGTTACCTTCCCACCAAAGGTGGTCCCTACTTTTCTATTTACATTTTTTTACGTGCTTTCAAACTGCTAGGTTGGCAGAAGCTGGGACAAGTAACAGGAGCTCACCCCATTACATGGCACTAGGGATTCGAACCATTGAACTGCTGACTTTTCGATCGACAAACTCAGCGTCTTAGCCACTGAGCCACCGTGTTCCTTCAATAGAGCTATATAGAAGGGAAAAAGAAAGTAAACAAACATAAATTGCATTTTTCTATTTCTATCTGATTCCACCTCACTGGATTTTCATATTTCTAGCAAGTTATTTCTTAAAAAGAGTGCTTCTGAAAGTGGTGTGTGAGATCTTTTTTATATATAAATTTAAAAAAAAACAGGTAGCAGTTTTCAAGTTGCTTAATAATTCATTCTTTTCAGTATACTGTTGTGCATTTTTACTTTTTCCTGCTGGAACTCTTTGTCAAATCCTGACAAATATATCCATGTTTGTTTTCCTATTTATATTCTAGCAGCTGTGAATACATACATCTAATTCCTAGTGATTTTTTGTTGGTTCTAACAGTTCTTAAAAACTAATAATAGAACAAGTGCTGGGTTAAAATTATAAGAGGAAAATAAAATAAGAGCATTGAAAACTATTGAAGCTGAAATCCTATATCTCCTATAGGTGTATTTATTTTATTTATTTATAAAATTTATTGGATACCCATCTTACGATAAGGTAACTGGGTGGCTTACAGTCGTAAAAATATGTCTCTCTACATACATTAAAACTTAAATAAATTAAAATCAAACATTAAAACCTAAGGACATGTGGGGAGGGTGGCAGCGGACGGTGGGGAGGTGGGATCTGTTGTTAACCGATCAACCACCTCCACTGTGCTGTTCCCCCATTCGGGCGCTAAGTGGAGCCAGGTGTTTAGGATCTTAAGAAAGGATGGGACGGTTGGTGATATTCATAGAGGTGATATTCAGAAGGTTCTATCCGGTTTGTGGCTGTGGAAGGCTATGCCCATCTGTCCGAACATCATAACATCCCATTTTTGATGCTCTGCACATGTGCAAAAGGCTCTGTGTATGTGCTGAGGTGGCATGTGCACTCACTTTTGCGAGCCGGTAGCAAAGGTAAGTGAATACCACCCCTGGTTGGGCTCAACCTCACATCAGGGTGTAAGATGTTCCAGAGGGCAGGAGCAACAGCAGAGAAGTTCCCTCTTCTGGGATCTTGCCAGCTAGCATAATTGGGCTGACAAGACCAGCAGCATACCTCCTCTGCCAGCACGAATGGAATGGGTCGATCTCAATGGGGTGAGACAGTCTTTTGAGTAGCCTGGACCCATGCCATGAAGGGCTTTGAAGCAGTGGTGAAATCCAATTTTTTTTTAACTATTGGTTCTGTGGGTGTGACTTGGTAGGCATGGTTTGGTAGCCGTGGCAGGGGAAGGATACTGCAAAATCTCCATTTCCATCCCATTCCAGGGGAAGGATATTGCAAAATCTCCATTCCCACTCCACTCTGGGACCATCCAGAGGTGGTATTTGGTGGTTCTCCAAACTACTCAAAATTTCAGCTACCGATTCTCCAAACTGTTCAAAATTTCCTCTACCAGTTCCCCAGAACTTGTCAGAACCTGCTGGATTTCACCCCTGCTTTGAAGGTGATCATCAACACCTTGAATTGTATCCAGAAGCAGACTGACAGCCAGTTATGCAGTTTGTGGAGCAGTGATGTTACAGGGTCCATTCTTGGGGGCCACCAAAACTGCCTGTGACACCGCACTCTGCATCAGCTGTAGCTTCTGAATGCTCTTCAAGGGAAGCAAAGATCGGAAGCAAAGGCTGTCCAAGGTAAAGCTTATGTCCGGGATCAGAGCTTATCTCCCCAAAATCAGCTGCAATCTTTTGTAGAGTCACCCAATAATCTTTCACCTTTGGGGAAGGAAGGGTTTAAAATCTAGCGTGTTGTTATTAACTATAAAACATTATTAACATGCTATAAATCTAGCATGTTTATTAACTGTAAAATGGTACTAACATTTCATGTGATTATTATTATCTTGACATTTCTTGACTAATGATGCTCCTCTGGCTATTTTATTTTTAAGTTCATGACAACATCTTTTTTGTTTCCAAATCATCTGTAGGTCCATTTTGGTGATGACCACAGTTGCCTTTGTATTGTCCTTACGTTGTGCAAAGAGGCATTTCCATTCGTTCTTTCCATTTCAGAGATTGCATCTGAATTTGTGTTGTCTTGTCCCTTGAACTGCAAGGTGATCAAACTGGTCAGTCCTAGAGGAGATCAACCCTGACTGCTCTTTAGAAGGCCAGATCCTGAAGATGAAACTCAAATACTTTGGCCACCGAATGAGAAGGAAGGACTCACTGGAGAAGAGCCTAATGCTGGGAATGATTGAGGGCAAAAGAAGAAGGGGATGACAGAGAACGAGGTGGCTGGATGGAATCACTGAAGCAGTAGGCATGAGCTTAAATGGACTCTCGGGAGGGGGTGGTGATAGAGGACAGGAAGGCCTGGAAGAACATTGTCCATGGGGTCATGATGGGTTGGACATGACTTTGGAACTAACAACAACAACGTTGGGTTATATGGTTTCTTATTTTGACAAGGAGATTTCCATGGATGTTGTTTATACATGTTGACTCCCAAGAAAAATCTTGATTTAATTAGAGGAACAGGAAACAACGCATAAAAATGAAGAAGTTTGTTTGGCTTCTGGAACTGAGTATTTCTTCTATTACTAGCAAAAAGTATCATAACAAGTGTCTTGAGGAAAAGAGGTCCCTAGGACACACTCGGCCAAGAAGATCAGCCAAACCGGTTTTCTTCTCTTATTTTCTACAACAGGCTGCCTTGCGAATACACAGAACTTCTATTTCCAGGCTGCATAATTAACCTGCCATCTTCCACAAGAGAGACATCCTTTCAGAAAACAAATAAACTATAGTAGAAGGAAATAAAGGCCTGATCATCAATTAAAAAACTAGATTCCTGACAAAGGTTCTGTTCTTGATGGTGCCTTCTGTGGCACGGAGGCACTTCCCTGTAATAAAGCAACCAGCTCTGCTGAGCATGGAGCCAGTACATCACTGATCACAAACAGGCTTTGGAGTGCAATAAAAGAAAGAAAGAAAGAAAAAACACTGAGCAATGCCTATGCTTTTCCCCCAAAATTTAATGCATTAGAGAACTGGAGAAGGATGAAACAAACAAACATATAAGCAAACAAAAACCAGTACTTATAATATGTGCTGAAGTATACTCTTTAAATTGGATCTGTTGTCAAATTTGCAAGAGGTGGCAGGCAAGCACAGAATAATAGAGTTTATTCATTCATTCATTCATTCATTCATTCATTCATTCATTCATTCATTCATTTAGTGAAGCATGTATTTTATGACAGATACAAGTGTGAACATAATTATAAATACATGAAAAGGATACAAATAAAAGAAAACATTAGGACAGGGATGGTAGAAATCCTGGTGCCCCTTACAGACCTCTTAGGAATGGAGTGAGGTCTACAGTAGAACATCTAAGATTAAAGTTTTGGGGGTTTGGAGAAGAAACCTCAGAGTCAGGTAGTGCATTCCAGGCATTGACAACTCTGTTACTGAAGTCGTGTTTTCTGCAGTCTAGTTTGGATCAGTTTACCATGAGTTTGTATCTATCGTGTGCTATTGTATTGTTTTGGTTGAAGCTTGGTTGGAAGGGACCTTGGAGGTCTTCTAGTCCAACCCCCTGCTCAGGCAGGAAATCCTACATCATTTCAGACAAATGGTTGTCCGATCATTTCTTAAAAACTCCCAGTGTTGGAGCATTCACAACTTCTGGAGGGAGGACAGTGCACAGTTCTCACTGTCAGGAAATTTCTCTTTAGTTCTAGGTTGCTTTTCTCCTTGATTATTTTTCACCCATTGCTTCTTGTCCTGCCTTCAGGTGCTTTGGAGAATAGGTTGGCCCAGTGGTGGGATTCAGCCAGTTCATACCACTTCGGGAGAACCGGTTGTTAACTTTCTGAGCAGTTTGGTAAACTGGTTGTTGGAAGAAATCATTAGCGCAGATAACTGGTTGTTAAATTATTTGAATCCCACTACTGAGTTGGCCCCCTCTTCTTTATGGACGTCTATTAGATATTGGAAGTCTGCTATCATGTCACCCCTAGTCCTTCTTTTCGTTAAACTAGATATACCCAACTCCTGCAACTGTTCTTTGTATGTTTTAGCCTCCAATCCAGAGGTGGGTTTCAGCAGATTCTGACCAGTTCTGGAGAACTGGTAGTGGACATTTTGAGTAGTTCGGAGAATCAGTAGTAAACATTCTGACTAGCCCCAACCCCATCTATTCTCTGCCTCCCGGGTCCCAGCTGATTGGGAGGAAATGGGGATTTTGCAGTATCCTTCCCCTGCCACACTCACCAAGCCATGCCATGTCCACCAAGCCACACCCTGTTGTGACCCATCAGCGGCCTGTGCGGATTGTAACTGATTCTGACAGCGAGGAGGCTGGTGTGGTGTTGCACTAGTTGCCTGTGCAGCTGGCACCCAAGTCAGACAATGAGGAGGCTGGAGAAGATGTGGTGGCAGGGGCAGGGATTCAGCCAGGGCCTTCAGAACCTCCAGAAGCTCCCTTAAGTGAAGAGGACGAAGAGGAGGAGCCTCTTCTTGATGCATGGGCACGCAGAGCTGTCAAAAGGCCGGAGTGGCTCCTCAGGAGGAGGTCTCCTCGAGAATAAGGCTTGGGGCTAATTGGCCACTCCCTTAGCCTATTTAAGGAGGAACGCCGACTGAAGCAAGTTGTAGGGACCCAACTTTAGTTCACTCTACTTCGAGTCTGGATTCTCTGCACATTGCTTCTGGGCTTTCTGCCAACCTTTATAAGATTGTGATTATTTTATCTTTGTTTTCTTATAGGCTGTTAAGAAAGTTTATTAATAGCCTTTGTTTTGAAAGAGACTGAGTTATTTTAGTAAATTAAGTTTTGTACAAACGTTGTGTGTGCTGTGTTGTTTGGGATCCGTAGCTGGGGCAGAACAGACCCACAGAACTGGTAGTAAAACATTTGTGAAACCCACCACTGCTCTAGTCCCCTAATGATCTTTGCTCTCTGTACTCTTTCTAGAGTGTCATTTTTTTAATATATATATGGTGGCAACCAAAATTGGAATGCAATATTCCAAGTGTGGTCTTACAAAGCATTATAAAATGGTACTAACCCTTTATGTGATCTTGATGTTGTTGTATCTGATGTGAAGTTAGATAAAACTCTATTTTTAATTATCTAGATAGGTGTATGCTGACACAGGTTGTTTTGTCCCGTTTTACGACCTTTCACTCCACCATTGTTAAGTGAGTCACTGCAGTTGTTCCGTTAGTTTAGCGATTTTGAATGAATCTGGGTTCCCCATTGACACTGCATGGCGGAAGTTTGCAACAGATGATCACATGACCCTGGGACATTGCACGTGTCATAAGTATGAGTCAGTTGCCAAGCAACTAAATTTTGATCACTTGACCATGGGGATGCTGCAGTGATTGTCAGGGTGAAAAATAGTTGTAAGTCACTTTTTTCAGTGTCGTTATAACTTTGAACGATGAGGAAACAAATAGTAGTACTTTGAGGACTACAACTATTAAATGGACTCTGAATATTTTGGAATATTGACTATCTGAAGGAGTGGTGGGTTTCAACATTTTTTACTACCGGTTCTGTGGGCATGGCTTGGTGGGCATGGTAGGGGAAGGTTACTGTAAAATCTCCATTCCCACCCCATTCCAGGGAAAGGATACTGCCAAATCCCCATTTCCTCCCGGTCAGCTGGGACTTGGGAGGCAGAGAATAGATGGGGTTGGAGCCAGTCAGAATTTTTACTACCGGTTCTCCGAACTACTCAAAATTTCCACTACCGGTTCTCCAGAACTGGTCAGAATCTGCTGAAACCCACCTCTGATCTGAAGATTTTTCCAAGAAGAAAATAAAAATAAATTGTCTTACAGAGAGGTCAGGGTTTCCCCCCACCACCACTCCACCCCCATTTTACAAAGAAAATGTGGAAGCTGATGAATCCACGGGAATTTCAGGATTTGATCTAAATGGGCATTTAGTTTAGAAAGATAAATTGAGCAATTTTAATATAAAATAATAAATTAAATCATTGGGCTTGCATTGCTGGAGAATTGCCATGGTCATTTAGAATAGTTATATGAGGTTTGGGATACTTAAATCCTCAGAGCTTTGAGCACATACATTCTTTTGCTGGGTTTTTGAAATCCATAAATAGCAATTGGCAAATGCTTAGCACAGCTGCATTATTGCCTATAAATGGCAAATTAAAAGACTCATATTCTGGGTAAATGAACTAAACCGCACCTATATAGTTTCTCATCTGATAACAAATTTAACTGGTTTTTCAGTAATGAGAGAAGTTTCTTAAATGGCTAAAAGGCATATTTAAAATGTATTTGATTTGGCATCTGACCCCTCTCCCCCAGCCTCCCCAACTAAAATATTAAAAATATAATGAAAACAGCAGAAGTCAGACTTGCAAGGTAAATTTTGGTTTGGCACATGCATTTTAACCTGTCCATGCACTGTTCTTTTGGGAAAACTTTGAAAGATGCTCACTTTGAATCTAGACTGAAGTTCCTCGTTGTAACTTTACATTTGAATAGTGTTTGATCATTGTTTGATAATGTTTCTAAATCAACTTTGAAGAAATCTAGAGAAATAGCATTTTTACAATAAAATAAAATAAAATAAAATAAAATAAAATAAAATAAAATAAAATAAAATAAAATAAAATAAAATAAAATAAAATAAAATAAAATAATAAAATAATAAAATAATAAAATAATAAAATAAAATAAATAAAATAAAATAAAATAAAATAAAATATAAAATAAAATAAAATAAAATAAAATAAAATAAAATAAAATAAAATAATAAAATAAAATAAAATAAAATAAAATAATAAAATAATAAAGAATGAATATCAAATCATACTTTATTCTATGTCAAACACCAGGGAAATCAGGAGAGCCAGGCAGTTCAAATCTGTATAAAGATTTATTGTAACCTTAAGTTCTCTACAGGAACCTGCACTACTAACGGTCAAGGGAAATTAGTGGGAGCGGGAATAGAAAGGAATTCATGATGGGCTGGACTAAGCTCTCTTGTAGGCGCGAAGGGACTCATGATTGATGATGCATTTGATCACTCCCTCAGGGTGAGCCAGGTCACCACCTACACTCTATAGTTCATCAAGTTATGAAATTTGGCCTATAAACCATTCAAATTGAAGCAAACTTTGAGTGCCTCATATCTTAATCTTTCTAAAATATCTTAATCTTTCTTTATTATGGTCATAAGCTAATCTAGAAAGGATGAAATACAAACAATTAATAACTTAAAAGCTAAAAAAAATAAAATATACAAAGTTAAAGAACATTTTAAAAATTAAAAAGTACATATAAAAACAAAAATGTAAAGAAATTGTATAATGGGATAAAAGCACTAACTAAATAAAAAAACCCATACAATTGTATATTTTGTAAGTGAATAATTAAATCTATTATGATGCAGATACTTACCTGCCAAGGAAGCTACCTCGATCATGATGAAATATATCACACATTGGCAAAAAAAATATATCAGAACACCAAATACAAGTTGGGCGGATACAATCTCGTAGACGACCCTCATTCTGTCAAGGAACTTGGAGAACTCATCTCATGATCTAAGGGCCAGAGCTCACTGTAACAGCATTGCCAAAAAGGCATTAAGAGTTGTTAACTTAATCTTGTGAAGCTTCTTCTCCGGTAGTATTGTACTGCAAACTAGGGCATAAAAAACCTTTGCTAGACCAATTCTCGAATACAGCTCATCTGTCTGGAACCCGAACTACATTGGACATTAATACAATTGAGAGAGTCCAGAGATATTTTATGAGAAGAATCCTCCACTTCTCTGCTCACAACAGAATACCTTATGCCACCAGGCTTGAAATTTTGGGTTTAGGCAACTTAGAACTACCCTGCCTTTGGTCAGACCTAAGCGTAGTGCATAAAATTATCCACTACAATGCCCTACCTTTCAATGACTACTTCAGCTTCAACCACAATAATACATGAGTACACAATAGATACAAACTTAAGGTAAACCGCTCCAAACTTGATTGCAGAAAATACGACTTCAGTGTTCTGCTCCAGCTACAGATCCCAAAGAATGTAGCACACACAAACTCCAAACAAAACTCAGTTTACTTCAAAACACAGTCTTTTGCAAATGCAGGCTGTTAATAAAAACGTTCTTAACAACCTGCCAGAAATTCCACAGATAAGATAGAGTCTTACTAGAGTTGACAGAAAGCCCAGAAGCCAGGTTTGCAGAGAAAATTCAAACTCAATGATCAGTGAACGAACGGACGAACACACGTTGTTTCCTGCAGCTTTTTACAAGCTGTGTGCAAACTTGAATAGGCTAAGGGAGTGGCCAATTAGCCCCAAGCCTTACTCTCGAGGAGATCTCCTCCTGAGTAACCACTCCTGCCTTTTGGCAGCTCTGCGTGCCCATGCATTGAGAAGAGGCTCCTCCACTTCATCATCTTCACTTAAAGGAGCCCCTGGAGGTTCTGAAGACCCTGTCTGAATCCCTGCCTCTGGCACCACATCTTCTTCAGCCTCCTTGCTGTCCGACTCGAGCGCCGGCTGCACAAGCTGCTAGCGCGACACCACACCAGCCTCCTCGTCATCAGGATCAGCAATAATCTGCAGAGGCCATTGGCAGGCCACAACATTCAGCAATAGAGTGGTCAATGCCCGGAATGTACTACCTGACTCTGTGGTTTCATCCCCAAACACCCCAAACTTTAACCTTAGACTATCTACTGTTGACCTCATCCCATTCCTAAGAGGTCTGTAAGGGGCGTGCATAATAGTGGTAGGTTGCTCCCAGTTCGCACCCACTCCCAATCTATTGCTGCCTCCTGAGTCCCAGCTGATGGCTAGAGGGGAAAAAAACTGTTTAAACTCTTGCCGCGGGTCTTCAAAGGGCTACCCTACAGCTGATCAGTGTTAAAAGAAAACAAATGAATAGACCGGTGCCTGCAAAAATAGAAAAAACAACCCCTTTCAGCTTCAGCATAGGTTAATTAGCACAAGTTGATTAGATCGGCCTCCCGACTCTCAGCTGATTTGCTCTCAACTGGTTTGCTCAGGGCTCTTTTGCTAGTTGCAGAGTGCTGGACCAGATTTTCCCGCCCCTAGCTATGCTGAAAAAACAAAAATGAAAGTAAAGTAGGGTCTTTGCTACAATGTGAAAAAATGAGGCAGAGAGAGATTTCTTTTTCTTTTTGCTCACCAAAAAAGGTAGATGCAAAACTGCAAACAATGGGAAATTTAGGGCAAAAGAGGAGAGTTCAAGATTTTAGAACACAAAAGAAAAAAAGCTCTATTTAACTAGGGAATTGTAATAATTGAGATACTATTAATTGTATATTGTGTTGAAAGCAGAAATGGTTAAGTTGTGGTTTGGAGGAATATATGGGTCAAATTATTTGGTTTATTATTATTGGTAAATATAATTAATTGATTTGTAAGAAATTGGATTGCATGGAAATAATTGGAATATTCATGTTCATATTGATTAATATACAGAAAAAAATAGTTATATAACTAATTGATTTATATTAAAATGTTGAAATTGTATTAAACAATTGTATTACATAATTACATAATTAACCAATGTGAGGATGGATATAAAAATAGATGATAATGGGAACGGGTATAATATAGAATAGAAGGGAAAAATTGAATTTGATTAAGATTAGAGATGAGGATGAAAAAATATTTAAAAAAAATATATGAGGAATAAATATGGCAAAAAGGAAATATAGAAATTGTAAATTTAATTGAAATGACTAAATACTGTTTAAATTTGTGAACCGGCCAAATACTCTGTTCAAAGAAAATACATTGTATGTTTGTATGTATGTTTTTAATTATTGGTATTTATTCATATTTGTTCTCTTTTATTCTTTAAAGTTTAACAATTCATTCTTTATCTTAATATCTTTATATGGGTTTGGGGTTGGCTTTCTTCCCTTTCATCTTTTTTATTGTACATCAATCTTTCTCCTCAAACCTACCACCTCTCTCTTTTCTTTCCTTCTTACTTTCTCTTCCCCCCTCTTCTTCTCCTCCCTACTTCCTCTTCCTTTCTCTTTCTCCTCCTCTCTTCCTCCCTCTCTTACCCTCACTCCTACTCTAATTTCTCTTCCCTTCCTTCCTCCCTTCTCTTCCTTCCCTCTCTTTCCTTCCTTCATCGCTCTCTATTGCTATATCCTTTTGTGCATATGGACTACTCAGAGGGCTGAAAAAGTTATTTTTGACTGGTCCTTGCACTTTTGACTAGTCCTCAAACTTACGACTGTCCTCACATTTTACGTTTTTGCCCTATTTTGTCACTATGGTGAAGAGAAGCAGTTGTGAAATGAGTGACATAATTGTTAAGAATGCTGCACGGGCATAAATGTGAGGATGGTCATAAGTGTGAGGACCAGTCAAAAGTGCGAGGATCTGTCAAAAATGACTATTTTCAGCCCTCTGAGTAGTCCCTATACACATAGCCATGGCCACCCAGTCACATGACCAGCTAGCCATGCCCACCCAGTCACACGATCTCCAAGCCACGGCCACAAAATAAGCCACGCCCACAGAACCAACAGTAAAAAAATTTAGAACCCACCCCTGGTGCATAAGCCCAGCAATGTGCCTACCGTCCCTGTCCTACTGTCCATTTTTATTCGTATCCATTTCATGTATTCCTAATCATGCTTATACTTATATCTGTTATCTTATACCTACTTGACAAACAAACAAACAAACAAACAAACACAGGCCAGATGAAATGGGTTACATACATGTCTGTTTTCCTTACTGCTTTGTTATTCTTGTTCAGGTTTTAGTTGCTGCTGGTTTTTTTTTTTTAATTTGATTTATATGCCGCCCTTCTCCGAAGACTCAGGGTGGTTTACAATGTATTAAGCAATAGCCTTCATACTTCTGTATATTGATACAAAGTCAGCTTATTGCCCCCACAAACTGGGTCCTCAATTTAGCTACCTTAGAAAGGATGGAAGGTTGAGTCAACCTTGAGCCTGGTGAGATTCGAACTGGTGTAATTGCAGACAGCTGGATGTTAATTACAGTGCTTAGTCTGCAGAGCTATCCAGGCTCTGTTGACTTACCAACCTTCATCATCACTGACATCATTTCCATTAAAGCAATTAAGCAGTCCAAACATGGTTGGAGCAGTGCTGGCCTATGAAACATACAACTGAATTCCAAACTGCTCCTAAGTCCATAGCAAAACTTTACAAGTCATTTCCAGCCCAAAACAAAGAAGAACAATTTAGGAGCCATTTCACTCAAGTGTAGTATACTGTGATTCAGTGTAATTCTAGCCGCACTCCCTTTCATTAAGGAAAGTCAAGAAATAGTAGGGTTATTTGTACAATAGCAAGATTGCCTTACACGTGTAATCAGCAATGGGCCTTCCAATAAATAAAAAAATAGACTCGGTCCGCTTTGCTCCCTGTGTTTATGCTATTCTTCTGCTACTGGCTTCTTATAATGGGTTTCATTGTGACCTCTGAATAGCGATTGTTAGAAGTAATGGCTTTAAACTTCCACAGGTGGAATCCAACAAGCAATGATCTCTCAGTTCTCTTTTCAATATTGGTGAAATAAAAGACAAACTAGGTACCAGAGTGACCTATTTCTGCTATGAGATGATATTCATTAGAGATGTTAGAAAAACACCTCCCCATCCTCTAGCAAATCCAGTTTCTTTTCAGCTTTGAACTTCAAACATTTTGAGGTTACTTCTTAAGCAGAGGCAATCAATTACAACTTTTCTATATTTTTCCCCCTACATTCTGCGCTGACTGAAGTTCAGTTTTTCTGTAGTTTTAGACGCAGAGGCAAATACCTTGGCTCCTATTTTGATTAAAAATGTGAAGTATCAATTCTTTTTTAATCAATGGCAATATTTATTCAACTGCAGCTTTGGTGGGTAAGGTACAGAGAACCTTTAAAATTAATAAATATAACACTATAACATATTGTGGTAACATTAGCACTGATGGCAGCGTAGGTGCAAGAATTAAGTTTTCTTCCTATTTCTTCAGCTGGTGAGCAATAAAAGAGGCAAGAATTAACATTTAGTCTTTCTTTACTTTTCTAAATATACCCAACCCAAGTACGTACATGAAATTAAATTATTGTGTACATCATTCTGTAGGTCTTATCCATTAAGAACCAGTGCCTGACCTTAATTTTCTTTTCCTCTTCTCCTTTTCTATTTCTTTGTGTGCCTTACCTCTCGGACAGAATTATTTTATTACTGTTTCTTACAAACCTCTCACAGAATTGGAAGGACCAAAGAGGCAATCAAATCCAGTCCCCCTACCTACATCTGTATTTACTACACTGTGGTGTAGTACTATACAGTGGTGAAATTCAAATTTTTTTACTACCGGTTCTGTGGGTGGGGCTTGGTGGATGGGGCCAAGGGGTGTGACAGACAGCACTCAGCCTCCTGCAGCCTCCTGGGAGTGAAAACAGGCTGCAAGGGGGGACGCGCTGCCCCTGTGCTCCATTTTGGGTCTAGGAAGTATCCCTGAAACCTCCTGGGAGCAGAGACAGGCCATGGGGGTGCCACACCCCATGCCCCGTTTTGGGCCTAGGAGGCCTCCCTGAAGCCTCCTGGGAGTGATAATGGGGTGTGTGGGGACTCCTGGAATGGGCGGGGCCACCAGCAATTTAACTAACTCTACTAGGTGAGTTGTCAAATCCACATGTCACCATTTTGTTAATCAGGATCCTAGGGAAATTTTATCTAAAACTTTACTGAATTCAAGATATACTATATCCTTGATTATCCTGGATTCTCCAATAAAGGGCATTTCCCTATCAACTATTTATTTATTTATTTATATTTATTTATTAGTTTGTCAAACGTACAAGATAGCAGGTATGAATATGAACATGGAGATGAATGAAGGAAATGAATACAAATAAATGGGGACTGTAGGACAGGGACGGTAGGCACGCTGGTGCACTTACTCATGCCCCCTTTACGGACCTCTTAGGAATGGGGTGAGGTCCACGGTAGACAGTTTAAGATTGAAACTGTGGGGGTTTGAGGCTGTACCAACGGAGTCAGGTAGAGCATTCCAGGCGTTGACCATTCTGTCGCTGAAGAGGTATTTTCTGCAATCAAGCTTGGAGTGGTTTACCTTGAGTTTGTATCGATTGTATGCCCGTGTATTATTGGTTGAAGCTGAAGAAGTCATTGACAGGTAAGACATTGTAGCAGACAATTTTGTGTACTATGCTTAGATCAGACTGCAGGTGGTGCAGTTCCAAACTGTCCAAGCCCAAAATTTCAAGCCTCGTGGCATCAGGGATTCTATTGTGAGTAGAGGAGTGGTGTACTCTTCTCGTGAAATACCTCTGGACCCACTCAATCATATTACTGTCTGTTGTACAGTGTGGATTCCAGGCAGACAAGCTGTATTCGAGAATTGGTCTGGCAAAGGTTTTGTATGCCCTAGTTAGCAATACAATGTTACTGGAGAAGAAGCTTTGCAAAATTAGGTTAACAATTCTTAATTCCTATTTGGCAATGCTGTTACAGAGAGCTCTGGGGCTTAGATCATTTGAAATGAGTACTCCAAGGTCCTTGACAGAGTGAGGGTCATCTACAAGGTCGTTTCCACCCAACTTGTATTTGGTGTTCTGATTTTTATTTTAATCTATCGCAAAAGGAGATCCAGTTCATCGGGCACTACACATTTGGTATAAAGTCATGTTGGCTGTTGTTAATTAAGGAATTCTTATCTAAGTGTCTAAAGACTTGCTGTTTATCATCTGCTCAAGGATTTTGACCTGTTCAAGGACCTTTTGATCAGAGACTGTGGTAGAGGTGCTTGAAATAATAAATCTGTTCAAGAAAAATGCTTAAGTATAAAAGGTAACGGTTCCCCTTGCACATATGTACTACTCATTCCCGACTCTAGGGGGTAGTGCTCATCTCTGTTTCAAAGCTGAAAAGCCAGTGCTGTCCAAAAATGTCTCCATGGTCATGTGGCTGGCATGAATAAACACCAAAGGTGCACAGAACGCTGTTACCTTCCCACCAAAACTGGTCCCTATTTTTCTACTTGGATTTTTAAAGTGTTTTCGAACTGCTAGGTTGGCAGAAGCTGGGAGAAGTAACGGGAGCTCACACAGCACTAGGGATTTGAACCGCTGAACTGCTGACCTTTCGATTGACAAGCTCAGCATCTTAGCCACTGAGCCACCATGTCCCCTGGCTAAGTATAAAGCCTTGTAATTTGTGATGCCAAATTGTTCACCCAATCAAGCTCTTTCAATGCTGACATTGTGTTGATGATCAACATGTTTTTTTTTAAAAAAATACATTAATCCAAATGCTATGGAAAGCTCTCTTTTCTCTTTTATAAGCATAAGCAACGTATTTCTTTAAAAGGACCAGATTGCTATCTGATTTCACACACCACACAGAGAGAGCTATATTTGATTCAAAGCTGCTTTGCATCATATTACACATTCCTAAAGAAAATGATTGAATAATGAAATGCTTGAAAAACCAGGCACATTGATGTACGTTGTGTTTATATAACGTACATCAATGCAACCTGTTTACAGATTTTTGGAATGCTGACATACAGTGAATGAATATTTCTTTCATCCTTATACTTTTATACTGTCAGGATAAATGTTTTCAGGTCTTTTTGTTTTATAATCCTCTTGCAAAATGTAAAGCAACATCTGATAAAACTTCACTCAAAAATTAGCATGGGGGGTGAGTGAATGATCCTTTCGTGTCTGTGGTAGTTAAGGAGAAGTAGGAGAAACTCAGTGACCCAATCAGAAATGCAATCTGTAACAATATGAAGGTCATCTAATGATCTGATAAATGAGAGATGATGTGGGGGGAAACTCCAAGCAAAGAACATTTGAACTAAGCTGCAAAACAGTATTCAATCCTTTCTGATTTTTCTGAATTTTTGCATATACAGTATTTGCCACTGAATGTTGTCTAAGGTTCATGGGGATCCTACTGACACAAGGTAGTCCTTGACATAAGGTAGTCCTGGCTGTAAAATGAGTTGGCCGCGTGACCAACTCAATTTTATAAACTTTTTTTTGCAGTGGTTGTTAAGCAGATGTGGTTGTGAAGTGAACATGTTGGTCGGTAGTGGTCATCAAGCGAATGGGATGGTCGTTAAGCAAACCGATGATTTGCTATGGATGCAGTTTTGCTGGGTAAAACGGTCATAAAATGTAGTGATGTGACTCTAGGATGCTGCAAATAGAGACCAATCATGTGAGCGCAGAAGGGGCCCGATCATTGGAACTTTGGAACTGGGTCATAACTATAGCCAAGGTAGGTGAGTTTTAACTTTGAACGTTCACCATGCGACTGGTTGTAAGCAGGGATGAAATCCAGCAGGTTCTGACAGGTTCTGCAGAACCGGTAGCGGAAATTTTGAGTAGTTCAGAGAACTGGCAAATACCACCTCTGGCTGGCCCCAGGAGTGGGGTGGGAATGGAGATTTTGCAGTATCCTTCCCTTGCCACACCCACCAAGCCACGCCCATAGAACTGGTAGTAAAAGAATTTGGATTTCACCACTGGTTGTAAGTCAAGGACTACCTGCATATAAAAGAAGTCCAAGGAAACAGATAACAGCAAAATCATCCAACATATAATTCTGGAAGAAGTGTTCACTTCTCTAGTTCAATTAATTTAGTTAAAGGGAGAAAAAGAATCAAAACTTGTTTGAAAACTTCCTTAAACAAACAGAGCTGATTTGGACTAGTTCTCCTTGTACACGTCTCAAAAGCTGTGAGTTTTTTCGTTTTATTGAAATTCTCCTTGTACCAGCAGGAGTCTGTTGGTTCTGTCAAGAGAGGAGAAAGCATGATCATCATACCCCAAGCTCCAGCCCTTTTGGAAGTGTGCATATGTGATGTTACAACAGGGGACAGGGCTTGTGTTACAGTGCTGTTTTTATCAGTCTAGCCCACTTGTCCCCCAACATTGAGAGTCGGTTTAATGTCAGGGGTTCCAATTAATACACCCATAGCAAACAGAACTCTGAGGCAAGTAGATTCCTCAAAGAATAGTTTTATTGGATATATCATATTGGCACAGGCTGGTAAAAACCAACTCAGAATGTTCCCGCGGTTTTCACCTAATTGAAAGTTTTTTTCCTTTCCCCAAACAATCAGTCACGTAATCCAATCAAGGTACTGTCCAGTTGCCGGGTAACTTCATTCCTCCTCTCCCCGACCACCTATGGGAATGTCCTTGCTTCCCAGGAGAAAGTATTTTGTTTTGGCTACAAAACCCGAGCTATCTCAATTCCCTCCTCCCCTCCCTATTCCTCAGCTCCAATGTGGCAACACTGAAACTTCAAAATGGCCTCAGTCAGGTGAGCTTCAGGGTTGACACAAATGTCGCTGTCCCTCACAGACTGCAGAAGCACAATGAATTTCTGAAAATCTCCCCCAAAAATCATTGATGCCTATCAGACTGGAACCGATTTAAAAAACAAACAATTTTTTTTCCTGTATCCCCTTTTTACCCCCTAACTAACTTTCCTGGTTCAATAGCTTGCAGTCCAATTTATCTTCTATTGGCTTGATAGCTGGCCACTATGTGGAGTTTGGACCTTAAAAAGAACAAACTCATTATTATAGGTAAAATTGCACTAGACCTTTTCCAGCAACTGTGAATATATGAGAGCTTCAAAATAGAGAACAGACTGAACCAAATCTTCCTGTTTCCTAATTTCCTTGACCTTCATACCTTCAGCTGGAAAGATGAAGGATTGCTATACTTGCCTGGTTAGAATTTCTGATCTAGAAGAGATCTGTACTCGCAAGGAAGTGCAACTCCTGTGCAACTCATTTCAGTCACAATGAGTTGAGGCAGGACCAGGGGTGAAATACTCCCAGTTCAGACCGATCCAGTAGCGATGGCGATGAGCAGTTTGGAGAACTGATAGCAAACATCCCTGCCCACCCACCCCCACCTGCCATGCCCAGCTGAGCCGCACAATCATCAGAGGTTTTTTTAATTTTTATTTTTAAAAGCATTTTTTCTACAACCTCTTCGGCTGAAAAAGTGCTTTTAAAAGTAAAAAAAAAAGCCTCTGATGATCGCGCGGCTCAACTGGGATCATCAGAGGCTTTTAAAAGCATTTTTTTACAACCTCTTCAGTAGAGGTTGTAGAAAAAATGGTTTTAAAAGTAAAAAAAAAAAGTTGGCCACGCCCACCCAGTCACATTACCCCCCCACCAAGCCAGGGTTGTGAAGTGTGTCTCTACAGCCCGTGGGGGTGCCTCGTTGGAGAATGTGATTTATTACACAGACTGAAAGGAGGAGGGGGGAATAAGGTCAAAGTTGAGCCGTAACTTACCTGCGGCACAGCAGACCTCACTCAAGTAGATGCTGACATACTGCTCCTAATAAATCATTGGATTCCTTTTGAAACTTGGTTCGAGACTCATGAGTTATTTAGGGCATCTGTCGGAAACTTCACAGGTACTATCAAACCAGCTCCATAATGTATAGTTAGGTATCAGTAACGAAATGACCTTTCTGAAGTCATGCTCAATGCTGGATGACTTTTTGGATATATTCATATAATATAATGATTTGCCATTGCTTTCTTTCCAGGATTTTTTTTTTTTTGGACTTTCTGGTTTAAATTTGGAATCTCTGTTGATTCCCTACTGAAATGTTAACCAGCTCTGACTTCTTTATCTTCTTCCAAAATCAGTTAAAGTCAGCTTTAAATAAACTTAAGTGCACAGCATCTTCAGCAATTTCCTTGTTGTGAATGAACTAGAATGTTATTTGTCAACATTTGTATGCTTTTTGTTACCAGACCTGATAACTGATCAACTTCTGTCATAAGGAGAGAAAAGAAAGAAGAGTCAATGGCCTGTCCAAACGGGGTTTTGTTGAAACATTGCTTCAAAGTGTGAGGAAGAAAGGAAGGAAAGAAGGAAGGAAGAAAGGGAGAGAGGGAGGGAGGCAGGCAGGCAGGCAGGCAGGCAGGCAGGAAGAAAATGATTTAACTCAAAAACTTTGAAAATCAATACTGTGATCTCACTATTCAGCTTTCTTAAATGTCAACTTCCCTCCCCACTCCACCATTTTCTCCTTTTTTCTCTAGTTGTTATTCCATCTGTCCTGCTGAATTACTTCCACTCCTAGCACTCAACCTTTGTAGGTCAACAGTTTTCAGGCAGTGCAGCGTATTATGCTCCCCCATTTTAATCATTACTTGGAAAAGCTATAGGTATTTACTTAGCTTATTTTTTTCCTCATAACTTATCCTTCTCTGCCTGTCCCTCTCATTTGAGTTCATTTTCTTTGCAGCCCCCGCCTCCAATTTTTCAGCATTTTTTAGAAATTATTTCCAGAGAAATCAACATTTTCCATCCCTGAACTTTACAAGTAAACACGGTAACCATAACTCCAAAATACTTTACTGTTGAAAAAAAATATTAATTCACCTCATGTTGTAATTGAAATGCACAGCAAGCAAAAAGTTAATTTGGTTTGGGCACAAGGAGCTATAAACACTTGAATAATCTCTTCAATGAACATAGTTAAAAGTCAGTGATTTATATCCACATGCTACAAACCTATATTAGTTTTATACTAGTTTTATACTAAGTTTCCTCCAAAAAAATGTGGCTCTGGTACTTGGTGAGATGTTGATAAATTCTCCTTTAGGAGCAATATTGCTAAGACTCCTTGAAGAGAAGAAATAAATGTTAAAATTGTTCATGTTTTTAGAGAAAATAATAACTCTGCCAGGTGCAGTCAGTCCATTTTTATAGGGCATATAATATTTTGTGTTCTTTTATCGTTGATATGTGCATTTTTGTATCTTCTTCTTCTTCTTGTGCCATATCTGTCAACGGACATTGGCAATCATGTTGCCAATCCTATTTTTCTCAACAGCCGCACAAAAAAAGTGCTGTTGAGTTTTGTCCAAACCAGTCCCTTAGATTTTGAAGCCATGATGTTCTTCTTCTGTCTGGATCTCATTTGCCTTCAATCTTTCCGTGGAGGATTAAGTGAAGGATGCTGTATTTTTCTGGGTGTTGTATCACATGTCCGAAATATTCTAACTTTAGCTTTTTAATAGTTTTGATTATTTCCCTTGGCTTTCCCAAGCGGTTTATCACCTCCTCATTTCTGATTTTGCCAGCCTAACTTATACATAACAACTGTCAGTAAATCCACATTTCAAATGCTTCTACTCTCTTCAAGTGGCTTTCTGTCAGAGACTAACTCTACTTCATAGAGCAGGATAGAAAAGATGTAACATCTGAAAAGCCTGATTTTCAATCTGAGGCTTATGTCATGACTGCATAAGACCTTTTTCATTTTGAAGAATGCTGTTCGAGCTTTCTCTATCCTTGTCTTTGCTTCAGTGGTCATTTCCCAGCTTTCATGTAAATTACAACCGAGGTACATGATCCTTGCATGTATTTTTGTATGCATGTTTTGAATTGCAAGGTTTCTTGCAAAATTATGGGAAAAATAAATTTTGATATAGACTTGGATTTTGCTTTCTTTGACTTCACGTGTATTGGAGAAGAAGTAGTTTGTATTTTGGAGTATCAGTTATGATAGTATGTCACTGAAGACAATTTACACTACTTATGTAACAATGTTGTTATGCAAATGATGTAAATTGTTGCAAATGTGGCAAAACTGAAGAAAATTTAACACAAATTTAACTACCTAACTGCCTAGTAGTGCAAACTACCAATATGTCCGTTATTTCAACTGAGCGTCTTTCAAATCTAGACCCATTACAGTCAGGTTTTTCTGCAATGGAGATTGCTTCTCCAAGAGCTTTCCAAAACTAATCAAAAATTTCCTCTTTTCTGTTATTGGAAAATAAATAGCAAATTAGCACTTGTTAGATTTTTGAATATATGGTCTTTGGACATGTTTTATTTGGAGGTCTTTGGTGCTCTCTGAGCTTGGTTTCTTCCAAATGCTTCATTATCCCACTAGGTAATATCATCAGTTTTAGAAGGGAATGGCCTTTGGTCTCTGTTCATATACAAGTGGTTTGCCCTTTGAGTGTTGATGGGTGTGTTCTTGATTAGGCTGTTATTTATTATTTAATTGTTTGTCTAATATTAATCTTGGTGTTAAGTTCTGTTTATCTAGATTGCTGGCCAGGAGTGCTTTGTCTATTTTGAATGGTATATAAATGTTGTTTATCTCTATGTATCTGTTGATGGCTGATTTGTCTGGGTGCTAGGCTTCCCAGAATTCTCTAGCAGTTTTGGACTTAACTTGGTCTAGGATATTCACTGTCTCCCAGATTCTATTGATCATACAATAAATTATTATTGAAATACAGATATTTATGGGAACATAGAGCATCTCCTCTTCCTCTTTGCAACTTCATGTATCACCAACTTTTGAATCTTTTGGTTGTATTCAACAAAAACATCTGCAGACCATGGTCTGATGACCAGGATCTACCCTATTACTGTAATAACTGCAAGTCTCTACTTTTTACAATACACCACAACTGATGTTAATAAATTATATAATTCTATGATGTTGGCTGGGCTCTGAGTTTGTATTATGCTTCTTCTTGTGCTGGATCACCATTTAGCATGTTAATCCCCCTCCTCAGAACATTTTATAGTATAAAATTTATTTTATAAATTTATTTTCCAGGTTACACTTGTCCAACTACTGCTTATTATCTGATAGTGAGGTTATAGTAGAATATGTATTTCAAAAATAGGGTGCAGCTTCTGAATGCTAAATGAATTTTCAGGGATTTCTTTCTGTCTAGTTATTGCTTGATTTAGTCCAATGTCATTGTGACCAAGGCCAATGTAGTGATTACCAAGCACAACTCAGTCCTGAACAAACTTACCTTATTAAAACAGCTGAGAATTAATTCATTCTCAGCTTAGTCCAAAAAAAATTCTTCATAACCAGACCTATGGGCTTATCACCAACCTTTGATGTCTTTGGCAACCTGCCAAATGCTTTTCTTGGCAAAACCCCCACAATGTTCAAGAGACGCTGACAAGAAGCACTGGAATCAATGTTGCTTTTCTAACAAGAACCCAATGGCTCATTGCTGCTCTTTTAAGCCTTATGGAAGTGGCCAATCATCTTTTGGCCTTACTCCTGAGTCGTCCTTTCTGCTTCAACTGCTCTTGGCTTTTGGCAGCTCTTCACATGTGTGCGCTAGGAACAGGCTCCTCCTGTTCCTCTGCGTCTCTGCTGTCTGCCTCTGGAGGCTCTGGAGTCTGCACATTGCTCCCAGATGGCCCTGGCTCCATCTCTGCCTCTGATGCAGAGCCCTCATCTGGGCCTTCCCCTGACTCCAGGACTGGCCCATTGTCCTCCCCAGCCTCCTCATTGTCTGACTCCGCTGCCAGGTCCGCAAACTGCTGGTGGACTACAACACAATGTAGCATGAGAGGGAAGGAGTTTTTCTATGTGCCAACTTATGTACAAGAGATATAACTGTCTGTTTTAGACAGACTTTGGTTGTCTATTGGTGATCTCATTGCTAGCTGTAATATATTATTATGACTCTTGTTCTATTTTGAGGTTTCAATTTTTAATTCTATCTGTGACCATAACAAAAGATTGACAATGCAACTTATCCTACCCAAGCCATTGGGCTAGAGCCATATACGAATGTTTATTGATCAATCATAATTTATTAAATATTAATAAAATAATATATAAATATTAAGGTTGGAACTGGAGAAAAAATGTAACAGGGATGATAATTTAAATGTTATGTTAGATGGAGACCAGGCAGAAAAGCAAATGCTCTCTGATGGCTCTAAAAAAGCTGAACAATAGTTCAGTGTTAGGTAAAGGTAAATTTATAAGGTACAGTAAATGGTCTACCAAGACAAGAGGATTCAAGAGAATTATCTAATTGATTATCTAGCAGCCCTAGTTCAGTGAAATCAGGTCTGCTGGCTGCCAGAAAAAAAAAAAAAGCCTAGAAACAAGTGGATTGTGATTTCACTGAACTACGGCTGCATAAAAATCTTGGTTTATGTAGGAAAAACCTGGCTAAAGAGAAATACACATAAAGCCTACGAAAAGGAAAGAAAACAAATACTGTATCTTTACAGGGAGGATACATGGATGAGGGTGTGGCTAACTGATGAGGACTTATAAATCTGAAATAGATCTATCTTAGTCTCTCAATGGGCAGCAGAGGGTCTGTTGGCTGCCAGAAAAAAAATAAAAGCCTAGAAACTAGTGGATTGTGATTTCACTGAACTAGAGCTACATAAAAATCTTGGTTTACGTAGGAAGAACCTGGCTAAAGAGAAATACACATAAAGCCTACGAAAAGGAAAGAAAACAAATACTGTATCTTTACAGGGAGGATACATGGATGAGGGTGTGGCTAACTGATGAGGACTTATAAATCTGAAATAGATCTATCTTAGTCTCTCAATGGGCAGCAGAGGGTCTGCTGGCTGCCAGAAAAAAAATAAAAGCCTAGAAACTAGTGGATTGTGATTTCACTGAACTAGAGCTACATAAAAATCTTGGTTTACGTAGGAAGAACCTGGCTAAAGAGAAATATATATGTATAAGTGTTTTTCTATCGAGACACCTGGTCTACCCCAGCACGTGGGAGGGAGCATACTGCATCCCTTTTGCCTTTCAGCTCCAATCCAGGAGCCCTCAAGCAGTCGCATTCACAACAAATAATTTTATACCAAATTTATATTTCGCTGATAAAGAAATAACACACATATGATGAGAGCTAAATAGTTTGAAATAGATCTATTCTAGTCTCCATTTATTTATTTATTTATTTATTTATTTATTTATTTATTTATTAAATTTATATACCGCCCTTCTCCTAGTGGACTCAGGGTGGACTTTCTCCTAGTGGACTTTTATTTCTTTATCAGTGAAATATAAATTATATAATTTATATAAATATATAAATATATATAAATTTATTGGCTACCCATTTTACCAGAGTAACTTTGGACAGCTTAAAATATTAAAAGTATAAAGCTGTACCAAACCTATGCACGTTATGAATAATATAAAACTATAATAATTATATGTAATTTACATACTAGAATAGTTTTAATATAGAAGATATATAGAAACATTGACAACAAAAGTAACGAAATAGAAATAGAAGTGAATGTGCTTCTAAACCGCCACTATAATATGCGGTATCTGAGACTAGGATAAACAGCTCAGACTTATACATATTTATTTTAAAGAACATTTATTGATAGATGACAGTTCACAACATTGCAACCCAAGACATCGTTCCAAGATATATTGGGCAATTTTATGGAAGTAGAAGTGCAAAGTTTGCTATTTGCTAGTGTTTTACTTTTGTTGGGGTACAACTTGGGAATGATTGGGAGAATTATATAGTGCACAAGAGCATCTGTGAGAAATATACTATTGAAGCATTAATGATTGACGGTTGGGATTTTGAGGAATCAAACACTAAATAAAAGTCAATTGCCTATATTGCTCCAGCATCAGTTTGCTGCAAACTCCATGTTTTATTGATTTCTATAACTTTGTTGTATACCTTTGACTTCATTTATTTGATGGGTATCCAGTTCATAGATTGTGACTCTGGATGGCTGACATAGGACTAAAAGCAGAAGCAACAATATTTTAAAAATTACACAAAACAGGTCTTAATATAAATTTAGACCAACCACAATAATTCAATATTCCATCTGTGAGAGATGGACTCATCCAGCACCCTTGTCCAGTGCTTCAGGGGAAACTGAGGTCTTCGTGGCCTTATGGGAACCCAACACAGGGGTGAAACCCAGCTACTCTGGAGAACCAGTAGCGGAAATTTTGAGTAGTTCGAAGAACTGGCAAATACCACCTCTGGCTGGCCCCAGAGTGAGGTGGGAATGGAGATTTTGCAGTATCCTTCCCCTGATATGCCCACCAAGCCATACCCACCAAGCCACACCCACAGAACTGGTAGTAAAAAAAATTGAATTTCACCACTGGCTCAACGGGATTGAGAACATCTAAATCTAAAGAACAGGCACTGAGACAGAGAAATAGTAACCCCTGTATAGCTTGCATTCTCAAGGGTTTAATGGAGGTTCAGTCTCTAATCAAATGCCTGTATTCATACTGGAGATAGCATTTCCAATACTGCTTTAAAAAACAAACAGGCGTTTCCAAGGCTTCTGTTTTATCATCTACTGTAAGTCTCTTGGAGGGCACAAGTCAGAGGTCCAGAAAGAGCATCTTGGTATTCTTAGACACTGAAGAGCTTTCCAACCTCCAACCTCAAATTGAAGATGTCTTCACCTTGAGACTAATTAAAAGATTTAACCTGAGGCTTCCAATAATAGGTAGCTGCCATGTTGGAGCCATTACCTGGGTTGCAAAGTTTTGCATGATAGACCTGATATTTGACCCAATGAATAGATTTACTCATTATAAAAGCTATTTCTTTGTGGGTGGGAAATAAACAGAGCAGAAAAATAAGGTTGAACTCTTATGCCCAATGGAAGAAGATATCACAAACACCAATATTCACAGTGGATACAATTACGTTAATTAGCACTGGAGAAAATATTCACAGTGGACACAATTACAGGTCAATTAGCATTGGATATAATATGGAGGAAAATAAGAGGACAAAAAATGATACCGGTATAAAAGTAACAAATATAAGAATAGCTAAACTGGAATTTAATTAGAATGTTATTCAATAACTTATGGGAAAGGGATGAGAAACACTTTAAAAATTAAGCCTCTATGTCCTGTGACATCTTTCTGAAGTATTTTTATCCAGAGTGACTGACAAAAAGTAATCCAAAACATATAGGTATGTGTGTATATCTATATCCTCTCTCCCCCCCTCTCTCTCCCCTCTCTCTCTCTCATTCAGTGGTGGTATTCAGCTGGTTCAGGCCAGTTCGGGTGAAGCAGTTGTTAAATTGGTGGCTGGCCCCTCCCCTCCCCTTCCAGGACTCCCCACACACCCCGTTTAGGCTCCCAGGTTAGTGCAGGGAGACCCACTAGGCCAAAAATGGGGCACTGGGGGTGTGGCACAGCCCCCACGTCCCATTTTTGCTCCCAGGAGGCTGCAGGGAAGCCTACTAGACCCAAAACGGGGTGCAGGGTGGTGCACTGTGGCTCCCCCCACAACTCGCTTTTGCTCCCAGTGGGGTGCAGGAGGCCGAGTGCTGCCTGTCACACCCTTAGCCATGTCCACCATAGCCACGCCCACCCGGCTGATCATTAGGGCCAAGAACTGGTTGTTATATTATTTGAATCCCACCACTGCTCTCATCGATATCTATACATCTACATATATCTATATCTATCTACAGTATGCCTATATCTGTAATTTTTCCTTTGTTTTATTAAAAAATGAAAAGAAAAGGGTATATTTGAGACTACTATTTATTAAGGAAACATATTACGGAGATGTAGGTTTTTCGGCTACAGAGATCTGATGTTAGAATTTCAACTGGAGGAAACTGGAATATCAACCTCCATGGCAGTGTGAAAATATTAGCATTGTTGTGCCTCTCCCTATTGTTTAACAGCTTGAAGGAATAGAAGAAAAAAAAGGGAAGGGGGAGAGAACTTTGTTTATTTGGAATTATTCTAGATTAATTTCCAGAAGAATTAGCGAAAAGGGAGTTTTACAAAGTAAAAATGATTTATAAAGTCACACCACATCATCATTGGCATCCTTCAGTCTCAAGAGACTATGGTATCATTCTGTGGAAAGAGGTCCTAAAACAGCATCTAGTGTGACTAAAAAGGCCAATTTGAGAGCTGCAATCCCTTCCACACTGAGGGCAGTACATTCTGTCCCTTGCCCAGCCCCCAGATTTCGCTGGTTCCGGGACTGCCTCTTTGCCTCAGCTTGCCGAACAAGTATCTCTTCGAATTGGAGAAGGCCATGCTGCGTCTTTATAGCCTCCAAGCTGAACGATCGGAGGTCAAGGTTTCCCAGTTGTTAATGTCCATTCCCATGGCCTTTAGGTCCCTCTTGCAGATATCCTTATATCACAGCTGTGGTCTCCCTCTGAGGTGCTTTCCCTGCACTAATTCTCCATACAGGAGATCTTTCAGAATCCGACCCTCAGCCATTCTCACGACATGCCCCAGCCAGCGTAGACGTCACTGTTCAATAGTATATACATGCTAGAAATTCCAGCATGTTCCAAGACTGGCCAGGTGATGCCAAGAATTCGTTGGAGACAGTGCATATGAAAGGTGTTCAACTTTCTCTCCTGCCGTACATAGAGGGTCCAAGACTCATTGCAGTTCAAGAGTGTGCTCAGGACACAGGCTCTATAGACCTGGATCTTTGTATGTTCTGTCAGCTTCTTATTAAACCATACTCTCTTTGTAAGTCTGGAAAATACCACATCGGCCTATAAAATAGGATGCAATTTTAATCACGTGAGCATAGGCTTTTTCTTCAACTGCTCATTCAGAGCATTGTGTGTTCTCAGTCATAAAGGGAACCCCAGTTAAAGGAAGAATCCATAAGCTTAAAAGATATGAGAGTAAATCTCTTGATTACTGTAATAGCCTTTGATTGGCTCCAGCAAATCTCACAATACTGAAGTAATAGGGACATGGTTATTGAGCAATAAGCTTCTCTAAATATCATCAAGCATCATTTGCAGCATGGGCTCTATTTTTTCTCTCAGGGTAATTAATAAAGGATTATCTTGATAATGGATTATCTGAGCCACAAATGTAGGTCCATCTACATGCTTGCCTTTGACCTTACAATGATGTTATTTGACCTATATATATATATATATATAAAGACAACACAAACAACTTAAATTGTATATTGTAAGCTTTTTTTCTCCAGAATATTAATATATATTGATGTTATTTATCTTTTGCATGCCAAATAAGAAATACAGCTGAAAATGAACTTCTGTATAAAGGATTTTTATAGATTTTTTTCCGGTATCTTTGGTAACAATGCACAAACATCTATTCAGCAATACCCCGAATTTAGAATGTTGTTGTTACTGAGTTAATAAGCAAAAGCACAAATAACAGTTGGGTTCACGATCTCTTCACAACATCTGTCTACTTCAGTCTTTCATGTTTTCCAATCTCTTGATTTCCCTATTGTATTTACTCATGATTGATTGCTTTTTTTCTTGAAAATCTCTGGCAGAACAAAATATTGAATCATTGTTGTAGTTTCAAATCAGGAATGTGGCCTATACATCTGTTATTGTATAGGCCACATTCCTGATTTCTTCTTCTATTGGTTTATGTGAAAATCCTAGGAAAACTGAAATCAACATGTGATACTGTACAACAGTGGTGTCAAACTCAAGGCCTGTGGGCCGATCTAGCCTGCAATGTGGTCGACTCCAGCCCACGGGGCTATCTTGGAAAATGTAAGGGGCTGGCCCATGTTGCTTTGGCCTAGTCTATCCATGTCACTTTGGCCTAGTCTACCCAATGTGAAGAGGAAACATCAGGCCAGCGTGGCTTCGGCCCAGTCCACCCAATGCAAATGGGAAACATTCAAACAGTTTGAGGAGTGGCATCAAGCTGGTCATGCCCATCCAGCTGGTCATGCCTGCTCGGCCTCCCAAGATCAACCACAGCTCAAATGCAGCTCTCAATGAAATTGAGTTTAACACTCCTGCTGTACAATGTTTTAAAAAGTGTATCTGTGACATCCATGCTACTGGCTATCAAAAGATATAAAATCATAGAGCAGGGTAGAAATGTAAATATTTATAGATTTAGTTTGTTCTTGTAGTTGGCATAGTCATGGGGAAAATGTATACATTTCAGACTTGCTATGTAATAACACTGATAATATATTGCAGTCTTTAGACAACTTTGGTGGACTTCCAAAAGCTAAGCAGGATTTGACATGCTTAGTATTTGGATGGGAGACCTAAGAATTTCCAAGGTAGTGGACTACATTTTGGGACTTTACTCCCCATAAAACGGATGGTGAGTGGCTCAGTGATTAAGATGCTGGGCTTGTCATCTGGAAAGTTAGCAGTCCAAGTTTGAGACCCTAGTGCCACATGACAGGTGAGTTTCTGTCCTTGCCCCAGCTCCTGCCAAACTAGCAGTCTGAAAGCATGCAAATGTGAGTGGATAAATAGGTACCATTACAATGGGAAGGTTACTGTACTCTGTGATGTCATATTGGTCAAGAAATGTCTTTGGACAGCTTTGGCTCAATGGCCTTGAAATGGAGCACCACACGCTACAGTCAACGACTAGTGGAGTAAAATCCGCAGGACTCCTCCCCATAAAATCAACCAGAGAAAGCCAATGACTGAAGTGCATTCAAGAAAAATGGATGTACACGTTCACAGAATCTCTGGAAATCCAGCTGGAAGGTCAATTTATATAGCAATGTATGATAATTGTACACAGTATATATTTTTATTCTGCCTCTACATTCATTCTGTTGTTCTTACTAGAAGTTAAATAAAGCAGCCACTTCAAAGGATAGCCAGACATAAGTGGAAAGTTGGAATCACACCTCCATCTCACATTCTCTCAACTTACTACCTGGGCCAACTACTTCGTTATACCAAAGATATGCAGCTCCTTGCAGTGTTTCACAACCATATAGTTGACTAATTACTCTTGGTATAAGGCAATGCATTGGGTCAAAGCAGCCAATGTGACTCTAGGAGATTGCATCAAAGCACATGCTCTATTTTATTCTGTTTTCTGTACAAGTTCCATACTGCAGATCATCTCATTCAGGATTTTGTATTCATTCCACAAAGTTTTTTGTGGAATGTATACAAAATACATTTTGTATACTTCTTTGTGGGTTGCCACAAAGAAAAGGGAGTAAAACTATTCTTCAAAGCACCTGAGGGTAGGTCAAGAAGCAATGGGTGGAAACTAATCAAGGAGAGAAGCAATTTAGAATGAAGGAGAAATTTCCTGACAGTTAGAACAATTAATAAGTGGAACAACTTGCCTCCAGAAGTTATAAATGCTCCAACACTGGAAATTTTTAAGAAGATGTTGGATAACCATTTGTCTGAAGTGGTTTAGAGTTTCCTGCCTGGGCAGGGGGTTGGACTAGAAGACCTCCAAAGTCCCTTCCAATTCTGTTACTCTATTCTATTCTATTCTATTCTATTCTATTCTATTCTATTCTATTCTATTCTATTCTATTCTATTCTATTCTATTCTATTCTATTCTATTCTATTCTATTCTATTCTATTCTTAGTTGCACTATATGCATCGTGTAATCTTTTCTTGATGTACGAACCTATGGCTTTATGATGCCATACATCCATGCGAAGTGTTTTGCTTGAAAAGAAATAGCCACATTGACTTCAGTTTTTGAATTAAATAAAATGAACGATCCCATTAATATGTTGAGCATTCTGTTGCTTTATTTATGTTATTGATTACGGATAGCTAATTTTTACTTGCATGCAACATTCATCTGTAGTTTTATGGAAAGCTGCCTTCTGAATAAGTTAGCTCAGGAAGTTCAGTTTCCTTTCTAATTATGGCCTCCATTTTGCTTCCATGTTGCTTTAATGAATGTGGACTGGCATATGGTGCACTTTTACAAAAGGTGATTTGAAACAGCTTTCAAATGTAATTGATGTTAGAAAGCTGCATGGCTGGGATCAGGCCCAGGTATTTTTGACAGCCGTATCCATCATGTAAAAGCCTGGAAAGAAGAAAACAGCATTAAGGAAGAATAACAACCTCCAAATAAAACAATCATCTCTTCACAACTTTGTTAGCCAGAAATTGGGCAAAAGCCAGAACTGGAAATTAGTGGGATGGAAATTAATTGGAGGGATTGATAAAGGTTGTAAATCAAATGTATTTATAAGTCATTTACCTTGTCAAGGGAAAAAAAAAAGATTGAATTGTGATTGACAAAAGAAAGCAACTAATTTAGCAGGCTTGTAGTTTTGAAAGGAGAGCTTTTTGTCGCTGATAAGAAAAGCAGGTTGCTGTACTGAAAGAAAAAAGCTCATTGGAACTCAAAAGAAAAATGAAAACAGGCAATCAAGGGGTGTAAGAATGCCACTGACCTCCTATGGCACACTTGCCACAGGTGGCACACTTGCCACAGGTGGCACGCAGATCCATCTCTACGGGCACGCGAGCCGGCGCCCAGGTCAGCTCCACCGCGCATGCTCCCGCACCACCTGCCGGTCAGCTAATTTGCGTGTCTCTGCTGGGAGGCACGGGGGAGTAAAGGGATCACACGCATATGCATGGGAGGGTGGGGGTCACACACGCATGCACGGGGGTGAGTGCAAGGTCACACATGTGTGCACGGGTGTGGGTGGGGATGCAGCACCCCCCTGTGCCCCATTTTTGGTCCCAGTAGGCTTCAGGGAGGCCTACTACCACCAAAACGGAGTGTGGGGGTGTGTGGTGTACTTCACCCCCCATTTTGGTGTTAGCAGGCCTCCCTGAAGCCTACTGGGACCAAAAATGGGGCACAGGGGGGTACTGCATCCCCACCCCCCGTTTTTGGTCCCAGGAGACTTCAGGGAGGCCTGCTAGCACCAAAATGGGCATTGTGCACGCATGCGTGGGGGGCAGGGCCTGCAGTGGGCGGGGCATAGCATTATGGGTGTCATGCGAGCATGTACACTTTCACCACCCGAAGGGAAAAAAGGTTCGCCATCATTATACTATATCCTGCATTCAGGAAGTCATCCTTATCTCTAAGACATGTTTTAGCTGTGAGTGCTGAGAATTGAGATTGTATTCCATCAATTCCACCTTTTTTATCTCTTTCTCTATTCCTCGACATTTAATAACAGCAACAGTAACAATAAGGTGTTTTAAGACTTTTGAGAAGATGGCTTCACTCCTGTCACTTTAGCTGATTCTAAAAAAGTTAAATACCGTATTTTTCGGAGTATAAGATGCACCTTTTTCCCCCTAAAAGGGGGTGAAAATTTAGGTGCATCTTATACACTAAATGTATCCCCACCCACCCACTGGCTCCCAACCTTTGGCCTCTGCCTTCCAGCAGTTTACCTCCTTGCAGCAAGAAGCAAGAAGAAACAGCTCGTTTCAGCTTCAGCACAGCCTAATTAGCACAAGTTGATTGTCCGTTGGATCAGCCTCCTGGCTCTCAGCTGTTTTGCTCCCAGTGTTTTGCGCGGGTCTCTGCTGCTTGCTGCAAGGAGGTAAATTGCTAGGAGCAGATTTTTTTTTTCTTGTGCTAATCAAGCTATGTTGAAAACAAAAATGAAAGTAAAGCAGGCTGTTTGCTCTTTGTTGCAATGAGGCAAAATTGCTGGGAGGCAGAGGCAAATTTCTTTTTCTTGTTTTCCTCATCAAAAAAGGTAGGTGCGTCTTATAGTCCAGAACATCTTATACTCCAAAAAATACCACAAGTAGGTCCAGTTCATTAGTGTGGATTGGAAATGAACATGAAATCCCAGGACTCCATCCCAAAAAAATATTGCCCAGAGGAAGACAATGGCAAACATCTGGCAAAATTTCCATAGAGTTTCCAAAATTTTTGAGTCCATCTATGGATAGGACTTGATGAAAACTTTTAATATGATCTCTTACCGTTCATAAGTACATGCTTATTTCTGATAATAGTTGCACTGTTTGCAAAGTGCATTCAGACTGACCATTTATTTGCTGTAACATCTTCTCATTTGCAAAACTCTTCAGGATTTCTCAAAGATGCTAGGCAGAGATCCAGGCAGACCGTCAAGAAATTCCTTCGGTACCTCAGGCTACCATCTCTCTGATCCTGAAGAGCTGAATTTCTTCAAGAATATTATCCGCTGTCACAATCAGCCTCAAGCTGCAATTTTCTATTCTAGTTGCTTTCCCAAGTTGCGTTATTTGGAGAAGGCAAAGCCTAAGGAGGAGTTGAAGCACAGATGTATATCTCCATGTAAATTGTGCATATAACTTTTAATTAGACACAATTGTTTAATGTTATGCTTGCCTTATTGCTAAAAAAAAAATACTAGAGGGAGGCCAGTGTAGTTTATTCTTACAATGAATTATAGTTGGGCCGGGACAAGTTTTCAGCAATCAAAGCTCATCAAAGAACTTCTTTTTTGCATAATTAAACTGATGAATAAGTAAAATCTAGAGTTTAAAATATTTCTTAACACTGATATTTCACAGGATGACTTTCTCTCCTGCTGTTTTCACAACCATGTGTTATCTCTAAGTAATGTAACATCTGCTACCTCAATGAAATCAGATATCTACTTTATACAATGCTTATGTTTAGCTCTGCAGCCCCCCCCCCCGAATATGTAACTTGTAAAAGGGAAAATTAAAAAAACCCCTCTTTTCCATTTTTAATCTATTTTTCAAAGAGGTATTCCACGTACAGCAATTTTAGCAGAACTTCTGCATGTTCTATTTTTTTTCTTAGTTAAATAACCCTGCAGCATTTGTTTCTAAAATGTTTTAAGAGTTGACATTTTAGCTCTTCTTGGAAAATCAGAATAAGATTCTGCAGATAATTCTCAATCATTCCCAAACTTTAATTTAAAAATACTGTATATCTTTCCCCACGTAATCTGATGAACTATGCATTGCTAATACTGCGCTACAGAGAGAAGCAAAAATGTATAAAAATCCATCACACTTTAAATTCTGCTTATCTTTTGTTTTGCCCTCTAAGATGGAGATTCATTTCTAAATCTTCAGTTTGCAAACTCCCTCCCCCCACCTTAGTCTACCTTATTTTACTCTGAATTTCTTCTATTTTGGCCCGGTCCCTGTGAGCCCCAACCATCCCATTCTCAAAAGTTTAGAATGAAGTTTTGATTAGGAGCAAAGGATAAGGATCATACGTTGCACTTCAAAAGATTTATTACTCAAGCTTATACATAAAATCTAGTCAACTAAAGTTCAGTGCTGTAGGAAGCCATCCCCCTTCCTAGAAGAATGAAATATTTTGAGGAATATTTTAAAAAAGCAGGATAAAATATTTCCCCTAAAAGAGAAATAAAAAAATCTTAAGAGAGACAGAAACTGAAAGCCCCAGTTCCTTGCCCCCAGCAGATATTTTGTGCCCGTTAAGAAAGATTAAGCCAGCCTATCTACAAAACAAAAGACCTTCAGCTCCAGGGTGAAGGGATTAACACATGACCCTTCAGGCAAAGGTGGGTTTCAGCAGATTCTGACCAGTTCTGGAGAACCGGTAGCAGAAATTTTGAGTAGTTCAGAGAACCGGTAGTAAAAATTCTGACTGGCCCCACCCCATCTATTCTCTGTCTCCCAGCTGATTGGGAGGAAATGGGGATTTTGCAATAACCTTCCCCTAGATTGGGGAGGGAATGGAGATTTTACAGTATCCTTCCCCTGCCATGCTCACCAAGCCACACCCACCAAGCAAAGCCATGCTATGCCCACCAAGCCATACCCACAGAACCGGTAGTAAAAATTTTTGAAACCCACCACTGCCTTCAGGACATAATAGGATTAACCCACAAAGACACAGAGCTCACTACATTGTACAATCTCCTAAGGACGTTGCATCACCCTCAGAAATTTCAACCAAACTTAGCTCAGACAACCTATAGAGCCAGCTATGACCCCTACATAACCCCTACATGGCCCCATGGAGTCTGATAACAGCCAATAGAATACATGTTCTTGAACAGGAAGTTCAAAGGCAATGCGGTCAGCTGCACCAGAATCATGTGCTTTGTGGTTGTGTTCATCATTAAACCATCTTTCCAATCAGCCTCCATGTTTCCAGTGTCTTTCTCCCGACTTGGAACTGAACTAGATGTATATTTCTTCCCACAGTACTAAATTGGTACCAGATAAGGGTTAATGGCATTCAAGAGGTGTTGGACCTGGACCATTTATGAGAATATAGGCTGATAATGCATTTAACTCTGTCCTCCAGTTTTGCCTGCTCTTTTCCTATAAATTTGGACCTTTGAACCTGTCTAGGCTGCACTGAGATAAAATACCTTCTCCTGGTATGTGGCATATATATAAGGCTACGTATTAGGTATACAAGCCATTGAGAATAAATTGATTGCAATAATTAAATGCAAACACCAAACAATAAAAAATAAAACAATCAGATGAAGTAGGAACAATCATTTGGGTTTTCTGAATGCATATTGACATCATTTTCATAAAATGTCTGCCATGTTGAGGATTTACTCATTCAAACAAAATGGCTGCCACCTGATGGACGGGTCTAGTCACAACCTAACAAGGCTCAACTGGGAAGCTTATATGTTCTATCGCCCTTTCTTAACTGTATCTACCAACCATTTTAATTTTCATTGATTGATTAGAGAGCTTAGATGAAATTCAGAGTAAAGATGGCTGATGCTGAATTCAGTAGGTCACTACACTGAATTTTATACAGCCTCATTTGCAACAAAAGGAGAAAAAAAAAACCTTTGCCATTTGCCTATGGCCTATAACATTTGTCACACAGAATTCATAATTTTTGCCATCTTTTTTCTACTGGCCCATCCTTTCTTTTTAATTTACAAGAATCTTTAAGAATAGGTTATTGGTAGGACGTGGTGGCTCAGGGATTAAGACGCTGAGCTTGTCTATCGAAAGGTTGGCAGTTCAGCAGTTTGAATCTTTAGCTCCCTTGTCTGGCACTAGGGATTCAAACTGCTGAACTGCCAACCTTTTGATCCCCCGTTACATATCCCAACTTCTGCCAACCTAGCAGTTCAAACATGTAAAAAATGCAAGTAGAAAAATAGGGACCACCTTTGGTGGGAAGGTAACAGCGTTCCATGCACCTTTGGTGTTTAATCATGCCGGCCACATGACCATGGAGACATCTTTGGACAGCGCTGGCTTTTCGGCTTTGAAACAGAGATGAGCACTGCCCCCTAGAGTCGGGAATGACTAGCACATATGTGCAAGGGGAGCCTTTACCTTAGGACATGAAGAAAGAGTTTAAAGGCACATTGTACACCACAGGCATCATGTTACCTACCCTGGGATGACTTCCCAACCGAATAGTGCTATCTAACACATGAAGAAATAAGTTCCACCAAGTTAAACTGGGCTTCTGATGAACATTGGAGTTCACCCTCTAGAAAATGCTTATTGATTAGAAGTAGGTTGCAAAAAAATTGGAAGTATAAAATAACGTTAATTATTCAGTGTGCATGCTGCCTGGCCTAACAATTGGTAGATACTGAATTCAATCAATCAGAATAGAGCTGGAAGGGACCTTGGAGGTCTTCTAGTCCAACCCCTTGCTCAAGTAGGAGGCCCTCTGCTAGTAATTTCAGATAGGTGGCTGTCCAGTCTTTTCTTAAAAACCTCCAGTATTGAAGCATCCATGACTTCTGAAGGCAAGCTTTTCCACTGGTTAATTGTCCTCACTGTTAGGATGTTTCTCCTTAATTACAGGTTGCTTCGCTCCTTGTTTAGTTTCCATCCATTGTTTCTTGTCTTGCCTCCTTGTACTTTGCAAAATAACTTGACCCCCTCCCCTTTGTGGCAGCCCCTCAAATATTGGAATACTGCTATCATGTCATCCCTTGTCTCTAGACTGGCCATATCCAATTCCAGCAACCTTTCTTCATATGTTTTTGTCTCCATGAGTCGTGGAACAGTTCACCTAAGGAGAAAGGGAAGACATACATTGCATGTAGAAAGAAGGAAAGAAAGAAAGAAAGAAAGAAAGAAAGGAAGGAAGGAAGGAAGGAAGGAAGGAAGGAAGGAAGGAAGGAAGGAAGGAAGGAAGGAAGGAAGGAAGGAAGGAATATTAACATACTCATAAGTACTGGCACTTGCCCAAAAAGCTGCAGAATATTTGCATTGTGGGATGAACGCACCTCTCAGTGTCAGACCTGGAAGCCATCTTTTACCTTGGATCTTCAAGCCTGCCACATTTACTGTTGTGGGAAATTCAGAGGGGGGATTGTATGGAGCAGGGGTGAGGTCAACAGTAGACAGTTTAAGGTTAAAGTTTTGAGGGTTTGGGGAAGAAACTACAGATTCAGATAGTGCATTCTAGGCATTGACCACTCTGTTGCTGAAGTCATTTTCTGCAATCGAGTTTGGAGTGGTTTACCTTGAGTTTGTATCTATTATGTGCTCGTGTATTGTGGTTGAAGCTGAAGTAGTCATTGACAGGAAGGACATTGTGGCAGATAATTTTATGTACTATGCTTAGGTCAGACTGAAGTTGGCGTAGTTCTAAGTTGTCTAAACTCAAAATTTGGGGTCTGGTTGGTGGCATAAGGTATTTTATTGTGGTTAGAGGAATGGAGGATTCTTATTGTAAAATATCTCTGGACTCTCTCGATTGTATTTATGTCCAATATGCAGTGCAGGTTCCAGACAGATGAGCTGTATTCAAGAATTGGAATAGCAAATGTTTTGAATGCTCTAGTTAGTAGTACAACATTACCAGAGAAGAAACTTTGCAAGATTAGGATAACAACTCTTAATGCCTTTTTAGCAATGCTGTTACAGTGAGCTCTGGCACTTAGATCTTTAGAAATAAGTACTCCAAGGTTGTTGAAAGAATGAGGGTCATCTACAAGGTCATGTCCATCTAATTTGTATTTTATGTTTTGATTTTTTTTGCCAATGTGCAAAACATTATGTCTATAATAACATTCCTTTCTCAGACAATTAAGGCCATCTTGCCCTGCACCTGGGAGGCTGGACCTGGGAGGCATCTCCAGTTGGGACGGTGCTTTGATTGGATCATGTGATGGACTTGTGGGTGTTGAGCAGGGACTTGAACTTTTCTTTGGGTGGGGAAAACCTGGAAACTTTCAGATTCGGATTTTTCCAGATGTGCCAATATGGCGTCTCTAATAAAATGTAACTTTGAGGAAACTGAAGCCTCCGAGTTTTCTTTCATTGGGGATTTTTACTTGGAACTCTTGACACTCAGCTTTTTTTGGCAATGCATTTTAAAGTCTCAGTGAGAAATACGGCAGGTGTAATTTGGCAGTCCCTTTGTGGAAGAGCAATTTTTACTTGCCTACCTTGCCACTTTTCATAATGTAAACCAATACAGAGTGTGGAGAACAGTTTCAGCAAACATTTGAATAAATATAGTTTAAAATCCCCTACATTCTGCAGGTGCGACTCACAGGGGAAGTTATTAGTCTGAAGAATATCAGTGTCCACAACTACATATTAAATATTAATTTTATCCCTTGTTCTTGGGGGCTGTTTCTTCTTCTTTTATTGACTGACTGACAATTTGGAGGAGGGTGCGGTTGTCATTAAACCCAAGATTATCATTGGAAAACAAAGGCTCAGAATCTTTGATTTTGCAACCAATGATTAGGAAAAAGCCCTGTTTTGTATTCTGAGACTCCACAACCAGAAAAGAATAAAATATCTGACCTGTGAAGAGATCAGTTGCCTATGAACAATTTCTAATGGATGTTTTTCGTATTTATTGATTTATAGAGAAACATCTGCAAATTTCTAAAATGAATACATGCTTAATTGTACCTTCAGTGACTGGCAGAAAAATAAAACACAAAATAACACAAACTTACAAACTTACAAACGGGTGTGGCCATTCAAGATGGCCTTCCTATCCTTCTTTCTCATCCCATTTTAAGTCTTGAGGAATTACTGTCAATTGTAGAATGAATTTGATTAGAGGATGAGGAAAAGAATCAGTAGGTTTCCTTTTACTCTGTCAACAATATAAGTAGTCAGAATGTATGCTAACTAATAATGGCAGCTTATTAGTGATTTTAACCAATGACATCTTCAAAGTAACCAAACAGCACATTGGCTTGCATGGTTAGGATGCTGGGGTGGAAATTAGCAAGCCTGTGTTTGAGAACCAAGTCTGCTGTGGGGCAAGGTTGAGCTCCCATCAGAGGTGCTATTCAGCCCAGGAATGGAATCCAGCAGGTTCTGACAGGTTCTGGAGAACCGGTAGTGGAAATTTTGAGCAGTTCAGAGAACTGGTAGCGGAAATTTTGAGTAGTTTGGAGAACTGGCAAATACCACCTCTGGCTGGCCCCAGAATGGGGTGGGAATGGAGATTTTGCAATATCCTTCCCCGAGGACTAGGGAGGGAATGGGGATTTTGCAGTATCCTTCTCCTGCCATGCCCACCAAGCCACACCCACAGAACCGGTAGTAAAAAAATTTGAATTTCACCACTGATTCAGCCGGTTCGGACAGATTCACCCGAACCAGTAGCAGAAATCGCGGGTGTGCCCACCCCCCTGCCCCCCGCCCCAGTTGTATGCTGTCCTATTTAGGCACGTTTTTGAGGCTGGGCACACGCGTAGAAGGCATGTGCATGAGCAAAGTGGATATGCAGAAGGCCGTGTGCATGTGCGGAAAGGGTGTACATACACAAAGTAAGCATGCACACACACGGACAACCGGTAGCAACAAAATGTGAAACCCACTGCTGGCTCCCATCCTTCCCTCCAATTGGGAGTCCCCAAGGCAATGGTGATGTCACCAGCTAATTCTTTCAATCCGGAAGGACCTCAGTGCTTCTGACCTTAGTGCTTGTGACATGAGTGTTATGGTATCAAAATAACCAATAAAAGCTCATAGCATTTAGAAGTCTTGGAAAATGGTGTCTTTTCTAAACATGGATTTGGCTCAGAATATATTTCAAATATTGCATTAAAAACAAAATGATTACTGTCGCCTTGTCTACGCTGTTGTTGCAAGAGCCAGTGGGAACAATCTTCTCTAAAGATAATGGGACCAGAACTACTAATTTCTTAGTAGCTGTTTTTCATCCTTCCTCTGTCTTCTCCAATTCATTTATTTCAATTATTTTATTTACCAAGCTTGCTTCCTTCCAATTTGGTTTAATGTCAGTTTAAATCAGATTCTGAAAATGTCTTGTACCTAGCTACAAGTGCTAATTATGTCACACAAGCATACAGAAGGTTAAACGAAAAAGCACAGATGAACTAAAGATAGCCGATTTTGTAGTATTAAATCTGTTTCACCAAACTAAAAGCTCTTTTCTTCAGAAGTATAGTCCATCATTTTATCTATTTAAACAAAATAACCCGCATTTCATACATGCTGTTTATGAAAATACTTGCATAGGAATCTTTGGGATTTGTTTTTTAAACTTTAAGTGGAAATGGCTATTTTTTTGCTTGATGTTTCATAATTTCAAACAGTATTAGCTTTTGTGCCTTGAAACATTGATGCCATTTATGCTCAAGGAGCTGGAATGGTATAGAATGGTATACAGCATATGGAAATGACTTTGGGAGACAGCCAATGGTGGGATCCAGCCAGTTTGGACCAATTGTTGACTGGCCTCTCCCCTTCCCGCTCCTTCCAGGAGTCTCCATGAGCCCCATTTTGGCTGCCAGGTGAATACAGGGAGGCCTCCTAGTCCCAAAATGGCAGCACCCCCACCCTTAGCAGCCCGTTTTCACTCCCAGGAGGCTGCAGGAAGGCCTATTAGTCCCAAAATGGGGTGCGGGAGGGCGGGGCATCCCTCCCATGGCCTGTTTTTGCTTCCAGGGGGAGTGCAGGAGGCCAAGTGCTGCCTGTCACACACCCCTGGCCACACCCACCATGGCCACGTCAACCAGCCATTAGGGCAGAGAACTGGTTGCTAAATTATTTGAATCCCACCACTGGACAGCCCCAGATTATACCAAATCAGACAAGTTGCAGTTGAGCCCACAGAAGAAATGAGAGGGTGCCAAACATCTCACAAGAGACACTCCCTAGTTTCTTAGATTGTAAAGGTGAGGGGCTGGCAAGGTGTACTATCAAATTTGCAAGATTCAGTTAATGGAACCTTGAAATAAAGTTAGAAGTAGTATTTATGGGTATGCTTCTAGTCTGGATTACCTTACAAGAGTGACAAATGAATTGGGTTAGAAGGTAGATGTACAAATGGCTGCTGGAAACATAAACTTCAAATCTGTGCATTTCTTTTTAGGTTCCTTTAAACATTTTTATGCCTATTTCTCTTGAACATCTTTCAAACTCAAGCTCAAATTCCACAGAAGGCAAATTTCACTCCATGGCAAATCTTGGATTGCTTGAGTTACTTCTGAACATTCACCAAAGGTTTGCTGAGAACTCCATGCCAATCTGATTTTCTTTCTAAGAGAGATGTAAATAGGCTGAAGGAAACTCTGGAAAGAACCAGAAGGATTGCAACTGCAATGACTGCCTGCTATAGTTCATGTGCAGATTCAACTTTTCATGACCAGCTTTCTTAATTAGAGAACACAGGTCAGCAAACTATTGTGCCACCTTAAAATGGTTGAGAGAGCTGGCAGTGGATTTTAAAACTGACAGAACTAGCAGAGATGGCAAAATAGACCTTGATTTTGTGTCAGAATGGTCAAAAAATTGGCAGCTCCAAATCTCAACCAACAAATGCTCTTTCTTACACATTGACAAAAAGAATCAGAACACAAAATTCAAGCTAAGTGGACATGACCTTGTAGATAACCCTCGCTTTGTCAAGGACCTTGGAGTACTCATATCAAATGATCAAGTGCCAAAGCCCACTGTAACAACATCGCCAAAAAGGCATTAAGGGTTGTAAACCTAATCTTGCATAGCTTCTTCTCTAGTAATATTACACTACTAACCAGAGCATACAAAACATTTGCTAGACCAATTCTTGAATACAGCTCATCTGTCTGGAATCCGAACTGCATATCAGACATTAATACAATTGAATGTGTCCAGAAATATTTCACAAGAAGAGTCCTCCACTCCTCTGCTTGCAACAAAATACCTTTTGCCAGCAGACTTGAAATTTTGGGCTTAGAAAATTTAGAACTACGCCGCCTTCAGTATGACCTAAGCATAGCTCATAAAATCATCTGCTACAATGTCATACATGTCAGTGACTACTTCAGCTTCAACCACAACAATGCATGAGTGCACAATAGATACAAACTTAAAGTGAACCACTCCAAACTCAATTCCAGAAAATATGACTTCAACAACAGAGTGGTCAGTGCCTGGAATGCACTACCTGACTCTGTGGTTTCTTCCCCAAACCCCCAAAGCTTTAACCTTAGACTGTCTACTGTTGACCTCACCCCATTCCTAAGAGGTCTGTAAGGGGCATGCATAAGAGCACCAGCGTGCCTACCATCCCTGTCCTAATGTTCTCTTTAATTGTATTCATTTTATGCATTCAATGCAAGCTTATACTTATATATATTATCTAATATGTATTCGACAAAATAAATAAATAAATAAAATTAACTGCTTTGCTCAGAAACAATGGATTAGACAACTTCATAAAAGATTAGAAGCCATTTGTGGACTTTCTACAAGTTAAAACACAATGACAGATGGCTAACAGAGGGATTTGAAGATTAGTTTTACATTTGGAATAACCTGTTGACTGGCTGGGGTTTTTTTTGCATATACATTGTGAACAGATGTTGGGTCATTTGATTATTAGACAAAGAGATTTCCACATCCAATTCTAATGTAGAATTTTTATTAAATATAGATGGGAAAGTTTATAATTATTTGTATACCTGTTACATTAGGGGATGAGCAGTGGTGGACTGCTGCTGGTTGTAACAACCAGTTCGTCCAGCACTGAAAATATGAGTGTGTGTGGCCTTCCACGCATGCACACAGTTTAAAAAACATGGCAATATAGGACAGGATAGAACCGGGGCGGGTGGCAACTACCGGTTCACCCAAACCAGCTCGAACCAGCAGCAGCCCACCTCTGGCAATGAGAACATATTATTTTTTGATATATCTTTCAGCATTCAGCCAGGGAGGATTTTTCTATGTTTAATGTTAGATCTATTAGTATTTTTTTTCTTTTTTGGTACACAAGATATATTTCTGTTGTTGTTGTTGTGTCCTCATTTTACCCACCTTGGAAGGATGGAAGGCTGAGTCAACCTTGAGCCAGTCAGGATCAAACCCGTCCTTCCTTCCTTCCTTCCTTCCTTCCTTCCTTCCTTCCTTCCTTCCTTCCTTCCTTCCTTCCTTCCTTCCTTCCTTCCTCCCTCCCTCCCTCCCTCCCTCCCTCCCTCCCAATAGCACTCAGACATATATACTGCTTCACAGTGCTTTACAGCCCTCTCTAAGAGGTTTACAAAGTCAGCATATTGCCTCCAACAATCTTGTGTCCTCATTTTACCCACCTCGGAAGGATGGAAGGCTGAGTCAACCTTGAGCTGGTCAGGATCAAAGTCTTCTTCCTTCCTTCCTTCCTTCCTTCCTTCCTTCCTTCCTTCCTTCCTTCCTTCCTCCATCCCTCCCTCCGTCCCTCCTTCCATCCCTCCACTCAGACTTATATACTGCTTCACAGTGCTTTATAGCCCTCTCTAAGCGGTTTACAAAGTCAGCATATTGCCCCAAACAATCTGTGTCCTCAGCTTTCAAAAGCAATTCTTCCAACTGGCATTTTAAAAGAAGGTGTTTTTTTGTTGACTCTAACCTTCACAATACCATATGTCTTTCTCATTCCCTATTGTTTGATTTATGGGGTTATCAAATCATTGTGCTGTCTGTGCAGATTTTTCTGGTTGTAATAATTGCTGTTTGTATGCTTTAACTCCCAAGTTCTATAGGACATTTCCAAGATGGTGGTCGATCTTTTTAAAAAGTATATCAGACTCATAAATGTATTGAGCTTTGTTTTAAAATCAATGAGACTTATAATTAAAAAAATCCGAGATACAAAATGCAGATGGTGAAAATATTTCAGAAAACTGCAACTCTACTATTTTAATGAAAAGAAGGACTAGGGGAGATATGATAGCAGTGTTCCAATATCTCAGGGGATGCACAAAGATGAGGGAGTCAAGCTATTCTCCAAAGCAACTGAGGGTAGGACAAGAAGCAATGGGTGGAAACTAATCGAGGAGAGAAGCAACTTGGATCTAAGGAGAAATTTCCTGACAATTAGAACAATTAATCAGTGGAACAACTTGCCTCCAGAAGTTGTGAATGCTCCAACACTGGAAGTTTTTAAGAAGATGTTGGATAACCATTTGCCTGAAGTGGTGTAAGATTTCCTGCCTAAGCAGAGGGTTGGACTAGAAGACCTCCAAGGTCCCTTCTAACTCTGTTATTCTATTCTATTCTATTCTATTCTATTCTATTCTATTCTATTCTATTCTATTCTATTCTATTCTATTCTATTCTATTCTATTCTATTCTATTCTATTCTATTCCTCATTTAAAATTAATTCTAGAGAATTTGAATTAGTTTTCTTAATAGTATCAGGATCAAAAGACTTTATACAGACTAGCTTTAGATTTCTTGGACATATCTACCTGTTCAGAGTTAGAAACAGGATACTGATATATATTGGCTGCACTTTGGGATTGTTCTAATGGAATTCTTATAATAATCGTAAAAATACTGAACCTTACCAAGGAATGAACTGATGCAAGTCTCCCATAAAGGACCATCTGGTTCACTCATTTTTGTCATTGTAGAGCTTAATTAGGCAACAATTTTTTCAATAGATAACGCTTAAATCAGGGATTGTCAATTATTTATATTTTAGCAAGCATATTGCCAATAATAAATGGGCTGGCACATTAAAATAACAATGCATTCAACCTATTAAAACATTGGAATAGCCTTGCCAGATTAGACCTAACTCCATCTTAGTCTAGCAATTTGTTTTTCATAGTGGCCATCATAGTGATGATAAGACATAAAAACAATAAAAACAACATTGTTGCCAAGTTTTAAAACTCCTGCAGACAAAACACAGACTGGGCTCCATTAACATTCTAGGCCTAAGGCCCAAGGAATGTGCCACTTTTAAAGTTTTCTGAAAGGCCAACAGGGTTGGGGTATCCTGAACCTCAGTCTGAGGCTGTTTTTGATAGAGCAGGTACTATGAGAAGGAAGACATGCCTTCCTAGACCCCATAAGATGATACTGTTCCACAGGAAGGATGGAGTATACCCTGTTTTCCCCAAAATAAGCCATCCCCTGATAATAAGCCCAATTGGGCTTTTGAGCACATGGCAATAAGGCCAAGCGCTTATTTCAAGGTTAAAAAAAAATATAAGACAGGATCTTATTTTCGGGGAAACACGGTACTTACTGTTCTGGATCTAGTAGGACAGGAAAGACACTACCAAAATGGCCCTTCAAATATCTTGAATAATAATAAGTATTAGTACAACTAATAGTAAAGCCTTAAAAACAAATGCATACAGAGGCAGAATTTAGAAGAAAGCAAGTGCTGCCCCTGTAAAGAAGTAGAAGAAACAGTGAACCACTTATTTAGCTGATGCAAGAAGACCACACAGATTGATTTGGTACAACGGCATGACAAAGAAGCAACAATAGTGCATTGGAAGATCTATAAGAAATACCATTTTCCTGCAGACAAGAACTGATTGGGCCATAAAATAGAGAAAATAATAGAAGATGAAGTAGCTAAAATTCTCTGGGATTGTAGGATTCAAACCAAGAGGCACCTGCCACATAACACCCCAGCTTAACAACTGTTGATAAGAAAGACAAATAAGACTAAATAGTGGACATGAAAGAACCTGGAGATAGCAGAATAGAAAAGAACTGGAGAAAATCACAAAATGCAAAGACCTGCAAATAGAAGTAGAATAACTGAAGCTAAAGAAGGCAAATAGTACCAATAATAATAGGTGCCTTGGGTGCAATCCCAAAACATCTGTAGCACCAGCTGAACCATATTGGCATTGATAAAATCACCATCAGTCAATCACAAAAGGCAGCTTTACATGGGACAGTTTACATCCTGCAATGATATCTTTAATACCACCATGCAACAACAACATCTGCATATCCCAAATCATTGGGAAGGACTGTTCTGTCTCCGCCCCCAGGAATAAACCCAATTCAGACAGTTGGAGGTTAAAATAAGCTGGCAGGCAACCAAGTAGTTTGATAAGGAGCTTGGCAGCAATCCCAGCAGCTGCGTGCCAAAGCCTTTATTAACAGAACAGACAAATACACACCACAAGTGTCCAGAATAGCCAAAGCTGAGATGCAGGAAAATTTGTTTTTGTTTGTCACAAAAATGGAGGCTGACTCACTCTCTTTTATAGGCTGTGGGGTGTGGTCCAGTGAGTCAGCTAATCACGAGCACGCCGTGCCTTCTGTTGGGCACGTTTCTCCCTGCGTCGCTGGCGAGGATCCAGCTAGCACTTATCTCCCTCGTCGCTGTCCACCTGTGGCTGCGGGGATGTGCTTGGCTCTGGGCCTATCTCTTGCCCTTCAGTGTCCTCCACGGGCATTGCCAGAGGGGAGGGTCCTGGAGAGGGAGGTCTTGCCAATTCCTCCCTTTCACTCTCGGAGTCCTCTCCTGACGATGACACAGGCTCAGGCAACAGAGCCACAACAAGGACTCAGTGTTGGATAAGAATGCCAAATCCTGTCTAAATATCTAGTTAAGACTCCATATGTTCTACCTTTTGTTATAGTAGAAGGGTTCCCCCTACCACAATCATTTAGGTTGTGTTGCCTTCTTTCTTCCTCATAAGTCACCTTCAAACTGGGTTTCAGTATGACTTATTCCTGAACTTCTGTAATGATGATGCTCAAGTGATATCCTTTCCATGAAATGTTATACCTAGAGGTGGGATTCAGCCGGTTCGGTCCAGTTCAGACGAACTGGTAGTGGCAACTGCGGAAGACTCCACCCACCTGCCCGGACATAATGTGTGAGCACTGTGCATGCGCAGAGGAGGAACATGGGGACGTAGCACTTGTGCGCACGCTCACATTTACAAACCAGTAGAGAAGGTAAGTGAATCCCACCTTTGTATTAACTGTCTTGATGGGGTTTCCTATCTGATTTTTAATTTTATAGCAATAATTATTACTATATTATTTGTGCATTGTGCTCATCATCATTACTATAAATGGAAGTACATTACATGAATTTAGTGATGCATGAAATCACTAGATAAAGCCTGGAGTGAGATAAGATAGAAATTTTAGATCTTAATGTGCAAAGAAATAAGTTTAACGCCTTACATTCTACACCTGTTGCAAAATAAGCTCATGTATTCACCTTTTACACCTATCAGTATTTTTATCATATATTTACACGGTCACACTTAGTCATTCTGCTTGTGATGATACAGGTAGGAAGTTTTCACAATTCTTTACAAAAAGAGTTCTGTATATGTTCCAGTGGTGGGTTTCAAAACTTTTTATTACCAGTTCTGTGGGTGTGGCTTGGTGGGCGTGGCATGGCTTGGTGGGTGTGTCATGGGAAGAATACTGTAAAATCTCCATTCCCACTCCACTCCAGGGGGAAAGTTACTGCAAAATCCCCATTTCCTCCCAATCAGCTGGGACTTGGGAGGCAGAGAATAGATGGGGGCGGGGCTAGTCAGAATTTTTACTACTGATTCCCACCTCTGATATGTTCAGATATCGACACAATTGAGACAGTTGCACATAAAGTCCTGAGATAGCCTTTCTATCATTTTGGAAGATGAAATTAAGTTCACCTTTATTCATAAATTATCTGGACTTTCTACTCCTACAGCCCATTGTGCACTTCCTATTAAATGACCAGGACTATGAAATTTCCATAAAGGTGATCAAATTCTGTGCAGTGAAAATGATGGTTAGAAACTGTTAAGTTTGAAGGTAACCTAGATATGCTTAATTTAATGCTGGATGTTCTGAACATGAAATCACTTTGAGTTGAAATAATGTTCAGTGTTCTTCAGATTTTTAGATTTCAGTCTGCCCCTTTCTGTTCGACTATCACTGTGAGCCACAGTAGTGCAATGGTTAGAGTGCAGTACTTGCAGGCTACTTCTGCTACCGGCTGCCTGCAATTTGGCAGTTCGAATCTCACCAGGCTCAAGGTTGACTCAGCCTTCCATTCTTCCAAGGTGGGTAAAATGAGGACCTTGATTGTTGGGCCAATATGCTGACTCTGTAAACTGCTTAGAGAGGGCCGTAAAGCACTGTAAAGTGGTATATAAGTCTAAGTGCTATTGCTATTGCTACTACCTGGATCTGTAGTCTACAAGTCAGATTAAGTTCTAGGAGATAGGTGATGAGTGAGCAATTTAATGTTGCAGAATTTCGACTCCCAATATATCTCACTGTTGAGTTTGGTGGTTCAGGCTTCTGAAGGCTGACATTCAGCAAAGTTTGAAAAGCCACAGCTCCCCCATCCATGTTTAATCAATGAATAAATCATAATAGAGCTGGAAACGATCTTAGAGATCTTCTAGATGCGTCATGCCCAGGCCATACCCATCCTAGTGTGATGCCATGAATTTGACACCCGTGTTCTAGTCCAACTTTACGGCTCTCTCAAGCAGGAACCATATAAAATTTGAGACAAGTGGCTGTCCGGTCTCTTCTTAAAAAGGCTCTCTATGATACACCCTGGGATAAACTGCTCCCTATAATCTTAACTTTAACAGTTGTGACAAATATGGATTTTCTGACATAACCTGTGGGAATGATTGCTCTTGTATTTGTTGTATGCCTGTTTCATTCATAATCAGCTAGGAAAGGAACAAGCTAGCAGTAAAGTACAATATTCTATTCTTCTTCTAACCATATCCCTGGACTAGAATAGAATAGAATAGAATAGAATAGAATAGAATAGAATAGAATAGAATAGAATAGAATAGAATAGAATAGAATAGAATAGAATAGAATAGAATAGAATAGAATAGAATTCTTTATTGGCCAAGTGTGATTGTACACACAAGGAATTTGTCTTTGGTGCATATGCTCTCAGTGTACATAAAGAAAAAATAAAATATATTCATCAAGAATCATAAGATATAATACTTAGTGATAGTCATAGGATACTAATAAGCAATCAAATCATACTAGGAAAGAATAAAAACAAGGTAAATTGCAAAGCAACATGAATATAGCCATAAGTGGGAACATATAGGTACTAGTAAGGATGAGAAGAAGAATAGTAATACAGTCTTAGTAATTAATTTGACAGCGTTGTGGGAATGAGTTGTTAAGCAGAGTGATGGCATTCGGGAAAAAACTGTCCTTGTGTCTAGTTGTTCTGGTGTGCAGAGCCCTATTGCATCGTTTTGAGGGTAGAAGTTGAAACAATTTATGTCAAGGATGGGAGAGGTCTGTAGATATTTTCACAGCCCTCTTTTTGACTCGTGCAGTATACAGGTCCTCAATGGAAGGCAGGTTGGTAGCCATCGTTTTTTCTGCAGTTCTAATTATCCTCTGAAGTCTGTGTCCATCTTGTTTGGTTGCAGAGCCAAACCAGACAGTTATAGAAGTGCAGATGACAGACTAATGGGTGAAAGCTCTTTTTTTTTTTCCTGAGAATGATCTGGTTATAGAGTACAAGTATTATGTTAAATCCTCCTCCTCCTCTTCCTTCTCCTTCACCACCACCACCACCTCCTCCTCCTCCTCTAAGAAACATATTCCAAAGACATCCCTTTGGGGTATTAGGTGAAATAACAAATGGATTAATAGGACTAGTGACTTCTCCTAAGCCCAAAATGGTTGTATGATATGAGTAGAAAGACCATTTAAAAGTGACAAAAAGATGCATCTCTTCGTTGCATCTGTCATGGTGTGTGTTTAATGTGAAAAGACCTTGTATTCCACCTAAAAGGTTTCTTAGTATATCATTGCCATAGACATTATCAGTTGAGAAAGATTGGTGTAGGGCAGGGATCAGCAACCTGAGGCTCTGGAGCTGCATGTGGCTCTTTGGGCCCTCTGCTGTGGCTCCCTGTCAGGCAATCCCACCATTGGCTGGCCCCGCCCCTCACCCTCCCTTCCCAATCACTCCTCGCCTGGCCTGAGAAGGTCAGCGCAACGGTGGGGGCTGGAGAAGCGGCCAGGGCAGAGACAGAGAGATACAGAGAGAGGGGGAGAGAGAGAGATATAGAGAGATACAGAAAGAGGGGGGAGGGGGGAGCGAGGGAGGGAGGAGAGAGAGAGATATGTCAAAACGATTTTGTGGTTCCCAGTGTTTTTTAACAACTGATTCTCTGCCCTAATGACCAGCTGGGTAGGTGTGGCTAAGGGATCATGTGACTGGTGGAAGTGAGTGACATCGACTTGGCCACACCCACCCAGGTTTTGCGGCTCCCGGTGTTTTCTTTTCTGTGGGAAACGGGTCCAAATGGCTTTTTGAGTATTTAAAGTTGCAGACCCCTGGTGTAGGGGATGCTAAGCTTTATAAACACATGATGGCTGTGGTACCAACTGTACATTTTTCTAAAGTGAAGGGTCATGATGAGCTATTTAATTGTGGAGACAACTTCATTTAATCAATGCCTTTTAGAAAAAACAAGCCTTTCAGATACTCGCATTTTAATTCTTGCCACCTCTGTATCTAGGCTGCTACATGTGCACATTTTTTCACAGTATAGAATAGCACGTTTGTTCAAGTTAAGTTATGATAGTTTCTCTCGCACTAGGAAGTGAATAAAAAGCTGTGATTCATCTTGTTTTATCAAAATGTATACGAAAGAATTTGATTAGGTCCTTTGAGAGATCAAGCACAGAAAAACTACTGTAAAAAAGTAAATAATTGGGGATCCGGGGAGCTGAGATGCTTTGCTGAGTTCTCCTCTTAATACTCTCCATGTGTCACTGTTAAATAATTTCTCACTTTACTGTTTGTGTTGTATAACTTCCCTTGATATTCAGGAGTGCATCATGGCATCTAATACATACAAGAATGGGAATAGTTACCACAGCAATGTAAAGCAAATGCTAGTTTTAGAGATCTATCTCTATCATCCAACTATTCTATCTATTGTCTGTCTGTCTGCCTGCCTGCCTGTCTGCGTACCTACCTACCTACCTACCTACCTACTATTATCTGTCTGTCTGTCAATCTATTTATCTGTCTGTCTCTCTATCATCTCTCTCTCTCTCTCTCTCTCTCTCTCTCTCTCTCTATCATTTATCTATCATTTATGTATCTATTATCCATCTATCCATCTCTCTATCATCCATCTATTATTTTTATTGTCTATCTATCTATCTATCTATCTATCTATCTATCTATCTATCTATCATCCATCCATCCTTCTATCATCCCCTATCTTTTTATCTTCCACTATCCAATTACCAAATAAATTGGTGTAACCTTCATTTGATATATTTGAGCTTCATTTAAAATTATACTCTCAAGAACAATTTGGATGCTATGAATGTTACTGGACAAGATAGAATTGGAATTCTGAAGTGCTCCCTGTAATCTGAACTCCCCTTTATACTCCTGGTGAAATGAGATAATATCTTAGAGGCTGGAAGTGGTCTTGAAATATAATAAATCAGAATTCTAAAAACTTTGAGATAACACAAAGGGGATCATGATGCCAGGCTGTAGGGCAATCTGCACTACTCTCACCCCTTTGGTGCAGAGATATAATGTTTTCATTACCTGTTCCTTTGTCTAGTATAAAAGGTAAAGGTAAAGGTTCCCCTTGCACATATGTGCTAGTCATTCGCAACTCTAGGGGGCGGTACTCATCTCCATTTCAAAGCCGAAGAGCCAGTGCTGTCCAAAGACATCTCAGTGGTCATGTGGCCGGCATGACTAAATGCCAAAGGTGCACAGAACGCTGTTACCTTCCCACCAAAGGTGGTCCCTATTTTTCTACTTGCATTTTTTATGTGCTTTCGAACTGCTAGGTTGGCAGAAGCTGGGACAAGTAACGGGAGCTCACCCTGTTATATGGCACTAGGGATTCAAACCGCTGAACTGCCGACCTTCAATCGACAAGCTCACGTCTTAGCCACAGAGCCACTGCGTTCCAATGGTGGGTTGCCCCCGGTTCAGACTGGTTCGCAAGAACCGGTAGTAAAACCAGTTGGGGGCCCCACCCACTTCCCCGATGTCATCATTGGCGATGTGCGCATGTGCGATCCCATTGTGAACCAGTAGTAAAGGTAAGTAGAACCCACCCCTGCCGTGTCCCTATTTGTCTAGTATACATACACACATGGACAATGTGCCTCTTGGTATAAGAAGAGCCTACTAAGAATGCACGATCTATTATATCCTGCAACAATAAAGTCTACAGCTGGTAGCAGAGCTATACATCCTGTTTGCCCAATCGGTAGATGAAAATAAGAAAAACAATACAGAGATCCATAAGAAAGGAGCTATAATCTACTTGGCAGGCATAGGACTGAGTAGACCTTGGTTTCCAGCATAAGAAGCTAGAACAAGTGGTTTCCCTAGCCTAAATTGAAGATATTTGGTCATTGTTAAGTGAAGGCAGATATCTCTACCAAGGTATCTACTCTCTTATTCTTGAACTGTCCCAATCCCAGCATTTGTTCTTTTATTGTTCATAGTTTTATTTAAGGATCATGGGCTATGGCTCAGGATCAAGGACAAGTTGATATATTTGTAGGAGATACAGGAGTGTGAACGAAGTAATGTTCCACTCTTTCTGACTTGGGTGCTCTACTGGGTTGTAGCCTCACCTTCAGACATCTTCACACCAAGAAAAAAGTGGAAATGTTTAGTGAATAGAATAGAATAGAATAACAGAGTTGGAAGGGACCTTGGAGGTCTTCTAGTCCAACCCCCTGCTTAGGCAGGATACACCACTTCAGACAAATGGTTATCCAATCTCTTCTTAAAAACTCCTAGTGTTGGAGCATTTATAACTTCTGGAGGCAAGTTGTTCCACTGATTAATTGTTCTAACTGTCAGGAAATTTCTCCTTCGTTCTAAGTTGCTTCTTTCCTTGATTAGTTTCCATCCATTGCTTCTTGTCCTCCCCTCCGGTGCTTTGGGGAATAGCTTGACTCTCTCTTCTTTGTGGCAGCCCCTGCCAAGTGTGCACCTGACTATGTCACAACCCCATAATTCCTTACAATTTCTCTTCCAATAGATAAAAATGCAGTTTTTATAACTTGATTAATATATTATCCTTTGATTTTTCTTATGTTCCAATACACATTACAACTTGGGATAGCTTTATCCCTTTATATGGCCATGTAAAGCCCTCAGAGGGACGCGGTAGCTAAGAGCCTGGATAGCTCAACAGGCTAAAAGCAGACTAAAACCTGTTATTAACATCCATCTGTCTACACCAGTTCGAATCTCACCAGGCTCAAGGTTGACTCAGCCTTCCATCCTTTCTAAGGTAGGTAAATTGAGGACCCAGATTGTGGGAGCAATAAGCTGACTTTGTATAAAATATACAAAAGTATGAAGGCTATTGCTTAACACATTGTAAGCTGCCCTGAATCTTCGGAGAAGGGCGGCATATAAATCTAATTATATTAAAAAAAAGATGCTGAGCTTGTCGATCAAAAGGTTGGCAGTTCAGTGGTTCGAATCCCTAGTGCCGTGTAACAGGGCGAGGTCCCAGCTTCTGCCAACCTGGCAGTTCGAAAGCACATAAAAAATGCAAGTAGAAAAATAGGGACCACTTTGGTGGGAAGGTAACAGCATTATGTGCACCTTTGGCATTTAGTCATGCTGGCCATATGACCACGGAAACATCTTCGGACAGCACTGGCTCTTCGGCTTTGAAACAGAGATGAGCACTGCCCCCTAGAGTTGGGAACGACTAGCACATATGTGTGAGGGGAACCTTTACCTTTACCTTAAAGCCCCCTCTGGGTCTAGTCCATAGGGACCGGATGGACATATTAATTTTTTGCCTTTATTTTCTTCCAGGATGCTTCCTTGACTGTCCATCTGGCAGTCTCCCATACAATGATTAACCAAGTCTGACTGCTTCAACATTTGAAGGTCAGCTAATATCAGCTGTTCCATTAATGGTTCTCTATAAATTAATAATAGATAACATCTTTCCATTTCTTTACAGCAACATTGAGATATTGCTTCTTGGGAATAATAATTGGCATGGTATTAATCTGCAGAATGTAAAAAAAAAAGTCAGCTCTGCATTCACTGAAAAAAAAAAGAGTCATTGAGTTGATGCATGTGACTATATACAGCTATTTAAGTTTTGGAAATATAATTCCTAGCTTATGTTTTTCTGGATCCAGGAGATGGCGCTTTGAACCAGTTTTATTAACTTCATCCCAATTCAGAATAACATTGATGAACGACAGAAATTAGTTTGTGATTCTTCCTGAGGCCAGACACGCTTAAGCCCTGAAGCAGAATCTGATTACAACTTAACAGGCACCATGTTCTGCCTCCCTAATGCATTATCTATCTATCTATCTATCTATCTATCTATCTATCTATCTATCTATCTATCTATCTATCTATCTATCTATCTATCCATCCATCCATCCATCCATCCATCCATCCATCCATCCATCCATCATCCATCATCCATCCATCCATCTATTATCTATCTATCATCTATTTATGTATCTATCTTATGATTATATCTTATGATTATGTATGTATGTATCTTGTGATTCTTGTTGAATATATTTTATTTTTCTTTATGTACACTGAGAGCATATGCACCAAAGACAAATTCCTTGTGTGTCCAATCACACTTGGCCAATAAAGAATTCTATTCTATTCTATTCTATTCTATTCTATTCTATTCTATTCTATTCTATTCTATTCTATTCTATTCTATTCTAGTCTAGTCTAGTCTAGTCTAGTCTAGTCTAGTCTAGTCCAGTCCAGTCCAGTCCAGTCCAGTCCAGTCCAGTCCAGTCCAGTCCAGTCCATTCTCTCTTCTCTTCTCTTCTCTTCTCTTCTCTTCTCTTCTCTTCTCTTCTCTTCTCTTCTCTTCTCTTCTCTTCTCTTCTCTTCTCTTCTCTTCTCTTCTCTTCTCTTCTCTTCTCTTCCCTTCCCTTCCCTTCCCTTCCCTTCCCTTCCCTTCCCTTCCCTTCCCTTCTCAGAAGACAGCAGACACTTATGCAATCATGAACATCTTCAAAGGAATAAAATTCAGAAGAAAAGAAGAAAACAATAATATATTAACCTTCCTGCATATTCTCATCAGCAGAGGAAAAGATTAGCAATTTAGAAATGTAGATCTATTGAAAAACAACCAAGTGTTGTGTTAATCATCTCCCCTCTCCCACAAGAGGATTTGTGCAATAATATTATTCAGAAGAGTATATTGCAACAATGTGGAACACCAGAAAAATGGAAACTGACCCCTTTTATAACATCTTCTAAAAAAAAAAGGATACTCCACACAACTTTATCAAAAAGTGTCTGACTGCTCAACCCACTACAGCACAATCAATACAAATTTTGAAAAGGATAGACAGAGCTAAGGAAACAAGAAGACCAGAACATATTCCCTCCAACAGCCAACACCAAATAAGCAGGGATTAACACCAGACAAACAAGCAAGCAGAAAACAATACCCTACCCGAGGAAATTCCAAGGAGAAAGCCACACACCTCCACGAATACTGTTGTTTCTGTATATAAACTTTAGCTACCGTTTATAAATGGGGAGCAATCCTCACTGATGAAATAACCTAATTAGGTAATGAAATATATGCAAGCAAGTTCAGAGAGCACCAAGGACTCCATAATATTAATTAGGCTTTACAGACAGCTTTTAATGTGATGATTATCTAAGTCACTAAGGCAGCACAGAGGACAGTGATGAGGGTTATGGACAGGTTCAATAGAATGTACAAACAAGACATATTTTGGTTATGTATGCTTATTGTGGGGGACTAGAATTGCAAAGTTGAAAAAAAATAGGTGTAAAGTCCGACCTCTCCTCATTCAAGAAAATAAAGGCTCTTGAAACTTTGGCATTTCAAAAGGAATCATTTATTGAACTGGAGTGATAGCAAGATGAAAGAAAAGCTGACTCTGAATTCCCTCAGGCAATACAGTTAGGATAAAGGAATTAGAAACCCCGCCATTCAGTCCAATGTGGATTCAGCCAATCTGCAGGTGTGGAGATGTTATTTTAATGGCCATCCTGAGAACTTGATAAGGGAACTTTCTCAAGGTCATCCTCTGCCAGCTTTCAAAGTGATTCACCCCACATGGCCCACCTTCCCCTTATATTCCCCAAAAGGTGAGAAAATCTCAGGGTCCCTAGATGCCAGGATAAAGGTTATAAATCAAGAGAGTGCAGGCTGTGAGGGATATAAGGAAGAAAGTAATAAATAAAATAAAATATCCATGATCCCCCCTTCCCCTGAAGAATGTCATCAAGATAGGGATCTGACAATAGGAATAAAAATGTAGCTGAACTATATGGACCAGAAAACAGAAATGAAGCAGAATGACATATCAATTTCTGTCAATCCAATGATTTCTTCAATGCTTCTTCAAAGAACCAAGTAATGCCCATGTACAGTGGCTAGGTATTACCAGATGTCACACACAAAGAAATCAAATTGAGTGTATCAAAGAACTCAGAGCTTTTAACAGTAAAGATGTAGGCAGGAGCTGATCACATCTTGCTCATGGACAACTTCCTAGTCAAGATAAAGTAGAAGAACAAAGCCAGCTAATATGAACTTCAGAAATCACTTTGAAAAACCTGAAACTCATTGAAAGATAACCAGAGTGTGGCTGTGGAAGAAGTAAAATAAGTCGTTGAGGATGATAGTGAAAAGACCAAAAACCAGAAGAAAGCAAGCTAGATGTCAGAAGAAAGGATGGAATTTTACAAAAAGAAGAAGAAGAAGAAGAAGAAGAAGAAGAAGAAGAAGAAGAAGAAGAAGAAGAAGAAGAAGAAGAAGAAGAAGAAGAAGAAGCAGCAGCAGCAGCCAAGTGAAGAAAGGCAAAAATATCAAGGAGCATAACAAGATTTTAAGAGGCCTGTTAAAAGATGCAAAAAAACAAGATTACAATGACAGTTGTAAAGACATTAAAAAAGGAAACGGAGGAAAAAACAAGGAAAGTTTTGAGCTGAAGAGGCTCCACCGTCAACCTTTCCACTGCTACAGGGGACCGATTCTTGTCAATAGGGAATAGGGGGTAATGCCCCAAAGGAGCCAGCTTTGTCCAAGGATGCTTCTGTGGTCATGAGACCAGCATGGCTGTATGCCAAAGGAGCATGGCACGCTGTTACCTTCCCACCGAAGTGGTATCTATTTTTCTACTTGCATTTGCATGCTTTCAAACTTCTAGGTCGGCTGGAGTTGGGGCAAGGAATGTGAGCTCACCCCATTGCCCAGTGCTTGGGTCTTGAATCCAGGCTGCAGCTGGGTGCCTCCATATTCCATATAATATTACTCTAATTTTTGCAATTTTAATTGTTATTATATTTATAATTGTTTTTATATTTCATTTTTATTGCATTGTAAGCCAACCAGGATAGTGAGGTGAGTGACATATAAATTTAATACATACAGTACATAAACAAAGATACATACAGTACATGCATACAAACAATATATGTATTATATGACATCTCAACTTGTGGCTTGTGGACCCCTGGGGGGGGGGCACAGTGTCATCACAGGCGGTTCACGAAGGCTTAAAAAATGTTATGATTTAAATTTTTAAATTTAAATTTTTAAATTTTGAGCCCATGACCCCAAAAGATAGTTATAGAAAAGGTTGAGAGCCAGTGACATATAATATTTATTATAGTGTATGTAATACACTATAATAAATATTACAGTGCACAGTGTATATATGTGTATATAAAAAGTAAAGTTCCTCATTTAGGCAAGAAAAATAAAATACATTGGTACAGTATACAGTATGTGGTATCTTGCTCAATAGTAGTAACTGTGAGAGGGATCTTGGAGTCCTAGTGGACAACCATTTAAATATGAGCCAGCAGTGTGCAGCAGCTGCTAAAAAAGCCAACACAGTTCTAGGTTGCATAAAAAGAGGGATAGAATCAAGATCACATGAAGTGTTAATACCACTTTTTAATGCTTTGGTAAGGCCACACTTGGAATACTGCATTCAGTTTTGGTCGCCATGAGTAAAAAAGACGTTGAGACTCTAGAAAGGGTGCAGAGAAGAGCAACAAAGATGATTAGGGGACTGGAAGATAAGACATATGAAGAACGGTCGCAGGAATTGGGTATGTCTAGTTTAATGAAAAGAAGGACTAGGGGAGACATGATAACAGTGTCCCAATATCTCAGGGGTTGCCACAAAGAAGAGGGAATCAAGCTATTCTCCAAAGCGCCTGAGGGTAGGACAAGAAGCAATGGGTGGAAACTAATCAAGGAGAGAAGCAATTTAGAACTAAGGAGAAATTTCCTGACAGCTAGAACAATTAATCAGTGGAACAACTTGCCTCCAGAAGTTGTGAATGCTCCAACACTGGAAGTTTTTAAGAAGATGTTGGATAACCATTTGTCTGAAGTGGTGTAGGGTTTCTTGCCTAGGCAGGGGGTTGGACTAGAAGACCTTCAAGGTCCCTTCCAACTCTGCTGTTCTGTTCTGTTCTGTTCTGTTCTGTTCTGTTCTGTTCTGTTCTGTTCTGTTCTGTTCCGTTCCGTTCCGTTCCAGTCCAGTCTAGTCTAGTCTAGTCTAGTCTAGTCTAGTCTAGTCTAGTCTAGCCTATACATATGGCAGTGTCTATATGTACCCACACCATATTGGTTAGGAAATTTTAAAATAACATTCAAACTTTTGCTTGAAATTTCAGAATGTAACTGAGATATCTAAAAAAAAAACGCTCTTTCTTTGATAGTGGGGACATGAAATAGCTAAAAACCTCTCTTTGAAATACTCTGTTTTCTTTGCTTAGATATGTTTGAAAAGCATTTGTGCTACAGAAAAGAGAGCTTTTTATCATACTCTATCAGGAAAATAATACATATTTTATGCTTGAGAATACTTAAGTAAATGCTTGTATAAAGGGCTTGATAAATGCTAAGTTATCTCGGCGTTTTGTCTTTAATGTCACTGGAATTCAAGATGACAGGATTTTTTTCCCCAGGCATTTCCAAGACAATTTCTCCACATACAATCTCAATTGCTTATAGAACTATCTACTCCTATTTCCTACAATCTGTAAATCTTTTTCACCTGGTGAAAAAAATAAATACAGTATATTTCTCTCTCTCTCTCTCTCTCTCTCTCTCTCTCTCTCTCTCTCTCTCTCTTTGCCTAGATTTAGATTTGTGTATATAAGAGGCCAAGAGGCCTAGTTAGAATACAGACTGGAGGGGGAAAAAAAGATATTTGAGGTTATGGAAATTACTGATGGACTCCTTTGACGTGTTAGGTTGCCTTATGGGTATTTCAGCCCCATCAGAAAGATTAGTCTAAGAGTGGTGTGGTGGCCACTCTTAGACTAAGGTGGAGCTCTTGCCTCACAATCAGGAGGCTGTGAGTTCAATCCTAGGTAGAGGCAGATATTTCTCTCTCTGGGCACAATGAGCATATATCTGCTGAACAAAACCCCACATTGGCGACAGGGAGGCCATCTGGCCATTAAACATTCTGCCGGCTCCATTCAGTTGCCCAGACTTCATCCCGCAAGGGATTATGGTGTTGTTAAAAGATGATGATGATGATGATGAAGAAGAAGATTAGTTTAAGACCATTAAACAATAGAAGCCACTGTCTTAGAATATGGAGAATTTCACCAGTGAAGATGACATTAGAAGAGGACTAATGGAGAAGTGGGTTACTACTCACTTCTAGTCTTGCTAGCTGTATATTCACGTGTCATAGGTTCAGTAGTGGGTTTCAAATTTTTTTACTACCAGTTCTGTGGGTGTGGCTTGGTGGGTGTGGCATGGCTTGGTAGGCGTGGCTTGGTGGGCATGGCAGGGGAAGGATACTGTAAAATCTCCATTCCCACCCCACTCCAGGAGAAGGTTACTGCAAAATCCCCATTTCTTCCCGATCAGTTGGGACTCAGGAGGAAGAGAATAGATGGGGGTGGGGCCAGTCAGAATTTTTACTACTGGTTCTCCAGAACTCCAGAATAGAAACCCACTTCTGCATAGGTTGTATACATTAAAAGATCACTCTTCTCTGTAGACCCCCCATGTCTTGGACATAAACTATTTCAACTTCTCTCCTCAGGATGTCTCTATAGGGCATTTCAAGCCAAAAAAACTAGACACAAAGATAGTTTCTTCCCCCATGCCATAACTCTGCTAAACACCTAACTCCCACAGCACTGTCTTATGCCTAAAAATATTTACCCATGGAGTAGACTGCATTGCTATTATCCTTGTCATCTTCTCATCTTTCTTATCTTCTCATCTTTCTCATCTCTCTTCTTTCCTACTACCATCTCCCATTGGCATATTATGATTTATCACTTGCTTATTGTATCTTATGATTTATGATTGTATCTTATGATTTATGATCTATGACTTAAGCCTTTGTTGTTTGTATGTGCACTGAGAGCTTATGCACTAGAGACAAATTCGTTGTGTGTCCAAACACACTTGGACAACAAATTCTATTCTATCCTTCTTGTAGTATAGGGGTGACAAACTCAATTTCATTGAGAGCCACATCAGGGCTGTGGTTGATCTCAGGGGCTGGCCAGGCGTGGCTGACTGGGTGAGTGTGGCCAGCTTGACACCACTACCCAAACTGCTGGCATGTTTTCTCTTCACACTGGGTAGACTGGGCCAAAGCCACTCTGGCCCGATGTTTCCTCTTCACCTTGAGTAGACTGCGCCCAAGCAATGCGGGACAGCCCCTTACATTTCCCTACGGGCCAGATCCAACCACTTTGTGGGCTGGGTCCAACCACATCACAGGCTGGATCTGGCCTGTGGGCCTAGTATTCTCTGTAAGGGCTCCAACCCTTTGGAATAAACTGCCCCCTGATATACGAAACATCCCTAATCTCCGTGCTTTCCACTGTGCCCTCAAAACCCTGATGTTCAATCAGGTGGGGCTAAGCGTGTTAACTGGGAATGATTAAAATATTATATAATTCTGGGTTTTATTTAATTTGGGCTAAACTATGCTATAATTTTAATCATCAATTTTATGATGTTTATGTATTTTTTATTTTTTCTTGACTGTACATCGCCTTGAGTTCTGCGGGAGAAAGGCGGTATAGAAATATAATAAATAAATAAATAAATAAATAAATAAATAAATAAATAAATAAATAAATAAATAAATTTGACACCCCTCTTGTAGAACAACAGTGTTAGTCTCCTCTAGGTTCTTGGGAATTTCCCAGAAACATATGCTTGGCCATTGTGAGACCTCTGAATGAATGCTTCTTCTTATGCTATTATAAAATCAAATTAGGTACAATAGGTTGTGATTTAGTGAATAAGCCACTGCAACATAAGAAATATCATAAGATGGAGAATATTTAATTACTGTATTTTCCTGCGTATAAGACTACTTTCTAACACACAAAAATCTTCTCAAAAGTCGGGGGTCGTCTTATACGCCGGGTCTCATTCTCCTGTAACCAGGCAGACCAGCCCATAAAGCTCTGATGAGCCTTAAATGGCTCTAAGGAGGGTCGTCTTATACGCCCAGTCGTCTTATACGCCGGAAAATACGGTAAATAATATTTAGCTATATCTTGAAGTGATATAATCCGGGGAAAAGGAATCACTATTTTATTCTACTGATTAATAAATAGCCTTTAAACCTTATAATTTCAACAGAAGAAACCTCAAGCATGTGCTTAATTTGCTTAGGCAAATTAGGGCCAGTTAATTGAAACATACTCCTAATTTTTAAATAAACAGAGAAAGATCTAAACAGTTTTTAGAAAAATCTATCAATTTTCACTGTTGCTAGGTTACAAAATAATTAAAATGTGAAAGAGAAAAAAAGAAGGGTATGTTGTTTGTTCATTGGCTGATTCATGTGGAATCATAAAATCAAACCATCTAAATTTAGTTGGATGATATTTGCCAAAGATTCACCATTGGGATCCATTGACTGAAATAACTATGTAACATTTTTCAATAAACTCCTGAATTTTTGGAAATATTATGAAAACTGTCTAGAATGGAACTGGTAAAGGAGGAGGAGGAGGAGGAGGAGGAGGAGGAGGAGGAGGAGGAGGAGGAGGTGTAACAGGAAAGAAAAAATAGGTTTATTTTTCCCTTTAGTAGTTTTGAACAAACACATTTTATGTTCAAGAAGACATTGATAAATACATAGGCCATTGCAATACTGATAGCTAAAATTCTCAGTAGCAATAAACAATCCAAGGGTTTGTTTAAATACCAATTATTTTATCTTTGATGCATTATCTTCTGCTCTGTGTTTACAAGCTGCACAATGTGTAATACTGAAAAGCCATACTGAGAATGATTAAAGTAGTTATTGTACTTCAAAATGGTAACTAGGAACAAAGCTGTGCCAAACTAGTGACCATTCCTGCCACTATCCTGGTTCTCTGTGAGAATCATACAATATAAGCATCTTCAGGGAATAATCTTTGCATATAGAGCTGTTTTTGCATTTCTATACATATTAATGGCATAGGAATTCTCTAGTCATTTTTACTCTTTCAATTTCATACAATCATAGAATTTGATGGAGACCTTCAGGCCCCACAGTATAATCTCCTGCTCAATACAGAGCATATGAAGATTTAGTTTTTCATCTCAATCTGAGAAAAAATTGAGCTTTGCATAATAATCAAGTCCTTTCAAATCGTTTCCTAAGAAGGAAGTCAAAACACATTGTAAAATCATAGAACCGGAAGAAGCAATTTCCCCTCATAGGCAACCCCATTCAGTGCATACATCTAAATTAAAAATGTTCCAGAGTGATTGCTGTTTAGCCTTTGGACACATCCAATAACTAATATTACTACTTTTTTTAAATTAAATATTAGATAGCTTTAATAGGTATTTCTCAACCTTGGCAACTTTATGGGCTTCATGCTGCCTGGGGAATTTTGCATTGTCAAATGTAATAAATTATTCTTACCTAAGAACATAGGTTTGCATTTTCTAGAATTCAGATCAGCATCCCAGAGTTGTGGTCATACATTTGTAGACTGTTGAGGGCTTTCACTTCAACTAATCTTGATGGTGTTGAATCACATCTGCAATTTATAGCTGTGATACTGTGGCTCTTAGCAATTGGAGCTTGACAACTTCTTCAAGGCTCTAAGATCCCCACTTTAGGAGGTATTGGGGCCCACCAGCAGATCTAGCAGCATATTCGGATAGTGAGGAAGTTGGGGAAGAACTTGGGCCAGTCCTGGAGCCTAGGGAATGCTCTGATGAGTGTTCTGCATCAGAGGTTGAGATGAGGCCAGGGCTGTCTGATAATTATCAGCTGCCTTCGGAGTCGAACATCAGTGGGGCAGAAGAAGAGCTGGAGCCTGTTCCCAGTGTGCACATGCGCAGAGCTGCAAGGAAAAGGGAACAGCTAAGGAACAAGGGTTGACTTGGGGGTCAAAAAACGCACCCCCCACGACATGGTGCAGGAGGCCGACTAGGCCGTGCCCACCATGGCCACGCCCACCCAGCAACTGGGCAGAGAACCCCTTGCTAAAATTTTTGAAGCCCGCCCCTGTGTGAGATGCCTTTTGCAGTAAGCAAAAGAACTGCATTTCCCCTTGGATACAGTTTGAAGCCACATTTTCTTTGCAAACACAGAATTTTAATCATATCAAGAATCCACCCGTGTCCACAAATCCCAGTCTCTCTCTATCTGTGTGTCTTTTAGAAAGATTTCACTCCACGTAGCTCTTTATATCTCAGCAGGAGATTCCATGATCCCCGCTGCAGTTGCAGGATTGTATGTTTGATCAGCATGATGTCATTGTAAAGACAGTGTGTAGAATACAAAGCTGTATGATAGCTTGGGTTTAAGGAGTCAGATTCTCCACAGGGGCAAATTCTCCTTGCTTGTGAGGTTCTAGCAACAGGTTGAGAGCCTTGAGGAATTCGTATTTGGGAGAAAGCTAGCAATGGCAGAAGAAAATTATATATCCAACATATTTGAGCTGAGATTGATTGATTTATATTTTAAGCCCTACCCCACAAATGTTCAAACATTTTTCAAAAACATTTTACGGCTTGATCTGACTCTCTTAAGCTCTCCCAGTTGACCTTTATAGGCATTGAATCAAAACCTGGTAGCATTAAAATCAATGAGATCAGATTTGCTCTGCTACTACCATTTGCTGGAACTAATTGGTAGCTCCGAATAGGAATAACTCATGATTTGATACCTCTAAGAACTACTAAATGAGTCTTACCCGACTTTGGTGGGACTTATCCAGAGCAAATGATTAAAGTATAAAAGCCGAAATAACAAAATTATTATGATATAATTGCATTCCTTGCACGAATATTTATTGATTTCATTGGATAGGTGAATTAGCATAGGGATCAATTAAAATAAAGCATCATAAATATAGAAATATTCCTGCCCACCTTTTTGATTTAAACTAAGACTGAGCAGAAGGTTCAAAATATTTGCCACTGTTCAACATGTCTTTGGCCGGTAATTATTCTTATGATCAGCTCAAACCGTTTCTCTGTATTTTGAACTAAGAATGTCATCATGATTCAGTTAACTAATAACTCTGTTAACACCTCTCTCCTCAGTTCCTCTTAATATGATGGACTGTATTAATTTGAAATTCCCATCAGCACGCTTAGTTCTGGGACCTTCAAAACTGAGGGCACCAGATTGTGCCAGTTCTGAATTAATTCATGTAATTTATGACATAAATTACTCCCAGATGTTATCTAGGTATTGTACTGTTACACTGATGTTCCTTTGTTTAAGGAACATCACTGCTATTTAATCCTGCTATTTTAACTAGCTACAGTTGCCTCTGCATTCACTGAAGTGATAATGCCAGTGTCTGGGATCTGATGTGAGCAGGAAATGAAAAAGCTGGTAAGTTGTTGGTTGTGAAACATGTTATTTAGTAAATGAAGGCTTTAATTAGCAAGTGGTTAGCTATTGACAAAAAGCGTTTTCTAGTTTGAAAAGCAAAGGTGGTAAATATCCAGCGTAGTATTAATTGTGGTTGGGGTTGGGTTGTAATTTTTTTTTCTAGCTGTCTCTAATGTGTAAATTTAGGTTCTCTTTCTGGGATAATATTTGATTAAATGAGAAAGTTATTATTATTAAAATTGTACCAATTTAAAACTTAATTGGACAATTGCTTTAAAGTGCCAGTTATTGTTGAATTATACGTTGGCCTGCCTTATTCATAGATGATCTTCTTCTTCTTCTTCTTCTTCTTCTTCTTCTTCTTCTTCTTCTTCTTCTTCTTCTTCTTCTTCTTCTTCTTCTTCTTCTTCTTCTTCTTCTTCTTCTTCTTCTTCTTCTTCCTCTTCCCCTTCCCCTTCCCCTTCCCCTTCCCCTCCTCCTCCTCCTCCTCCTCCTCCTCCTCCTGCTCCTCCTGGCTTCCCTTAAACTGTTACCACCCCATCTTAACTTTTTGTTTTAACTACCCCTTTTGACATCCCTGATGCCATCAAAATTAGACAAGTCTTGCATATATTCACACTTATTCCCAGAACGAAAAAAAATTGAACATCCAATCACAGCTTCGGATAGGAAAGCATCTATACAAATTGAGTAGAATCTCAAAACAAATAAATACATGCAAAGGAATAAAAGGTCAATTGGTTCTGAGTACGAACAAAAATGGAATAAACACTGGCACATCTGTAATCCATATAACAAATTAGGAAAAAATCAGGGTCATCTAGAAAAGGGAAAGTGAAGATAGATGATAGATAGATAGATAGATAGATAGATAGATAGATAGATAGATAGATAGATAGATAGATAGAAAGAATTCTTTATTGGCCAAGTGTGATTGGACACACAAAGAATTTGCCTTTGGTTTATATGCTCTCAGTGTCCATAAAAAGACAAGATACATTTGTCAAGAATCATAAGGTACAACACTTATTGATAGTCATACGGTACAAATAAGCAATTGAATCATACTAGGAAACAAGCAATATAAATCGTAAGGATACAGCAACAGGTTACAGTCATACGGACATAAATGAGATGGGTGATAGGAACGATGAGAAGATTAATAGGAATAGTAATGCTGACTTTGTGAATATTTTGATAGTGTTGAGGGAATTATTTGGTTAGCAGTGTGATGGCATTCGGGAAGTCTTTTATTATAATATCATAAAATTATAATTTATTATAATCAAGTCTTTTGTTTCCAGAGATCTCTATTATTATTGCACCAACTTTATCCTCTGGGCTGTAGGCAGTCTGTTGGTCCAGCCAATGACACACATATTGTCAGAGTTTCAGAAAAACCCTAACTCCAAGTAAAGACACGGAAGCAAGCATTTTCCAAAGTGCTCTTTACTAGAATAGGCAAACTGGCACATCTGAATCTGAAAAGCCCGGGTTTTCCCTCAGTAAGTCAAAACTCCCAAAACCATTCCCTTTCTCCCCAGTCGATCACATGCTCCAATCAATGTCCGTTCCATCTCGATCCAGCCCCCTGACCATTCCTTCTCCAGATACTGGATCGCCCTGACCTTGACTGACAGGAAGAATGCTATTATGTCTACTAACAACCCCTCTCCTTAATCCCCCCGCCTCCTACTTTCCCACACCTGAGAAAATGGCAGTATTGAAGCTTCCAGCCTAATATGGCTTCCAAAGCTGACACATACTTTGGCTTCGTTTAAATTTAGCTGGACAAACCCAGCTGTTTCTCAGCAAAATTATGGAAGTCTGTGCTGTGACCTATTTATTTTGCTTCATTCTCCAAGTGTATGTATTTGAAAAGAAAATAAGTTCTGGGGGGGGGGGGGGAGGGTGTCTGGAGAAGCAAACACTTTGATTTCTTTCCCATCAACTTTTCTTAAAAGCTTGGTTCAAACTGTCATAATCTTCCCCACTTTGTGTTCCAATTTGAAGAGTACCAATTAAGGCCTTTCAATGCCGTGTCCCAGTAGGGGAAAGAGCATTAAGAAGCACATCAGAAAACAAGGTTCCAAGGAATAGCAGTTTTTAAGGCTCCACACCTCCATTCCCCTGGAGGGGGGGGAAATGTCTTTGTGGAGACGGTTCTGATTCTTTTTCTTACCTGCTCCTTACTGAGTAAAAGTGAGGGGAACTTGCTGACCACAAAATACAGGCCGATTAAGATCTGCAGGGTTCATGATGATAGACTCACAGGGATCGCTTTATTCTTTTTTTTTTTTACTGTGATAATTTCCTGCAGCCCCCTGCTTTTTTCTTTTTTATCTGGAAGAAGGCTTATGAATTACCTCCCCATCTATGCTGAATGTCTGGATTGTTTACTTGCCAAATCCTCATTCTTGGCTGGTACAGTCAGTCTGGGTCAGCAGGCATTGTAGAAGGAGGAGGAGGAGGAGGAGGAGGAGGAGGAGGAGGAGGAGGAGAAGAAGAAGAAGAAGAAGAAGAAGAAGAAGAAGAAGAAGAAGAAGAGGAGGAGGAGGAGGAGGAGGAGGAGGAGGAGGAGGAGGAGGAGGAGGAGGAGGGGAAGGGGAAGGAGGAGGAGAATCATCTGCCTGGAAAAATCCTTCTTTGCTCAACAAGAAAACATGAAGCAAAGAGAATTGTTCCCACTTAGCAGTGGTATCACCACCACACTGATGCTACTACAGACAGTCCTCGACTTACAACAGTTCATTTAATGACCGTTTAAAGTTACAACAGCTCTGAAAAAAAGTGACTAAGAACCATTTTTCACACTTATGACTGTTGCAGCCATCCCCGTGTTCGTGTGGTCAAAATTCAGATGCTTGGCCATTGACTCGCATTTCTAACAGTTGCGGTATCCTGTGTGTGTGTGTGTGTGTGTGTGTGTGTGTGTGTGTATGTCAAGTGAACACCTTTTGTGACTATCTGGCAAGCAAAGTCAAGGAGGAAACCAGAGTCACTTAACAACCATGTTACTAACGCAACAACGGCAGATGATTCCCTTAACAAATGTGGCAGGAAAGGTCTTAAAATGGGGCAAAACTCACTTAATAACTTCTCATTTAGCTACAGAAATGTTGGGCTCAATTATGGTCGTAAGTCGAGGACTACCTGTACAGCTGCCCTAACCATTGTAGACTCCTGTCTGCTTGCATCCCACTATTTGGTCAGTAGTTGGCATGGGTGGGTAGGAATTGCTTCTTGCCTCTACTTGTGTCATGATGGGAGGTGAACCCAGAGAATGCTTATAGTCAACTTTTTTTCTTAGTATTTAATTTTGAAGAATTTTTTTTAAAAAAATATTCAGAATAACTAACTGTTCCAAATGAAGGCCTTTCTTATCCTAAACATTCCTCATTTTGAGACTTAAGATTTTTAAGAGTTCCCACCCCAAAATGAATGTTTTTAACTTATCTCCACAGTACCTGAATTAAAAAAAAAACTACTATGGCTGCAGTGCAAAACAGCATTTTATTTTCCCTTTATCTAGAACAACATTTTCTTTTTCTTTTTTTTTAAAATCAAGTTTTATTGATTGTTTTCCCCCCACATTCACCCGCATCTTTTTTTGAACAGAGTATTGGCCATATCTTATCTTATACAATTTTTCAAGTTTGAATACATTTTACTCAATTACAGTTTTTGCCAAAATCTTCCTTTTTTCTCTATTTTTTCTTTAATTCATATCTCAATATTTCTATATTTATTTATATAAACATCATCTTCATTCGCTCTCAAATTCTAATTTTCCTGTCTGTTCACATTTATTCTCTTTTATTTTTTAACAATTTCTTCTTATCTTCATATATTCATATATGAATATATATATCTGCATATATGTGTGTTCGGGGTTGCCTTTCTTCCATTTCCTCTTTTTTGTTATACAGCAATCTTTCTTCTCAGTCTCTTCCCCCTCCCTCTCTTCCTTCCTTCTTACTTTCTTTCCCTCTTCTCCTGCTCCTTACTACTTCCCCTTCCTTTCTCCTTCTCCTCCTTTCTTCCTCCCTGACCAACCCTCTGTCCTATTCTGATTTCCTCTCCCTTCCTTCCTCCCCTCTCTTCTATCCCTCTCTCTCCTTCCCTTCCCTTCCATCTCTCTACTTCTTCTTCCATCTCTCTCTATTGCTGTATAGATTTTCAATTTAATATTTTCACTATGGTGTCCAGGCAACCCTGAACTTTCTTTCATTTATTAAATATCTTTCTCAAAATTCTTCTTATCTTGTTAATAATATATATTTATAATTCACATCTTAATCATTTCTAATTGCCCCTGATCTAATTAATCTAATTAGATCTAATTTCTAATTTTAATGTTAATTCGCCTGCTTTCCCTTTTCAAACATCATTTAAGTGCATCAGGCAATAGTTTCATTTATGCAGAACGTATCTTATTTCTATGACTGGCTTCAGAGTTAAATTTATATTAGTTAAATTTATGTTTGTTTCTTATTTAGAACTAATAACTTCTTGCAGGCTACATGTCAGATCTTGCTTACCCAGTTCTTGTTTGTTATTTTTCAACATCTTATTTTGATGAAATAAAAACCCAAGCAAGAAATATTGGAAAATTATGTTCAGAACCTCACATTTGCAATGGAAAGGGGATTTATAAAACCATCTGGAAAAGGATACCCATCTGATTTTTTTAAACATGTTTCTGCAACATCTCAACATCCCAAGGTATAAAGAGGCTTATAACGGCAGTCAAGCATGGGACATTGAAATAATTTAACATTCTCTTGAGTGCTGATCAGCTGTTTGCCCAATTCTCACACCCTAATGCAAAACAATTTTGTCATCATTTTTTTACTGCAATCTGCAGCTAAATTTGCCTTTTGCAACAAATAATAGCTTAATATTTGATCAAGCAAAATGTTTTCAAGATGTAGGAAAGATATCCACGAAGATTTCAAAAAAACATCCAACTATGTTTATCCACTATATTGAAAAAGAGTGTATGGAAGCCATCCAAAGAAATGATCAAGAGATTCTGGTGATTAATGTCTCATAAAAGATGGCCCCTGCAGGGAGTGAGTATTTTAGTAGGAGACTGAGGTTATATAAAGTTTTGAAACTTTGGGAAGGAGTTGTTGAAGTTGGCGAATGAAGAGGAACAGATTACTGGAGTGGTTTGTGATATTGCTCGGTCCATTTTTGGTGATGTGTGTCAGAGTATGAATATTCATAGACTGGAATAGATCAGGCAGTGGGGACTGTTGGGATAGACATGGCAACAGGTCAGCCATTGGGGCCTGGCTGGAATAGGAAATGGTAACAACATCAGCCAATATATAGGCATATTAACTAAATCAGCTAATGAGGGCTGTTTGGGAGCTGAAACAGCTTGGAGCCTGGGCGTGGCTTAGGTTAACTGATATGTATAAATATAAGTTGCGTGCTCCTATTATTGTCCTTCCTTCTGTTAGTGTGCTTCTGTGATTATGCTTCTGATTCTGAGAACTGCCCTTGATATTGTATCAGAGGTGGGTTTCAGCAGGTTCTGACCAGTTCGGGAGAACCGGTAGCGGAAATTTTGAGTAGTTCGGAGAACCGGTAAATACCACCTCTGACTGACCCCCGTCCCCATCTATTCTCTGCCTCCCGAGTCCCAGCTGATCGGGAGGAAATGGGGATTTTGCAGTAACCTTCCCCTGGAGTGGGGAGGGAATGGAGATTTTACGGTATCGTTCTCCTGGAGTGGAGAGGGAATGGAGTTTTTACAATATCCTTCCCCTGCCACGCCCACCAAGCCATGCCATGCCCACCAAGCCACACCCACAGAACTGGTCTCAGCCGTCCTAGGCTAAGCACGGCAACACCAAGAAACACACGTGCACAGGTCGGTGCTATGCTGGTTTATTATCCGGCTGGCTCCAGGAACGTACTGCACCCGTTAAACGATTTGAAATTAGCGCTACATTCTGTAGGCATGCAGCTGTTTTATAGCAAAGAGCTTGTTACTGTGCCGCCCCGCCCTATATTTAAAGCCACACCCTCCCTCCTCTTTCCGGATGCTGGTCTCGGCGTCTCAGCGTTTTCCCAGCCTCTCCTCATGCCGGCGTCTCTGCAGTGAGGGTGTCAGCGAATACAGCAGTTGGTGTGTTGAAGCCCTAATACCGTCGCCCCGCCTTCCCCACCCCACACACGTCCGCCTATTCCTGAGTGCTCCCATCACCAGTGCACACCCCCCCCCCCCCGTGCAGGTAATGTTGTCAAGCCTGTTGCTTGGCTTGACACTGGTATTAAAAGTTTTGAAACCCCCCACTGTATTGTATGTGTTATTACGTACATAAAGAAGTTTCCTAGTTAATGAATCCTGCTGCATCAATTATCTGTGTGCGCTTTCTGGATGTGATTTCTGCAGCAAACTCTGATAATGTGGACTCTAATGTCAAATCAAAGGCCATTGCAGAGAATGCTACCTTTGGGTAGGCCCAAAGGTGCTTTTCCAAAAGGCAACTGGACTTACTTGGTTTTTTATTCGAAACCATTTTGCTTCTCATCCAAGAAACACCTTCAGTTCTAACAGTGAGGAATGGAAGGATTTAAATTCTTTGCGGTCATCTGGTTGTTAGCACTCTGGGGATCAATTGTTAGATCTTTGAGAGTTGTAGAGGACACTTGGGGGGTTTATCTGTAGCCTTAAGGTCACCTGAATCAGAGCGAAAACCGGTGAGGAACCTTCTTGGGACTGCTGAAAGGATTGTATTCTAAATAGGAGATAGGTAAAGGTAATGACTCGCACATATGTGTTAGTCATTCCCGACTCTAGGGGGTGGTGCTCATCTCTGTTTCAAAGCCAAAGAGCCAGTGCTGTCCGAAGATGTCTCCGTGGTCATGTGGCCAGCATGACTAAACACCAAAGGCGCACGGAACGCTGTTACCTTCCCACCAAAGATGGTCCTTATTTTTCTATTTGCATTTTTACGTGCTTTCGAACTGCTAGGTTGGCAGAAGCTGGGACAAGTAACAGGAGCTCACCCCATTACATGGCACTAGGGATTTGAACCACTGAACTGCCCATCTTTCAATCGACAAGCTCAGCATCACAGGAGATAGGTGGTATCATATCCATAGACATCTACCTTTTCGTAGAATGCAGATATTGTCCAGTTGACCAGATTACTGTGAACCAGTGGTGGCACAGTGGTTAGAATGTAGTACTGCAGGTTATTGCTGCTGACTGCCAGCTGACTGCAATTCAGCAGTTCGATTCAGTTCGGCTCAAGGTCGACTCAGCCTTCCATCCTTCAAAGGTGGGTAAAATGAGGACCCAGATTTTTGGGAGCAATATGCTGACTCTGTAAACCACTTAGAGAGGGCTGTAAAAGCACTGTGAAGCGGTATATAAGTCTAAGTGCTATTGCTATCCCACATAGTGATGCACTTTCCTCAACCAGAAGGCCCTCCAGGCAGTCACTTGTATCCTGGTCATCTCATAATTGGACTACTTCAAGTCTACATGGGTCTGCCCTTGAAGACCATCTAGAAGGTAGAACTGGTTCAAAGTGCCATGGCACAATGGGATAGAAAGTTGTGTGGATTCTTGGAAGGGAGGACAAACATTCTAGGGGAGCAAGAAATAACTTGGTTCAGAAAGTGTGCGAGAAAAATGGGAAAGATGACTTCCCCCTAATCATTCCCAAAATATATGGTTTACAGGATTGTTAGCATGCTTTACAGTAGTTTGGCAAGATTTTGTCTATGGGCAAGGAACAATAAAGAAATCTGCTTAGAAGAGCCATAATGTGTCTTTCTTGGTTTTTGGAGACAGATATAAAAGCAGTGTATAGGGACACGGTGACTCAGTGGCTAAGATGCTGACCTTGTCGATCGAAAGGTTGGCAGTTTAGCAATTCAAATCGAACTGCAGAACTGCAGTCAGCTGGCAGTCAGCAGAAGTAGCCTGCAGTACTGCATTCTAACCACTGCGCCACTACTGGCTCACAGTAAGCCAGTCAACTGGACAATATCTGCATTCTACGAAAAGACAGATGTCTATGGATATGATACCACCTATCTCCTGTGATGCTGAGATTGTTGATCAAAAGGTGGGCAGTTCAGTGGTTCGAATCCCTAGTGCCGCACTACGGGGTGAGCTCCCGTTACTTGTCCCAGCTTCTGCCAACCTAGCAGTTCGAAAGCATGTAAAAAATGCAAGTAGAAAAATAGGGATCACCTTTGGTTGGAAGGTAACAGCGTTCCGTGCACCTTTGTCATTTAGTCATGCCGGCCACATGACCATGGAGATGCTTTTGGACAGCGCTGGCCCTTCGGCTTTGAAATGGAGATGAGCACCACTCCCTAGAGTCAGGAACAACTAGCACATATGTGCGAGGGGTACCTTTACCTTTATACAAGCAGCAATGGTTGCTTCTCATTGTGCCCATGTGTTGCCACTATTGCATGAGCTGCATTGATTGCTGCTTGACTTCCAAGTATAGTCCCAGGTGCTGATAGTTACATTTAAAGTCTTTCATGGCATATGACCTGGTTGCCTGAGGTTTCTTCTATTAAACGTTATTGTGGAATGTAGGAATTGGACCCCATTCTCTGGAACAGTATCTTCCTAGAGATGGTAGCTTTCCCTCCTGGACTTCCAAAAAGACCTTAAAACCTGGTTTTGGACCAAGGCCTGAAGTTAATCTCTTGTCGAGGGAGATGTTGGGCTATTGTTTAATGGTTGTTTTTTTTAAAAAATTTGATTTATATGCCGCCCTTCTCCGGAGACTCAGGGCGGCTTACAATGCATTAAGCAATAGCCTTCATACTTTTGTATATTTATACAAAGTCAGCTTATTGCCCCCACAAACTGGGTCCTCAATTTACCCACCTTAGAAAGGATGGAAGGCTGAGTCGACCTTGAGCCTGGCTAGGATTGAACTCAGAGAAATTACAGGCAGCTGGTGTTAATTGCTGCCTTTAGTAGGAGGCATTAGCCCTCTACACTACACAGGCTCCTCTAGTTTTTAGTCTGGCCTGTCTTGTTGTGTTTCATTTATGCTTTTAAATTGTTTTAATCTAATATTGTATTTTGTAAGCTACCCAGAATCCGGTAGAATGGGTGGCTACATTAATTAAATTAAATTAATTAATTAACAACAATAATAATTTCCTTTAAAAGCATTGCATTTTCTCTGCCCTTTTAAACATTCATTCAATAGTCACCATTCTCATTCATTTTTGGGGTCTCCAACTGGCCCGATTATATTCTTTGATGCATTTTATGTTTCAATAAATAAAATACTATAAATTTTATATATTGAAACATTTCACAGTTTTATCTAAAATTAAAAAAAAAACCCTTTCACTATTTTTTTTAAATTTGATTTATATGCTGCCCTTCTCCGGAGACTCAGGGCGGCTTACAATGCGTTAAGCAATAGCCTTCATACTTTTGTATATTTATACAAAGTCGGCTTATTGCCCCCACAAACTGGGTCCTCAAATTACCAACCTTAGAAAGGATGGAAGGCTGAGTCGACCTTGGGCCTGGTGAGAATTGAATTTGCAGTAATTGCAGGCAGCTGGATGTTAAATGCTGCCTTAGTAGGAGGCATTAGCCTCCTATGCCACTCAGACTCATTATTTACTGTTCTATGTGGTGTGTGGTGAATAATTTCTGAATTTCTACTTTCATATACATTCAGAGCAACCTAAACAGTGGTGGGCTTCTACTGGTTCGCCCCGGTTCTGGTGAACCAGTAGCAGTGGGGACGGAGGCTCCACCCACCTGCCTGGACATCATCTGTGCATGCGCAGAAGCACTGCGAGCGAGCTCACACTTCCAAACTGATAGCGAAGGTAAGTGAAACCCACTATTGAACCTAAACTGCAACTTTTCATACTTCCTGACCTATATTTTAGGCCTTTCATTCATAATTAAATCTATACTTTCCTTCCAAGCAAGTATTTACTTTCCTTTCATTTAGATCCTTTTATTTGTCTCTCACCAGCATATGGAGTATATTGATACTCTGAGGGTTTGGGCGAGCTAAAAAAAAAAAAGAATTATTTCACACTGCAGCGTGCATATTACAGAAACAATGCCCCTGTTTCTGATCCTGACATATTGAGATGCCTGAGATAACAGGAAGAAGAACCATGAAGACTAGAGGTCTATTTTATTAGAATTAAACTAGCAGATTAATATTCACACTAAAATCAGATGTTTGCATAGTATACTTGTCTTTAGCAAACATAATTGGTAATGGTTCGGTTCTTCTGCTAAATCAACAAAACAGTTCTCTTGCAAAGATACATCAACCTGGCCTCTAAGAATTTGAAATGTATTTGCAAACATTTCCTTTCATCGACACTTTTCTTTTGAGAGCATATGTTGTTCCTTCTGCCAATTTTAGCTCATGCAGATGTTGTGGAATGAGTGTTGTTTCCACATCTAGTTATATCCCTAAGGGAAGACTACGAAAACTGTAAGTGCCTGGGAATATTTTCATCAGGAATTCCACTTACCCAGGAGTAAAATCCAGCAGGTTCTAACAGGTTCTGGAGAACCGGTAGGGGAAATTTTAAGTAGTTCGGAGAACTGGCAAATACCACTTCTGGCTGGCCCCAGAGTGGGGAGGGAATGGGGATTTTGCAATATCCTTCCCCCAGGATGGGAGGGAATAGAGATTTTGCAGTATCCTTCCCCTGGAGTGGGGTGGGATGGAGATTTTGCAATATCCTTCCCCTGCCACTCCCACCAAGCCACACCCACAGAACCAGGAGGGAAAAAATTTGGATTTCACCCCTGCACTTACCCCTACTTGAATCCCACCACTCATACCCCCAGATACCAATATGAGCTAGAAGGGGCATGGATGTACCTACAAGTAATGGAACTCAATCTACCAAGAATTCTATCCATTTCTACCATTTCTACAAGGCCAGAGAAATGCCTGTGATGATTAGAAGACGACATTACCCAAGTCATCCCACTAGACTTTGTCCAAATGGCAATAATATTTTTTTTTCCTGTAAAGAATCACACACATTTATCAGAATGCCCATATAACTATTCAAGATGACTCTGAGCAGCTTACTACTTTGGATTGATTAAACAGATCTTTGATTCTCCATTGATTGCCTGGTGATTTCAATTAACTTTCCAGATCGGGAGATGAATAGAGAAAAGGAAGGAGTTTGATCTTTCTGACAACAACAAGAAATGGGCTACCACTAGACAAGAATCTGTAGGTATAAGAAGCATGGAGCCCCGATGGCGCAGTGGTTAGAATGCAGTATTGCAGGCAAACTCTGTCCACCATCTGGAGTTCAATCCTGATGGGCTCCAGGTTGACTCAGCCTTCCATCTTTTCAGAATTGGTAAAATGAAGACCCAGATTGTTGGGGGCCATATGCTGACACTGTAAACTCCCCAGAGAGGGCTGTAAAGTCTAAGTGCTATGGGGACATCAGCTTTTGTGGCTCTTCTTGACTCAGTGTAACCTTGAATGTTAGCACGTAGATATGTTTGACCGTATTTTCTGTGTTTCACGTAACCATTGCTAGAAACATCTCTTCACACTCTTTACTATGGTGGGTTTTCAAACAGTATAGTAGTACTAGGGATATGGAACTCCCCTATTTTTTTTTTGCTGCAATGTTTAAAGCATCATTCCGTCCCTTTACTCTACTGTATTCAGCTATGTGACCAATCTGTGTTATAAATTATGTTGTTTGTGTAAATCTGACACGTTTTTGGTTTTCTATTTTGAGTACCTAAATCTATATCTGCTCTAAAGTGAAGCTGAATGACATATGAGTCTCTCTTTCTCCATGCTTCAAAAGCATCTATCACTTATACTTTCTCAGATGTTGTTCTTTAAAACATGCTAGGAGATGCCTTAATGTAAGAATGTGTTTTGGAAGATGATGTGCTGTAAACAAGAAATAAATTGTTTGTACACTTACTACACTGAAGTCTGTCAAGTTTCATTTATGTAAATATAAGGTGGTGAACCACTTATAAATCCGGAATAGAAAATGCAATGCACTGAATTGTGGCTGATGTTATTGTATTTTACTCTATCAGTCAGAACTGACCGAGCTGGGTCATTATTTTTCTCCATAGATACAACTCTGTACTGAATGACACTTAAACGATACTAAAAGGTTATTTACAGAATAATATCAAAGGAAGCAAAATCAACAGGTTACAAAATGTGTGCCTAATGAAAATATTCTCAAATCGGAATCAGTACCTGGAATTTTAATTTGGAGTAATCCAGCTGCTTAGATAAGCAACTCTATTTTTAGAATTTACTGGAAGTTTCTTCTTTAGGCTGGATAGGTTATGCTCTTTTTATTGATAGCTATGTACTAAGAATTGATTTCCGTTCAAAATAACCAAATAATTCATTCTTTTCAGGCTCCTTGGTATTTCCAGACTCACGGTGTCTAAATTTACATTTCTTTACAAGCAGTTTAACACATTTTCATAGTAGCATATCTGTTGAAGTAAAGCTTAGTCTCATTCTTGTTAACATACACAGTGCTTTCTGTACAAACAGGAACTCACTAAGGCATGAGTGACTGTGAGAAGGGAGTCCAAGACCACCAAGAACTCAAGAAGGGCCACGTCAAGTGCAGGAAAATTAGGAAGTCCAGGCAGTTCAAATGACTGTACAGATTTATTGCAAGGTTAAAGTCTCTACAAGAATCTCAACCCATTAGTGTCAGAACAAACTGGCGATAGATAAGAATCTGTGGAATTCAAGCTGAGTTGGACTTAGATCAGAGGGCACCGAGGACCCCACAATCCAACCCTGAGCTACAAATATTCTTTTCCATCAGAACTTGAGCCAATTTGGATTCAGGAAGGTAAGAGAAGTTTCACTTACTCCAAAGTACGCAGGATGTATCCATACCACTTTTTTGAGATGATCAGAGTAGCTTTTTTTTTTTTTGCTTGAATTAAATGAATCACCCTGTCTCTAGGTCCCAAAATACTTTACTAGGGTTTAGAACTTTAATTTGAAAATAAATGATCCAAATTTGGTCACCACACTATAAAAAAGATGTTGAGACTCTAGAAAGAGTGCAGAGAAGAGCAACCAAGATGATTAAGGGATTGAAGGCTAAAACATATGAAGAATGGTTGCAGAAACTGAGCATGGCTAGTCTAGTGAAGAGAAGGACCAGGGAAGACATGATAGTCTTCCAATATTTAAGGGGCTGCCACAGAGAGGAAGGAGGTCAAACTATTTTCCAAAGCACCTGAAAGCCAGACAAGGAATAATGGATGGAAACTGATCAAGGAGAGATTGAACCTGGAAATAAGGAGAACAGCTTGCCTTCAGAAGTTGTGGGAGCTTCATCACTGGAAGCTTTCAAGAAGAGACTGGACTGCCATTGGTCAGAAATGGTGTAGGGTCTCCTGCTTGGGCAGGGAATTGGACTAGATGATCTACAAGGTCCCTTCCAACTCTGTTAATCTGTGTCACATATAAATGCCGTACCTGTTCATACATTACACTTTGGTACAGCAGTACAAGGGTTAACCCACACACACCTTACCACTGCCCCTTCCCCTGGCCACTCCTTACCTGAGACTCTGCCCCCAGGGTATTTAAGGTTGTCCCATGCTGCTCCACATGTCTTTGCTACTGATACCTGTAATGAAGAAACATCTGTAAATAAAGAGTAATATGTTTAAACTACAAAGAGTCTATGCCTGTTATTGGGTCCGATCACGAACATCTCTAACAATCTGTATATGTAAATGTGTGGCCAACTTTTGGAACAGAAAATGAAGACAGAAACAGTAAGGATAGTTTTGCATTAAGTTCTATTTTTGAGCGCAGTTAACGGCATGCTAAATAAAGTTTTCTTTCTCTGGTTTCTGTTCTATTTTATTTTTGGGTTGTTTGAGATTTTAAATTTCTCCTGATGGTGCTTTTGAGCCAACTTTATTGTTGGAGATGGTGGAAGAGCTACTGCTGGTGACAATTTTCAGTTACACGTCTTTCCATTACCCGAATCTCCCTCACTGCCTACCCTTCTCAGACTGTAAAGATCCTATTGCAGATGTTATTCCATTATGTGTCCCCTTGGGATTTAATAGAAGATAGGGAGACCGTGAATTGCTGGAGAGACGATTGGACACTGAAAAATAGAATATTCCCTCCGCTTCCTCTTTGTTAAACAGACATAAGAATGAGATATTCCATCACCGATATTTTATATAAGGAAAAGAGACAATTGAGCTGGTATTAGCTTCCTAGTTGCCCAGATGTATTTCAAGGGGGCCGTATTTAGTAAAACTACCTCCAGGTCTCTCTCTTTCAGACTCTGATTAAATGATGGTCTGCACTTAAGAGGCATTAAGTCAGAATACATCTTCTCTCATGACTCCCAGCTTGCCATTCTATCAGATTTAATTGAAAGTGATCTAATGTCAGATACTTGACTATTTATTGTCAGCAAAACAAATAATGCACTACACCGCAGGGAATCACAGGAGTCTGAAGGTAAAGGTGAAAGTATTTCAACGCCACTGTCAGCTAATGCTGGAAATCAAATATTTATTCTCGTCTGCCAAGGGGAATGAATTAGTTACCTTTTCTCTAAGTAAACATGTTTATTTGTTTTTGTTTTTGTTTTTTTTAAAAACCATCCTGAAATACATTATTTAGATTTTTCTTCTTCATTTCTTCTTCTAATTGGTGAATGAAGAGGGTACAACTTTCCATTTTAGAAAACAACAGTAGGTAAAATTGGAGCAACCAGGACTCTGCATACAAGGCCATATATATTGCTTGACGCTATCAGTAATGGTTGAATAATATAAAATAAATTTCCAAATTATATTTCTTCTACAGTGCGACATGCAGATCTGTTTGACACAACCCTACAGTACTTCGAATACTATAAGTGTTTTTTTATCAGGATAACCTGATCTATCCAAGTATGGGATGGAGCACACTGTTTCTGCTTTCTCCTTTTCAGCCCCAATCACAGGCAGTCGCTTTCATGACAAACCATTTTTGTGTTGAATTTATATTGACCGATAAAGATGAATCTTCAACTAGAATAATCAATAAAATTCAGTGCATCAAGTTATAGCAATTTCTTTGCATCATTTCAACAATTCCACTCACTTTTATTCATAGGCAAAAACACTTTCCCCCTGATTTGAACTGGCAACTGAATAATAGAATAACAGGAAGGGACCTTGGAGGTCTTCTAGTCCAACCCCCTACATAGGCAGGAAACCCTACACCATTTCAGACAAATGGTTATCCAACGTCATCTTAAAAACTTCCAGTGTTGGAGCATTTACAACTTCTGGAGGCAAGTTGTTCCACAGATTAATTGTTCTAACTGGAATCTGATCATTCTAATTTAACCATTCCAATGAGGAATTAGAATAAAATCATTGATTCATTGAAACATTTGAATCATATTTTCAGTAATTACATAAGAAGATGCCAACCTCCCCACTTTTACTAGTTACCTAGTCTGGTAACAAAATATTCAGAAACTAAATTGAAATAAGCTTGGAGAGCAAACCACTGCCAAAATCTAAAACCTGAGTTACAAATATTTTCTATTATTTCATTCCAATTGTATTTCTGTATCAAGATGAATGTTCATAGTATTCAAGAATGCATTCTGAATCCAGTCCTTGAAGTCCTCTTGACTTCTTCCAAGAATGAATGACCCTAACACAACAGTAAATTGTTCCATTTGTTTCAATTTTTCTCAGGTGTACCTGGGCAATATTTTAACATATACAGGAAGAATGAGTGAAGATTGCAGAAACACATCAACTGTACACTTGAGGGCACACATTTTTGTGTTCATGTGGTAAAATATTTGTGGTAATTCCTAGGAGAAATGTACTTTGGTCCCTCACATCTATTGTGAGGCAATTCAAGGAAGAATGCCATTACCCAAGACTGAGCATATTTTCATCTGTCTTCTTCAACTCACCTCATTTGAGCTCTAACATTCACTATTATTTGACCTAACTGAAGCTTCTTGGAAGCCAGAGCTAAATATGAGACTGCCAAGATTTCAGCAGTGTGCAAGTTAAAAATATAGCTACTCTCCAAAAAGCTTTTCCAATTTAAGCAGGCAAGATGGATGTAGGTGGTGGAGCAAAGGCCCTCTGTGATGATTTACAGAAGTGTGATTGCCATGGTAGTATGGACAGCTGATGGTGAAAAACATCTCTGCCCTGCTGACTTTAGTGTTCCAGCTCCATTACTGAGGTGGATTGAATATTGCAACGGCAGTTTATAGAGATTGGACTTTTAATCAATTTAAATGACTGAAACTTCAATGTAGTCGATTCTGTTCAAATAGTGGGAAATAAACATGAAACAAATGTGTCATTGCAATCCCCCACACATATTTAGATATGAAATATAGTATAAATTATATTATATTCCTTCTCAAAACTATCCTATCATCTCTCCTATCCTGATCCTCCTATCATCTATCTATCTATCTATCTATCTATCTATCTATCTATCTATCTATCTATCTATCTATCTATCATCTATCTATCTATCTATCTATCTATCTATCTATCTATCTATCTATCATCTCTCTCTCTCTCTCTCTCAACTATCTATTTATCATCTCTGTTTCTCTCTCTCATATATGGCAGAACAATAGAATATGTGATTATTTCACATAGATTATAATACCTACTTGCCTATAGGTATTAGCAAATCTATGATCTATGTATATCAGCCATATGTTACAAATGTGTCAAGCACAGGAAATCAAGAGTCAGGCAGTGGAAATGAATATATAGGTTCATTGTATGCTAATGTAGTCTACAAGAATCTGAAGTACTAACCAAAACTAATTGGTGGTAGATAAGAGTCAACATAATTCAAAGTGGGCTGGATTTAGATCTCCTGTGGGTGTGAAGGGACTCAAGGCTGATGAAGTGTTTGATCCCTCCCTCAGGCTAGCCTGGTCATCTCCTATGGCTCAATTGATGCACTAGATACATCTGAGCAAAATCCTACAACTCATTTGCTTTGGGGCTGAATTGTCAACAACATAACAAGTCAATTTATGTCTCTTCAGAAGGGATCTAAAATTGTGGATCCTTGATCGTTTGAACAATAACAATAAGCAAATTGGTGGAAAAATTGAAAGGGACAAGATATAACAAAAGTGGACTCAGCCCCTTAAAACTGAACAGTTAAATAGCGTTTGCTTACTTGGTTAAAGCTCTTTTGTGACTTGCAGTTAAATAAAATTGCAACATTTATGCTTGTTTACAAAGATAATGCTTTCAATAGTGTTGTGGTTCTTGTTAGGAATTTATTTTCTGACTATATAAACTAGAATATTAATTTAATTTATTAAGCTTGTATGCCAATTGACTCTGAGTAAGCAGTTCAGAACAATCAAACAAAGAACTTATAATAAAAATCGATAGAAGTTAAAAGATAAAGATAAATAATGGCAACGACAGAAGAGAATATTTGTAGCTCAGGGTTAAACTGTGGGATTCTTGGCACTCTCTGAACTTGGTGGTTTTCTTGCAGACTATCCATTATCAAATTAGATAGCATAATTTTATTTATTTATTAGTTTTGTTTACCACCCATCTCACCTAAATGCAGTAATGATGCTATCGGGCACCAAAGATGCCATTAAAGATGGCAAGTGCAATAAAAATTACTCTCCCTCCCCAAATTCAACAGCCTTTACTCCAAAGTCAATGGTAACAAGCAATTTTAATCAGTTATTGATTCAAAAATAGCTGAAACTGTGCTGATACCTCTAGATATGGACCTTTAAACATTTTTTTAAAAAAAAAATTAAAACATTATTTTGATGTTCAATGTCCATTTGGAATATCAGGAGTGTCTTGGCTTTTGCAGGCATTTATAGTACTGATTGAAGGAGTTGAATTTCCTTTTGCAAGGTCTATTACTAAACCAAGCTTACTGTGATGAATGCATGTAGCAATGGAAGTTTAATCTTTCACTAACACGTATGCTTCTTTAATCATTCATGAATGCAAGCATTTCTTCTCCTAACTTTTCTCTTTTTTAAAATTCTATAATAGCATCTGTATAGTAAAGGATAGGCTTAGAAAGCTACATCTCTGACCACACCATGTTTCTGTTTATCAGTATGGGAGAGTCCAGATTATCACCAAGGATGTATTATATATTAAAGTCTAAATATCAGTGCTGCTAAATAGGAAAAAAATAAAATAAAACATGGGGATGTCAAATGAATTCAAAAGCTTGTTTTCGTTTCAAACAGTCCTCCATAGAAGACCATCCATGTCATCCACCAAGGAAGCAAGACAAATAAATAGGCCAGTTTCTAAAACTGAGCAAAAATGTTTGATATTAGATTGCCTTCCGGTGAGCCGAAGTATTCAGATTTACAGCGAGATTTACAAGATTAGAATGATGTATTGGGAAAGATCTTGTGTCGTCTATCTCCATTCTTTATATTTTTCATCTGGCAGAGAATAAACATACAATAAGATATTGAAATGAAATCCTAGAGACTTGGGTAACAAAAACCTGATAACATTCTTGGATGCTTGCAGATACATGATCATTGATAACAGAACAGGAAAATAATCTATTTATGTGGTATGTAGAGGAAGAGGCTGATAACAGTCTCTTCTACAAGTAATTGTAGGCTATATGTTTATGCGTTAATTCATCACCTGCGACAGACATACTTAAAAAAGGTAGAGGAGTCCCTGCAGATTTCATTCCATTAGTAGTTGCTGACTAATAGGGCATGGTGCTCAACACTGTTTCAAGGCCACTGAGTCAGTGCTGTCCAAAGACATTTCTGCAGTCATGTGGCCAGCATGACATCATCGAGTGCTGTTACTTTCTCACTGTATTTCTATCTAATTTAGAACCATGTCATTAAACCAACTCTAGATTTACCTCTATAAATCTAACTGCCCAGTTAGATTTAGATTTGGCTTAATGTCAAGGCTCCAACTAACAAACTCAAGCAAATCAAAACCCTGAGACTTGGCTGCCTTTCAAAGGTCTTCTTTTATGAGTACATCATATCAGCACAGCTTCAATGCAAAGCCAAATCTAAAGCTTTCCCGCGGTTTCAATACAATAGGAAATAACCCCATTCCCCAAGTGTCAGAGGTCATGTTGTCCAATTAAGTTAATTGGCAGGCTCTTCAGGCACTCCTTTTCCAACCTTATCTGTTGTCAGTGGAGATGATCCCGGTTCGTTTTTGTTTGTTTTTTCTAGTATTGCATTCCAACCCTCTTCCCCCCTTCCCCCCTATATGGCAACCGAGGAACAGAGAGATGGATGCAGTCAGGTTTAGTCTGAAGTTGACAACCTGTTTATCTATTCACATTTGCATGCTTTTGAACTGCTAAGTTGGCAGGAGTTGAGGTGAGGATGGGAGCTCATCCCATCATGTGGAGTTTGGGTCTCAAACCTGGGCTGATGGCTTTCCAGCTGATAAGCCTAACATCTTAACCACTGAGCCACTGTGCCATCCAAGACATACTTAAACACAGTGTTATAATAATAAAGGAGAATATTTGTAACTAAGGGTTGACATGAGGGGTCCTTGGTACTCTATGAGTTTGCTTTTTTTCTTGCAGACATTTCTGTCAGAGTGCACATAGTGTAACTATTTTGAGACAACCCAGGAGCATAATACAGTAAACAGAGGTTTGTCTTTCAAATAGTAGGTTTATATACAAGGAATATATACATACATGTACTAGGCGAAGTCAGGCAATCAATCATCAATTATAGCACGGAAGCACACACGGAGAGAGAGAAACACTCTCACAGTGCCTCTCTTATATATACAGCCTCTTAAAGTCATATCGGTTAAATAACCTTGCTGACTCATTCTCATTGCATCATCATTTCAGTATTACAGCATTATAGCATTACAACATTACAGCAGCTGGTCAGCTATTAAATCATCATTATCCTGACAGTGTCATTACCCAAACTGTCAAGACTGACTCGCACTTTCACCTACATTCTACTTTGCTCGCAGCTCGACAATGAAGGGGAGGGGGGATTGGAATGGAATGCAAGCGTGGGGGGAATGGCATCCAAGCATCTGTCAGTTCTCATGAGACATTGCTTCCATCTCAAGGATACACTGAGCAGATGTCCCAGTGTGGCTGGCAGGTTCCCATAACAAAATGAGCAGAAGTGATTGGTAGACATAATGAACTGTGGATGGTCCATCAGGAAGGGCAAAATAACTATACTTACTTTTGTGCAGGAAAACCAGAGCTGGTTTTGCTTCTTCTGTGCCAATGTGGTTTATTCAGTAAAGTTTATACTTTTGATAAAATAATGTCTCAGGAGTTTCTTTTTCTGGATTCACCAACTGGACTATTGACAGTAACATCATCAGTCATCAGGTATTAGCACTGATGATGTAACCTAGTTTGGATAATGAAACATTTGTAAGAAAACAATGCAAGCTCAGAGAGCGCCAAGGACCCTTCCCGATGTTATAATGGTTGGCACATTGAAATAGATGAGCCACTATTAATGTACTTTTCTGTCAGAGTTTCTTGCAAAAATCAAATCCAGAGGCACACACAGATAAACTGTTTCAGCAGGATTCATTAACTTCTTTATATACAAGAATATATATAAAATACCAACTGCAGAGAACAGTTTCATTTCAGCAGAGCAGATCAGCAGGCAAGTTCACACACACACACAACACACACACACACAGGTTTAGTTTCGTTTCTTTGCACAGACTTAGAAGCTGCAGACGAAGACATACCCTGGCTCCAGTCTGTCTCAGCTCCCAATTGGCTGACTTAGTTGCTATGCCTATTCATTGGCTGACCTTGTTACCATGTCTTCCCAGTTATGAATATTCTGACATTTTCAAATTGCCAAATATTTAAACACAGAAATGGCTAAACATCTTAGGACGGTGCTTACATGTGCAAGTTCTGAGTAGTGAAACATAATGGTTAAATATGGAAGATTTATACAAGTTCACCATAGTTGCATTTGCAAAGCTCTGGAGATAGAAGACCTAATATATATATTATTTGGATGTCAGTTGTATAAGAAAGAGAGAGATCACTATCTTAAACCTCATATTAGACAAACAACCTATTGAGACTTTAAATTAAAATAACATATTTCATGTGTGGTCAGAATTCAAAAATCATATATTAATATGGGCCTTTATTTGAATAAAAGACTTGGGTTGAAATCTGCATACATGAGTTTGACCAGGAAAACTGCAGGGGTGACCAAAATATGATTTACATTCTTTATTCTTTTTATTTAATCTGCTTTTATTCTATTGTACATATGTTTTATTAATGTTATATGTTTGATATATGTTTTATATTCTATATGCCTTTCGACTAATCAACAATAAAGTTCCTAATTCAAGTTTTTTATTCATGTCAGATGCAACTACAAATTATAAACATTGTAACTTTTAACACTGAGAGAATAAAACAGGCATAAAATAGGATGTAGAAATATAGGACATGTAAAAATGTATAGGATAAATAGGATTAAAACTAAATGACATTCGTCCAGGATTGGGCCATGCTGATGGTATTTTCTGTCACCAGCATGAGGTCTTCCTCTGTACATGTTGAAGGACATCATCTGCACCATAGCATGTGTGAGATGGATTGTTTCTTCTCTGCTAATTTAGGCTACATGGTGTTATAAATGGGTAAGATTATTAGTTAAGTTCTACTACTAGCTGCATCAGATTGGAAGGTGTTAGGTACAAGGGACATCAAGGGAAGGAGCCTGAAGAAAAGATCTATCCATAGTAGGGGTAGGCTTTAAAAATTTTAGCAAGGGGTTCTCTGCCTGGTTGCTGAGTGGGCATGACCATGGTGGACGTGGCCTAGTCGGCCTCCTGCACCATGGTGGGGGGGCATTTCTGCCCTCCCCGGGTTCAGGAGGCTTTTCTTGAGCCTCCAGGAGGATGAAAACACCCTCCCCAGGCTCCAGAGGCTCTCTGGAACTTCCCAAACTTCTGGTAGGCCCATTTTTCACCCTCCCTGAGCCTCCACATGCACCCTGCACTTACCTGCATCCAAAATGGGCTGTGCGGGGACTCCTGAGAGGTGCGAGGTGGGGTGGGTGGGGCGATCCAGGAGTGGAATTTGTGGGTTCTCCGAACTGCACAGAATCTTAGCTAGAGGTTCTCCTGAATCTCTGCGAACTCCCAGCAGCCCACCCCTTTATCCATAGATACCGTGTATCTTCAAACTCTCATCCGTGAAAGGAAAGTGACTGGGCTTACTTTCTCTGGAACAGTGGGAGGAGTAAAGAAACAGGGAACCCCCTCAATTAGGAACAATGGTTAAGAATAGCAAACCATCCCTGTGACCAAAGCAGACGAAGAAGCTGAAATTCAGAAAGAGCTTTCTTAAATTGGTTTAATTTCCTTCTGATTTATGCAAAGGAGTGGGGGCAATTTAAAGCTACCATGAAGAAAACCCTTCAGTTAACTGCAGAGTTTCCCTGATTTTAAAGATTCAACTGACAGCTAAATAAGGAGCTCAGAAGATCCGCACTTAACATTTTATGGAAGATTAAGACGTTTTCAACTGAGCAGTTTTAATGTGCAAAATGGATTGGGAAGTGTTTATCATTTAAAGTCCAGGCTTAAGGGTAGGTGTTCATAAAAGAAACTGTATGGTGACGATCAAAAATAGGCTTGTGGAAATACTTACATAAAAGAAATTGCCCTGGTTGTGATTGCACAGTGTCATAACCTGCATCTTTGCAGAAACATCTGTGCTAATCCTAGTTTCTTGCTAGATTAAGATGAAACCTGATTGCTTTTATGTAATGATAGAACTCTATGGAAGGTTGGCTCTATCTTTCCACCATTTGTGATGTAATTGAAATTTCTATGCAGGTCAAAGATGAATGGGTTGATATGCTGAGGTGGATAATGCTTTCCATAAGAGCCACGGTGGCGCAGTGGCTAGAGTGCAGTACTGCAGGCTACTTCTGCTGACTACTGGCTGCCTGCAATTTGGCAGTTCAAATCTCACCAAGCTCCAGGTTGACTCAGCCTTCCATCTTTCCGAGATGGGTAAAATGAGGACCTAGATTGTTGGGGGCAATATGCTGACTCTGTAAATTGCTTAGAGAGGGCTGTAAAGCACTGTAAAGCGGCATATAAATCTAAATGCTATTGCTATTGCTATAATGTTCCATGCTCCATCTCTGGTTTAGCAAATAAAAACATTGGTAAAGTACTTTTCTCCTTTGTCCAGGTTTGGCAGGCTTTCAAGTCCTGCTTTGCTGCCTCTTCCTGACAGGTAGAGGTAGTCATAGAACATAGAATAAGGGACCTCAGGAAGGTTCTTCTAAGCCAATCCCTTGCTTAAGCAGAAGATCCTATATCATTTCAGACAAATGGTTGTCCAGTCTCCTTTTGAAAGCCTTCATGGAGCACCCACATACAATCTATCTGACTCCATTGTTACATCCTCAAACTCTCACAGCTTCAATCTTAAAATGTCTATTGTGGAGCTCACCCAAGGGTGAAATGCTACCAGTTCAGACTGACCAGTTCAGACTACCAGTTCAGACTGGTAGCAATGGTGGCAGGTGGTTCGAAGAACCGGTAGTGACGGCAGCGCAAGGCTCCACCCACCCACCTGGTTGTCATTACTTCCTGGTTTTAATCAGGAAGTAACCTGTTTTTTACCCTCTGTGTATGCACAGAGGGTCCACACATGCATGTGACACACGTGTGCTGTGTGCACTTCCAAACAGATAGGGAAGGTAAGTAGTTTTCACCCCTGACCTCACCCCATTCCTAAGAGGTCCATAAAAGGGGTGTGCATAAGCTCACCAGCATGCCTACCATACCTGTCCTACTGTCCCCATTTATTTGTAGTCATTTCTCTCATTCATGTCCATGTTCATATTCATACATATCTTCTACATGTTTGACAAACTAATTAAAATAAAATAAATAAAACAAGACAGCCCTTGACATACTACTGCAAAGGAGCCTGCCCATTACTGTCATATGTCATAATGGCCATAAAATGAGTCAGACATGTGACCAACCCAATGTTATGACCCTTTTTTTGGCCACTGTCATTAAGTGAACCAATGTCCCAAAAGTGTTTTTCCAAAAGGCAAAAGATCTTTCTTGGCTTTTTTTCCTTGAAAACATTTTGCTTCTCATCCAAGAAGTTCCTTCAGTTCTGATCTGAAGTAATAAAAGAGCTTCTTGATGAGAAGAGAAATTTTTTCATGGGAACCCCCCCCCCCCCCCAAGAAAGTCCAATTATGTTTTGGAAAAGCACCTTTTGGCCAACCATGATCTAGATGATGGAGAATCTCCGTAGACATATGTGAACCAATGTTTCTCTATGCATGTGGTTTTGCCAAAAACTGGAAGTGCTCCCATGATATTGCAAATGGCCACTCATGTGGCTGTGTTTCAAAGCATACAAAGCATACAAAGTTGAATCATGTGACTGCAGAGACTCGACTGTTAGAACTTAGCAGACTAAAAGCATTGTGATTAACGCCAGCTGTTTGCAATTACTGTAAGTTCGAATCTCACCAGGCTCAAGGTTGACTCAGCCTTCCATCCTTTCTAAGGTAGGTAAAATGAGGACCCAGTTTGTGGGGGCAATAAGCTGACTTTGTATAAATATACAAAAGTATGAAGGCTATTGCTTAATGCATTGTAAGCCGCCCTGAGTCTCCGGAGAAGGGCAGCATATAAATCAAATTAAAAAAAAAAAACTTTGAATCTGGATTGTAAGTCTCCTTTTTCAGGTTGGGTTGTAATTATGAACAGTTGGTAAGTGACCAGTCGTAACTTGAGAACTCCCTGCATTGTGGGATGTCTCTGGGAAAGATGAGTGAAGAATGCCCAAGCATCTCTGGTAAGAATATATAAGCCCAGCATGGTCACCCAAAGCTGCCTACCTAAATCCAGCAGGCCTTCAATTGGGCAGCAAAATATGGAAAAGTGGGTTATCGTTTTTATGACACTGCCAGAGGCATAATTTTATACTGTGCGGAAGAAGACAATGATGAACATTTCTGTATTTTACCAAGAAAACAACATGCCATACTTTTTGGAGTGTAAGACCCACTTTCCCCCCGGGGTGAAATGCTCCCGGTTCGGACCGGATCACCTGATCCGGTAGCGATGGAGGCGGGTGGTTTGGAGAACCGATAACAAAAATCCCTGCCCCCCCCCCATTGCCCAGCTGAGCCGCACAATCATCAGAGGCTTTTTTAAAAATTATTTTTAAAAGCATTTTTTCTACAACCTATTTGGCTGAAAAAATGCTTTTAAAAGTAAAAAAAAAAACCAAAAAACCCTGATGATCACGCGGCTCAGCTGGGATCATCAGAGGCTTTTAAAAACATTTTTTTCTACAACCTCTTCAGCCAAAGAGGTTGTAGAAAAAATGGTTTTAAAAGTAAAAAAAAAAAAAAGTTGGCCACGCCCACTCAGTCATATTACCCCCTCAAGCCACGCCCACAGAACTGGTAGTAACACATTTTACATTTCACCACTGCTTCCCCCCCCCCCCAAAAGAGGGTGGAAATGTTGATGTGTCTTATAGATCAAATACAGCCATTTTTAGCCTTCTGAAACTCCGTCCCTTGTGTCCCATTTTTGCCAAAAACAGGCCCATTTTTAGCAAAAACGGGATGCGCAGAGCGCTTGGGAGGCCTGCAGAGTGCTCCTGGGGAGGGCAAAAACTGGATGTGTAGAGACCAAAAACTATTTTTTTTTCTTGTTTTCCTTTTCGAAATCTTGGTGCGTCTTATACTCCGGTGCATCTTATAGTCCAAAAATACGGTAGGTAAAAAAATTCAAAGTCATAGATGATCTAGTGGCAGATGACAGGGCCCTCAGGTTGAATGGCACTCAACGTGCTATTCAGTAAAAGCTTTGATTCTTCCAGAGTATGAATGGAGTTCATGATTTGACTAGATTGAGGCCTTCAGAATGTTTAGTTATTGAAGTTGTCAATGTAGGAAAAGAGCATCTGAAAATGCAAAGAGAGAAGTGAGAAGATGGAATGCAAGAACCATGAATATGAGAATGAGCCCTCATTTCCTGATAATTATCTCAGCTTGTGATTGGAGGCTTATACAAATGTGGAATGAAATCAGTTTCTCTGTTCTTAAAAAGGATGCCTTTTACTTATTTTCATACTGACTGGAGTGAGGGCTTTCAAGCTGAGTAGTTGAGAAGGTTTCCACACATAAGTAGGCAGATCGTGTTTGCCACTTCAGGCGTAATTGATAGGCACACAATTACTGTTTTTTAAAAAAAGAAGTTTGATAATCTGATCATCTGAATTCACTTTATTCAAAGAGTCACAAGTGGGGAGCCAAAGAAAGAAACTCTTGTCTTGAGAGTCCTTTATATTAAATGGAATTTCTGAGAAATTAGTAATTGCAGTTAATGATGGGACGTGACGTTTATGAATTCCGAAGAATGTTTTATTTTCATTGCTTCATCATTTAATTCAGTGTATCACAAGATTGAAATCCAGTAGGCCAGTATGAAAAAAACACTATTCGCTTAATATCTATCCAGTTTAACCCTCAGAGTGCCTGGAAAGACGAATGGTTCAAATTACCTTCTTGTGGCCTGACCATTAGTGATCCCTCTACCAAACCATTTGGTTTTAATCTGCCTTGCTCTGTCTGGGGGAAAAAAAATTGAACAGAATTAAATGTGACACAGGAAGAAGTACCTCTGCTCTATATTAATGGGCTGGAAAGATCTCCTTGTTGCAATTGTGGTGCTAATCGAACGATTAAACATATTGTGAATGCCCATGACATGCATTCTCTGGTTCTCTAGAAGATCTGCATGAAGAAATGCTAGAGGTAATTGCCTGGTTAGCTAAATTGGACTTCCAGTTATGTGGCTACTCTGTACCCCCTTAGAAGTTTTGTATATAGCAATAGCACTTAGACTTATATATCACCCCACAGTGCTTTACAGCACTCTCTGGGTGGTTTATAATGTCACCATATTGCCCCCAACAATCTGGGTCCTCATTTTTCCAACCTCGGAAGGATGGAAGGCTGAGTCAACCTTGAGCCTGTCAAGATTTCCCTCACTGACTTTGTTTGTCGGAAGTTGGCTGGGAAAGTCACAAATGGCAATCACAGGACCCTGGGATGCTGCAACCCACATAAATAAATGCCAATTACCAAGCGCATGAATTTTGATCATATGACTGTGGGAATACTGGAATGGTTGTAAGTCAGAAGAGCAGTCATAAATCAGTTTTTTTCTATGCTGTTGTAACTTCAAACAATCACTAAGTGAATGGTTGTTAGTTGAGGACTACCTATACTTATGGATGCAAAGTTTGGTGAGAAATCTAGATTACAGAAGACAAATTATTGTAAAATAAGATATGACTGGGACAATGAAAGACATCATATTCACACATGATACCCCTTGGCCAGCTCATAACTAAATGAATTCCACTTCACAGAAGCCCAAACATATAAGATGTGCAAACTACAGCCCAGATGATCATAGTAGGTAGTCAGTGGTGGGATTCAGATAATTTAACAACTGGTTCTCTGCCCTAATGACCGGCTGGGTGGGTGTGGCCATGGTGGCCAAGGCCAGGGGATGTGACAGGCAGCACTCGGCCTTCTGCACCCCCTGGGAGCAAAAATAGGCTATGGGGGAGACATGATGCCCCCCTGTGCCCCGTTTTTGGCCTAGTAGGCCTCCCTACAGCCTCCTGGGAGTGAAAATGGGCTGTGGGTCTCCTGCACTGCATCATCCCCATACCTAGTTTCAGGCCTAGTAGGCCTTCCTGCAGCCTCCTGGGAGCAAAAACGGGCCGTGGGGAATGCACCATCACCCCGCACTCCATTTTGGACCTAGTAGGCCTCCCTGCATTTACCTGGGAGCCAAAATGGGGTGCGTGGGGACTCCTGGAAGGGGCAGAGAGGGAAGGAGCCAGCCAGCAATTTATTATTTTATTATTATTATTTATTTAATTTCTATACTGTCCTTCTCTCGAAGACTCAGGGCGGTGCACAGCCAACAGTAAAACAAATCAAAATACAAAATTTAAAAACGTTTTAAGAACATATTAAACAATTGACCTTAATCATTAAAAATAATAAAATAAATAAATGTAACTGCAGCCAGTTTGCCTGAACTGGCCCAAACCGGCTTGCATGTGGTTCCTCAAGTCTTTGTTGTAGCCCTGGAGCATCATCTAGCTACATGACTAAATTTCATTTTGCAAGGGAACAGGAGCCAAATACAATATTTTTTTAATATCCTTGTGATACATCCCAATGGGAGAGCAACATTGATTACATTCTGTGATGTTCAATCAAAATCAATGATGGAGAAAAATCCAAACCCAAATATATAAAATGCAAATAAGACTCATCTTAAAAGAGCTATGACAGATAGGAGGCACTATGAGTGGCATCAACATGATTGATGAGGAAAGCAACAAATTATGACATTCTTGCTAGCTAGTTATGTTTACGACCATTCTGAAAATGAAGATATGAAATATGATACGTTACTTGTTTTGATGATGCTCTTCTGGAAAAGCCAATTTGGATCATAAAGGAGGAATGAAAGGGGGGGGGGGGGATTGAATTAATCTCTCTTTCCTGTTACAAAGATAACTCAAGACTCTAAAGTCCTTTGTCTCCTGAAAGGCAATTATCCTAGGAGCTAAGCAAAAATAACAACAACAACAACAACAACAACATATTTTAAGAAGATACTTGGTTGATACCTAGGACGCTGGCAGCAACCCATATCAACCATTAGCACCAGTCAGTGGTATTTGTGATGCATTTTTGAATGTTCAGTTGACTGAGTTTCATGTTTAATGAATAAAATAAATAATAATAATGATAATCTTTTTTTTCTTGCAGACATATAATAGAAGAGTCTCAACCGAAAAAAGCCAAAGGGATATATAATGTTCTCAAATTTGTAAATGAGCCCACCAACTGAGAAAGTTTGATGGATTAACTTTCTCAATAAATCCAGTATAAGTGTAATTCAACTTGTAATTTTTAATTGACCTGCTAATGTAAGGCCAAAATACTTGGTCACATAGGTGTGGCCCTATGGACCCTGGTCACACTTTAAATCGTGTCCCCCCCCGCAAATCATTCACTTTTCAAAATTTCCTTCCATTCCAAATGGAGGCATGCGATACACAAGTGAGAATCATTCTCAACACCATGTAAGGTTTGAAAAAGTGAAGACCCAAGAAATGAGAATAAGAAAGAAAAAGAAAATTAAGGTAGGTTACATTTTTACTGAAAAACTTTGGCAATGTCTTCCTTTAGTTTTCTAATAGAAATCCTATTCAGTGGCCAAATCAAGTTCAAAGGTTTCAACTCTTTGTAAATCAGTTTAAAATTATCTATTGTTTTATTAGAATTTATTTAATTAGCAAGATTTGTCAGACTTCTGGGGGTAGTATGGATGGCCCTTTACCAACTCGGAATTTAAACCAGGGCTGTCCAATTGTGGCAACTTTAAGACTTGTGGACTTCAACTCCCAGAATTCCATTGCTAGCTGAGGAATTCTGGGAGTTGAAGTCCACAAGTCTTAAAGTTGTCAAGGTTGGAGAGCCCTGGTTTAACAACTGTTAATGGAGAACACTATTACAAGGGCAGCTGTATGATAGGTTTTAACGTATTGTGGAAGTTACTTCTGGCTAGAGGCCACCTCTAAATTGTATATAATCCCCACACTCCAATTTTTGTAGCCTGAGGAGTGCTATTTAATCATGATGGCGCAATTTCCCATAATTCTAAAGTGAGGAATAGATGGGTTATATTAGTATAAGCTCTAAAGTCAGTATAGGTCACTTAAAAAGCCCAAATTCCTTGCAGAAAACAGCCTTATCCAACCCCGGGTTGCAATGCCGGGGAACTTAACAGTAAGAGTAAGAGTGGTACCAAAGTATCAGCAAAGTGTTCTATGATTGCTATATGGGAAATCATTGGGAAAATGAGAGTATATATGTATTTAATGATTGATTAGCCTATAGGCCATATCAACGTACAGGTTCACACACACATTACCAGTAAAATTCTAAACAAACAATTTAAAATGAGAGCAGGGTAAAATACAATAGTAATAGGATAAAATACAATAATTTAATACATAAACATGTAAAACAAAATGGCATAAAGTTGTATTTCTGTATCACGCTGGTAATCTACCCAAAACAGGCCCACATATGCCGATCTCATATGCCAGAACATTTTAGGCAGAAATTGTGCAAATGACAGTTAGTTTCAAACTGACATTTCCTCCCTCTCCTTTGTGTAAATATACTCAGAATAGTTAGTTGCAATCTATCTAGTCTTAGATGCATGCAACCTTAAACACATGTGGATGTGAATAGGTGTGATCCACCAACGGGTTTTTTTTTTGACAATTATTGTAGAAAATTGGGTGACCTACCCTGTTTCCCTGAAAATAAGACCCAAATGGAAAATAAGTCCTAGCATGATTTTTCAGGATACTTGTAATATAAACTCTACCCCCAAAATAAGCCCCTGTTAAGATCATCAAACAGACAGAGGCGTTTAGTACTGTATTTTCCCCCAAAATAAGACCTAACTGGAAAATAAGCCACAATACGTCTTTTGGAGCAAAAATTAATATAAGACACGGTCTTATTTTGTGGGAAACACGGTATCATTTTTGATATGATGCAACAGTACCACCTAATGGATCAAGTAAATCAAGAGGTCTGAACAGATGGAAACAGCTAGTTTATTTTCTCAACTAACCTTTTCTATAAAATCATTTTTTAATAATGGCATAACTGAAGGAAACCAGCCAGCTCTTTATTTTCATGACCCCCAGAGACATTAGGGAAGACAGGTTCAGCTACTAGATGATTTTCTGATTTGCTGGCTAGACCAACGACCTCAGAGATAGAAAATGTTATGCTTGATGGGATAAAGCAAATCAATCTTCTTGAAGGAGCCTGGCTTTTGTGTATTGTGCATATCTTATAAAACTAAAAGACAATGTTCTTTAGAAGAACAGAAAGAAGAAGAAAAAATAGCAAAGAGAATCTGCCTAACAGCATCCATGCAGAAAGCGATGATCATCTCTCTCCAGCCATCCTCTCTGAGGTGAATTTTGAACATGTATTAAATTTCAAGATCTTTCTCCAGCCCATGCATGTTTATGGCTAAGACAAATGTAAGACGTGTACAATTCTTACAGTAGCAGTATATTATTGGGCAGAGAGAAAGAGAGGGAGAGGGAGGGGGAGGGGGGAGAGGGAGAAAGGGAGAGGGAGAGAGGGAGAGGGAGAGAGAGGGAGAGAGGGGGGAGCGAGAGAGAGAGAGATCTGCAGAAATTAAGATAGTGATATTTATTATTTATTAAATATGTATGCTGCCCTTCTCATTGTCAAGCAACTCAACAGACTGTCACGATGGCTTACAACACCATGAAAGAACAAAATAAAACAACTCAAAGGTTAAAAACATTAAAAAGCATTAAGAATTAAATATTAAAAATTAACCAACCCCCCCACCAAACCCTAAATAAAATGAGATCAGTGCTTTAAAAGGTGGAGGTGGGATCTTCTCTTTAATCTACTAATCACCTCCAATTTTGAGAATCATATTCAGTACTGCCACTTACTGTGCAATAGTTTTGAAAAGTGAAGTCTCAAGAAACTAGTGTTGAGGACTTATCAAAGCCCCAAGTTAGGGTTGAGGACCCTATCAAAGCTCCAAGTTTGTTGGTAGAGCCAGGTTTCCAGGCCCTTTAAGAATGCCAAGAGGATGGGAGCAGATCACACCTCTAAGGACACAATGTTCCAAATGGTGGGAGCCACCACAGAAAAGGCTCTTCTACTAGACCCTACTGGACAAATTTCCTTGGCTGATGAGTCTACAGAATGCCCCTTTTGCTCAAATGATTCAATCCCATTGAGGTGAGACAGTTCCTCAGATAGCCTGGACCCATGCTATAAAGGTGAGAATTAACACCTTGAATTCAGGGGTGAAAACTACTTACCTTCCTTACTGGTTTGGAAGCAAGCACACACACTGCACACACATGCTTGCTTTACGCACACCTTCTGCGCATGTGAAGAAAGTAAAAAAAAATTACTTCCTGGTTAAAACCAGGAAGTAATGACACCCGGGCGGCGATTGCTACCGGATCGTCGAACCACAGGGAAAAATCGCTACCTGACAATGCAGTTTGCTGAATAGTAGTGTTACTTGGGCCCCTGGAGCTGTCCGTGGTGCTGCATTCTGTACCCGCCATAGCTTCTGAATAGTCTTCAAGGGTAAGCAGCACATTGCAGTATTCTAAATATTTAACAGGATCCAGGGAAGAAGTTATCAGTTACATTACAAAAGAGTAATCCCATGAAAACTATTCCATTCAATCAAAGTGAACTATCAGTGAAATCAAATTTAGTTTTGGTCACATTGATTTCCTCTGAGCAAAAGGAACCTACAAGCCAAGAGTAGCCTCACTTACAGCAGGTTCTTCATAACTGCTGTTCAGAGATATGGGGCCCAAAGACGTTGGTGAACTTCGGAGCACTGTGATGGATGAAATATGGGTTTGTAGCCTAATTTCATGTACATTGGTCTCAATCCAATGAGATAAACAGGACATTCATGAGCCATAATACTGCAGCTACCTTTTTTTGAGGGGGAGGGGGGAAGAAGAAATGAAAACAAACCCTTCCAAATGTAAGAATTTCCCTGTGCTCAGTTTCCTTTTAGTCAGGCTGGCTTTCTAAAGCTGTCCTCTTTTGAATCTGTTCCCTAGAAGGTGATCACACCAACCAGGGGGCATTGTCGGGAATGATAATTTTTTGGTGCCATCAAATCTGCACAGATGCCAGCACAATTTAACAGGTGCTCCAGCTGTACAAAAGCCGGCAGCTGATTTCCCCAGTGAACTGTGAACCTCCAAACCGCTTTCCGTGACCTTGATCAGAATATGCCTCGGAGAGGAAAATGTTAGCACTTTGAAGCATTGCTTCTTTCAAGCGCATTCTCTTGCATGTCAAGAACTTTGGTCAGCCATTCTGCTAGAGATCAAAAAGCAGGAGAGGAAGGAAGAAAGAAAAGAAAAGAGGCTAAGTGGTGAATAACATAATATGGAGTCTAATGAACAGTTGAGGAAAACCAGAGCAAAACAAGTTAGAGAAATATGGGAATGACAACTTGATTCTTGATTTTGCATTTGAAGGAGAAATATCCACAGCAAGGCTATCCAACTTCAACAAAATGTCTAAGGAGATTCTCAATCATCTAGGCCCGTGATGGCGAACCTGTGGCATGGGTGCTACAGGTGGGCACATGGAGCCATATCGGTGGGCACGAGAGCTCAGCTCCAGCACGTATACGTGCGCCAGCCAGCTAATTTTCGGGCCTTCTGGACCCACCAGAAGTCAGGAAACACATGGTTTCTGGCCTCTGGAGGGCCTCTGGGGAGAGGGAGGCAGTTTTTGCCCTCCCCAGGCTCCTAGAAAGGCTCTGGATCCTGGGGAGAGCAAAAAATGGCCTATTGGGCCCACCAAAAGTGGGGGGAACACAGGAGGGGGGGCAGGCACCTAGAATTATGGATGTGGGCACACATGCGTGTGACTCCACCATGCTCCCCCCCACTTTTGGCACATGATGGCAAAAAGGTTAGCCATCACTGATCTAGGCCATAGTTGGCCCAAAGGCGCTTTTCCAAAAGGCAACTGGGCTTTGTTTTTCCTTGAAAACATTTCGCTTCTCAACCAAGAACCTTTTTCAGTTCTTCAGAAGCTTCTTGGATGAGAAGCAAAATGTCTTGAAGGAAAAACGAAGTCCCAGTTGCCTTTTGAAAAAGCACCTTTGGGCCAACCTTAGCAACTTTAAGACCTGTGAACTTCCAACTCTCAGAATTTCCCAGCCAGCATGGGACTTGAAATTCACAGGTCCTAAAGCTGCCAAGGTTGAACACCCCTGATCTACAGCATTCCGGTCTTAACTGGAGCCAGGATACTCCAAAATGTACTTCCTGAGCCATTTTCCAGGGATTGGAGCTTAGCTCCAGAAAATTAAAATTTACATTCACTCAAATCATCTCTCTTCTGTTTTTTTTACCAGGTGCTCTTTGTTTGTTTGAGCAATTCCTTTCTTTCATGTTTGTTCCCTTTTGTTGAAGTATACTTTATTCCTGCTCACAGTAGTAACAGCAGAAGGATTTTAAAGATCTGTTTCTTGTCAAACCAGAAATGAAAACAATAGCTTCTATTTCTTTCTTGAGTACCTCTGGAAATGAACCATAGCAGGGCCATTTTAGGAGGCACTCATAAGATTGTACCCTCTTGAACATTTTACAGATGGACTAACAAAATAGGAACCTAATTCAAAATATCTTCCTATCTGCACTTTGTTTCTTTCATCGCAGATGCAATACTTGAAAACCATGAAAACCATTCAATGGTGCCTTTATCATATTTTTAAAGTTTAATTATTGAGAATTCTGGCACAAGAAGGTTTGACAGCTTGTTATTGTTCCACTTGGTACTATCTCAGTCCCTAGAGTGTTGTATCTTTGCTTTTTAATAAGTCATTAAGGGGTAAGGGGATAAGGAAAAAGAACAGGAATCAACCAGGCCCCGAAAATCACAACAGCCACATTGTGACTTTCTGAGTCTGGGTCAAATTGACAATATTGAGTTTTAATGATCTTCCCTACTTAAGTTTGACGCATGATCTTCTTTAAGTGTTCCGTTCAGTGTGAGGAATTTTCAGAAACAGTTTATATGTCAAATTCATGAGAATATGGACACACTTAATTCTACTCATAGTCTTCCTCTGATTTGGAAAGTAAAACTGCAACAATCAGTCAAAGATGCAACTCATGCATTGCAATTCTGAATTGGATTGCATATCTTTCACTGGGCCAAAGATTGTATCAGACTTTGATCTCACAATTTCCTGGTTTCTAGCCTGGTGCCTTAATCACAAATCAAAAATGTTTGATTTCTCTTTAAACCAGGAATCCCCAACCTCTGCGCTGCAGCCCATTACTGAGTCACAACCTGTTTGGAACTGGGCCACGCAGATGGTGGGTGAGCTCATACATACACATTCGAAGCTTCCCTCACACGAGCAACAGCTGCTTGCCTTCACATGTGAAACTCCCCTAGTGTGAGTGACAGCTATCTTGCATTTGCATGCAAAGCTCCCTTTGTACAAATGGCAGGTGCGCGTGCCCATTACTCATACAAATGGATCTGTGTGCGCCGTCTCCCGGCCTCTGCTGGACCACCAAGCCAGAAAAGTTTGGGACAGCTGATTTAAACCATCCCTTCAAACAGGTACTGTCAGTCACTCCAAATTATAGATAATCTCTTAAACTCTCTCTTAAAGAAGTGCTTAATCGTAGATGAGCATTTGAATTAATTGTGTTGTAATCTTTGAAATAATGTCAAGTATCACCCAGTGGTGATTTTTTTAAAACTACCAGTTCTGTGGGCATGGCTTGGTGGGCATGGTGTGGCTTGGTGAGTATGGCAGGGGAAGGATACTGCAAAATCCCCGTTCCCTCCCCACTCCTGAGGGACAGATACTGAAAAATCTCCATTCCCACCCCATTCTAGGGCCAGCCAGAAGTGGTATTTGCCGGTTCTCCAAACTACTCAAAATTTCCACTACCGGTTCTCCAGAACCTGTCAGAACCTGCTGAATTTCACCCCTGGTATCACCCCTTTATCTAGGAAGATGTCAAGAGAACAACAAGTAAAGGAAAGAGAGCTGGAAAGTTTCAAAATTGTGTCAGATGGTTTCCATTTCACTTCTTTCCTTTCTCTTCAGTCCATGCTGAGCGAGAAAACACAAGAAAATTATCATAGTACAGTCATGCAGATTTTGATTTAACTGTGTAATCTATACAATGGCTGAGCCACTCGCTTTATCAAGGGGGTACAGCTTTTTTTTTTTTTTGATTTCCTTCATTTGCTCAGCAATATTCCATAAAAGGCTAATATATTATATTTTGCTCTTTCAGTTTTCCCCCAGGGGTAGGTAATCTATTTTTTATTGTTCCTCTATTTTTTAAAGAATAAAAAATAGCTTTTAAAATGTCCTTTCCCCAGTAATCTGGATGCTGTGAACAGCTTGTGAAGAAGCAAAAATGCATTCCTAGAAGAAAATTTTGATTCTAGACGGTTGCTGGTTTCTCTTCAGCCAAAACACATTTTAAAAAGGAAAAAAATGTAAGAGAAAGAGGTGAGGTAACAAATATATTTCTCTTGATGTCTCAGAAAATGACTCTATCAACAGTTTCATCATTATGGTCCTTTCGGGAAAGTCTCCCAGGCAGAAGAAAGAAGAACTGGACATCTTCGTGTCTAATAACAAAACAAAACAAAAACACAAAACAAAATTTACTATGGTATTATGAAGTTCTCTACTTCTTCAGACCTCAAAACTATACTGAGTGGTCCTTTCTTTGTAGTATGCACTGTATATAAGATGCTGACTTAACTGCTAATATTTAATTACAATAAATATTAACTAAAGGTAAAGGTAAAAGTTCCCCTCACACATATGTGCTAGTTGTTCCCGACTCTAGGGGGCGATGCTTATCTCCGTTTCAAAGCCGAAGAGCCAGTGCTGTCTGAAGACGTCTCCATGGTCATGTGGCCGGCATAACTAAATGCCAAAGGCGCACGGAATGCTGTTACCTTCCCACCAAAGGTGGCCCCTATTTTTCTACTTGCATTTTTTACGTGCTTTTGAACTGCTAGGTTGGCAGAAGCTGGGACAAGTAAGGGGAGCTCACCCCATTACGCGGCACTAGGGATTTGAGCCGTTGAACTGCCGACCTTTCGATCGACAAGCTCAGCATTTTAGCCACAGAGCCACCACCTCCCTTTTAAATATTAACTAATATTTAAATATTAACTAATTTTTATTAATTTAAATATTAACTAATATTTAAATATTAACTAATGATGCTTAACTCTGCTGCATATCATATGTCAAAATAATTTCCCAGAGTAATGTCAAGCTTCATTAAAAGGACCAAACCAAACTCACTGAAACCTTTTCTGTGAAGTTAAAAATCAGGCCTGCTATCCATTTTATTTATTTATCCAGGTATATTTTGGCTTTCAGAGCAATTGTAGAAAAAGAGATACAGGTTTTCCTTAACTTATGACCATAACTGAGCCTCAGATTTCTGTTGCTAAAGAAGTCAGTGCTTCATTTTGTGATTTCTTTTAACCACAAGTATTAAGAGACTCACTGGAGTTGTTAATGGAGTCATACGGGCATTAAGTGAATCTGGCTTCCCAGATTGGCTTTGCTTGTCAGAAACCAGCTGGAAGGGTTGCAAATAGCATGGGACAATGAAACTATCAATAACTCATGATAGTTGCCAAGCACCCAAATTTTGGACACATAGCTATGGGAATGCTGCAATGGTGGTAAGTGTGAAAAACAGTCATGAGTCTCTTTTTTCACTGTTTGTGTAACTTTGAACAATCACTAAATGAATGATTGTAAGTTGAGGACAGGGTTAGTTAGTTATCTGTTGGGTAAAAGGGGAATAGTGGGAAGAATTAAACATATGTTTCATAGGTGATCTTCTAATTCAAGCAATGCAATATATGCTATATAAAGCAGTGAGACATGTACAGAAATGTACATTGGAGAAATAAAACAACCACTTCACAAACGCATGGCACAACACAAGAGAACAAACCAGGGTTGAAATGCTCCTGGTTTGGACTGGATCGCCCGATCCAGTAGCGATGGAGGTGGGTGGTTCAGAGAATCGGTAGCAAAAATCCTTGCCCCCCACACCATGCCAAACTGAGCCGCGTGATCATCAGAGGCTTTCTTTTAACTTTTAAAAACATTTTTTTACAGCCTCTGACAAAATGCTTTTAAAAGTAAAAAAAAAAAAAAAGCCTCTGATGATCGCACAGCTCAGCTGGGATCGTCAGAGGCTTTTAAAAGCATTTTTTTCTACAACCTCTTCAGCCAAAGAGGTTGTAAACAAAATACTTTTAAAGGGCTCTGACGATCCCAGCTGAGTTGCCTGATCGTCAGAGCCTTTTAAAAGCATTTTAAAGCTTTTAAAAGCTTTAAAATGTAAAAAGTAAAAAGTAAATGTTGTAAATGTAAAAAAGCATTTACAACCTCTTTGGCCGAAGAGTTTGTAGAAAAAATGCTTTTAAAAGTTAAAAAAAAAAAAAAAAGTTGGCTACGCCCACCCAGTCACATTAGCCCCCCGCCCTCCCCCAAGCCATGCTCACAGATCCAGTAGTAGCAAATTTTACATTTCACCACTGGAACAAACCCATCGGGACAAGATTCAGCAATCCATCCGCATTTGAAAGACAACAATCACTTTTTTGAATGCAGCAAAGTCCACATAATGGACTGAGAGGAGCACTGGTTTGAAAGAGGGGTCAAAGAGTCCATCTACATTAAGACTTGAACAACCCTCTCTTAACAGAGAGGGAGGGATACAACACCAACTATCTCCTGTTTACAACACAGTCCTTTCAGCAGTTCCACACCCATTTGCACCATTCAGGTGACAGGGAAGGCATAGATCAACCTCCAAGTGGCCCCAGTAACTCTCAGAAAGAGCCTAACAACGAGATGACTTTTCCATTCTCCATCTTTCAGTCAGACTTGAAGAAGCTTTGTGGATGAGAAGTGAAATGTCTTCAAGGAAAAACAAAGGCCAGTTCCTTTTGGAAAAAGCACCTTGGGGACAACTATGAGCGGGATGACTGAGAATCTCCATAGAGATTCTAATCCAAGGCTTCTCAACGTAAGGAACTTTAAGATGTGTGGATTTCAATTCTCAGAATACCTCAGCCAATGTCAAGATTGAGAAACACAGTTCTAATCAAACACCAGTTCTCATACAGCTACCCAGATCAACTCAACAAAACAACAACAGGAAGACTTTTGTTCCTAAATGAACCGTTCTATTCTACTGTTTATTGTGGTCATGGTGTGCTACAGATTTTTCCCTGCTAAGTAATAAATATGCTTTATGGTGTTTGCTTTAGTTCTATAGATTCCCTCTTGAAAGGTTTTTCATTTCAAAATGTGCTGTGATTAGGTGGCTAATAGAATTGCTTTTTATTACAGGTCAACTGGTATGATTCCATTGCTAATAATGGAGAGAACTTCATTAAGATAAAAGCTGAGGGAAAATCATTATTGCTGATTAGCATAAAGATCACTTATTTTCTAACATGTATGACAGATAAATATGCTAGCAAAATTGCATACACTTCAGAACTATTGAGGCAATTGTGTTTCTATTTTTCAGATTGTGTGTAGAAAATATGAACAGGTTCATATTTTCATATATATATGAAAATCATGTTTTTCATAAAGAAATAATCCCACCATCTCACCTTTCTTGTCCCCGAACTTTTAAAATTGTGGTATATTTTTGTCATCGAGCTGCAGATTCGTTATTGGTACTCTGCCTCGATGAAATATATTATTTATGTATGCTTGAATGAGATTGTAATTTGGAAACAAGCGAGGAATAATTGCATTCCTAAGTAGGAAATCTTGATTCGAACACATGAAGGAACATATGCTAAAGGTTGTAACTTTGCAGCAAGGATCCATGGAATTTCTGACCTTTCAGAAATTTGGCAGATTTTTTGTATGCCACTGATCAGAATGGAGAAACCTTTGGAAAAAATGATGCTTGAAATCTAACGGGGTGGTGAATTGGAAATAAAACAGATTCCTTCAGAAGGTAGAGAAGATCCTTCAGAAGATGAAACCAAAATCATTAGTTTTTGGTCCCTGCATCCTACCTTGGTAGATGTAAACCTCAGATGGCCGCTGTAGCCACCTGATTTTGATGAGGAGACTTTGGATTCACATTTTGAAGGACTGTCTCAGTGGTGGGATTCAAATTTTTTTACTACCCATTCTGTGGATGTGGCTTGGTGGGCATGGCTTGGTGAGTGTGGCTTGGTGGGTGTAGCAGGGAAAGGATACTATAAAATCTCCATTCCCTCCCCACTACAGGGGAAGGTTACTGCAAAATCCCCATTTCCTCCCGATCAGCTGGCACTCAGGAGGCAGAAAATAAATGGGGGCAGGGCCAGTCAGAGGAGGTATTTACTGGTTCTCCAAACTACTCAAAATTTCCGCTACCAGCTCTCCAGAACTGGTCAGAACCTGCTGAATACCACCTCTGGATTGTCTCCATCTTCTGAAGGAATCAACAGCAATCAAACAACACAATTGACTTTGATTCAGGACCTGATGATAAAACACTCATAAAAATATTGCCTGGCAGATGTGAATGTGCTGCCTTCAATGAAGTCATCTACAGTTCAGTGATTCATAAACCGGGCAGAAATGTACACATCTGACAATAATGTGATAGAAAGGAGCCTGGGCAAATCCCTGTGACATGATATGAATATCTTTTATTTTATATGCAATTCTTATTAAGAATTTTGATTATAATTGTAAAATATAACACAAACTCAAAGAGAACCGAAAGAAATAAAAAGTGTAAGAAAAAAAGAAAAATTACGTAAAATAAAATAAAACTATGTGATGCAAATTATCAAAATAAGATAGTGGTGGTTTTTTTCTTTTTGAGCCCTTAAATGAGACTTGATTGGGAGAACATCCTAATGGATAATGACCCGGGACCAAAAGGTCTCTCCATATCATGGAAATGCGAAGGCTCCATTGGATATTGGGTATCTCCCATCTTCACCACATCAACAATCAAATGACACCATTCAACAATCTTTTTGGTGTGGCAAGATGAGAGAAGGCTGGCTTTGCTGGTATAGGAATAGCAATAGCACTTAGACTTATATACCGCTTCACAGGGCTTTATAGCTCTCTCTGGGTAGTTTACAGAGTCAGCCTCTTGCCCCCAACAATCTGAGTCATTTTACTCACCTCAGAAGGATGGAAGGCTGAGTCAACCTTGAGCCGGTGAGATTTGAATTGCCGAACTGCAGCTAGCAGTCAGCTGAAGTAGCCTGCAGTGCTGCACTCTAACCACTGCGCTACCTCAGCTCTGGTATGGACATGTCCTGAGAGCAGCATCTTTCAACATTGCCAAGACTGCTTACCAACTCAAAGTCAATGGCCGGTGACCTTGCAGGTACCCAAAACAGAGATGGCAAGACACAATCAACAAAGATATTGTCACAGGTAAATGCTCTCCCTGGGCACTCCCCACAATGTACACTGGCAAGTCAGGGGTTAACCACCCTGGGCAAACCTAATCCCCCTTATCTCCCCCTCCCATTACCTGTAGCTCCACCTCCAGGGTATTTAAGGTCTCCTCCTGTTGTTACCACCATTGTTCCTGATGATACCTGTAATGGAACAGACATGAAATAATAAAGAACTGTTTTGATAACTCTACCAATGTGTCTTCATATGTTATTGGGCCCCAACTCGATCCAAGTTAACAGATATGCATGCCACAGGCCTGTGCCCTGGAGACACAGCTGACCGTGGAATGTGGCGTTCAATAATCCAAAAAGCAAACCCTGCACTTGTGGGAAAATGCTAGGGAGAAGAAGAAGAAGAAGATTGAGAGTTAATCTGTAGAAGAACATGCAGAGCCTGGGTCAGAGTCCAGAGAGTAATTAACCAAGAATCATCACGTTCTGACAAAGTCAGAGGTGGGTTGCTCCCAGTTCGCACCAGATCGCAAGAACTGGTAGTAAAAAATTTAATAGTTCGGAGAACTGGTAATAAGTTTGGCTGGCCACACCCCTGAACCGGTTCCCGGCCTGGTCACCGTTCGCTTACCCTGCCCACTCCCAATCTGTTGCTGCCTCCTGAGTCCCAGCTGATGGCTAGAGGGAAAAAAGCTGTTTAAACTCTTGCCGCGGGGCTTCAAAGGGCCACCCTACAGCTGATCAATGTTAAAAGAAAACAAATGAGTAGACCGGTGCCTGCAAAAATAGAAAAAAACAGCTTCTTTCAGCTTTAGCATAGGTTAATTACCACAAGTTGATTAGCTCCGAGTCCTGACTCTCAGCTGATTTGCTCTCAGCTGTTTTGCTCCGGGCTCTGTAGCTGCAAAGAGAGCTGGAGCAGGTTTTTTCCCCCCTAGCTATGCTGAAAAAGCGAAACTGAAAGTAAAGCAGGGTCTTTGCTGCAACATGACAAAATGAGGTAGAGAGAGATTGCTTTTTCTTTTTCCTCACCAAAAAAGGTAGGTGCAAAACTGCAAACAATGGGAAATTTAGGGCAAAAGAGGAGAGTTCAAGATTTTAAAACACAAAAGAAAAAAAAGCTCTATTTAACTAGGGAATTGTAATAATTGAGATACTATTAATTGTATATTGTGTTGAAAGCAGAAATGGTTAAGTTGTGGTTTGGAGGAATATATGGCGGAAATTATTTGGTTTATTATTGGTAAATATAATTAATTGATTTGTAAGAAATTGGATTGCATGGAAATAATTAGAATATTCATGTTCATATTGATTAATATACAAAAAGATAGTTATATAACTAATTGATTTATATTAAAATGTTAAATTTGTATTAAACAACTGTAATATTACATAATTAACCAATGTGAGGATGGATATAAAAATAGATGACAATGGGAACGGGTATAATATAGAATAGAAGGCAAAAATTGAATTTGATTAAGATTAGAGATGAGGATGAAGGGTAATATTGTTTTTTTAAAAAATAGATGAGGAATAAATATAGCAAAAAGGAAATATAGAAATTGTAAATTTAATTGAAATGACTAAACACTTTAAATTTGTGAACTGACCAAATACTCTGTTCAAAGAAAATACATTGTAAGTTTATATGTGTGTTTCTAATTATTGCTATTTATTCATATTTGTTCTCTTTTATTCTTTAAAGTTTAACAATTAATTCTTTATCTTAATATCTTTATATTTGTTTGGGGTTGGCTTTCTTCCCTTTCATCTTTTTTATTGTACAGCAATCTTTCTCCTCAAACCTACCACCTCTCTCTTTTCTTTCCTTCTTACTTTCTCTTCCCCCCCCTCTTCTTCTCCTCCCTACTTCCTCTTCCTTTCTCCTTCTCCTCCTCTCTTCCTCCCTCTCTTCTTACCCTCACTCCTACTCTAATTTCCCTTCCCTTCCTTCATCCCTCTCTATTGCTGTATCCTTTTATGCATATGGACTACTCAGAGGGCTGAAAAAGTTATTTTTGACTGGTCTTTGCAGTTTTGACCAGTCCTCAAACTTACGACTGTCCTTACATTTTACGTTTTTTTGCCCTATCTTATCACCATGGTGAAGAGAAGCAGTTATGAAATGAGTGACATGGTTGTTAAGAATGCTGCACGGGCATAAATGTAAGGATGGTTGTAAGTGTGAGGACCAGTCATAAATGCGAGGACCTGTCAGAAATGACTTTTTTCAGCCCTCTGAGTAGTCCCTATACACATAGCCATGGCCACCCGGTCACATGACCAGCTAGCTACGCCCACCCAGTTACATGACCTCCAAGCCACACCCACATAATAAGCCATGCCCACAGAACCGGTAGTAAAAAAATTTAGAACCCACCTCTGGACAAAGTCCAACCCCTCTTGATTTCCACTGATGCTTATATAGTGCAAATTTAGTGCTGACCCTTAGTTGACTAGATTCTTATGTATAGGCATGAACAAAAAATCAGTTTAATAGTAACTAAATGCGTGGTTCTGATTCTTTGTGCCTGACATAAATCCTGATACGATCTTTAGATATCAGATCCTCTCTTGGTGCAGACAGCAGAGAAAATAATTAATCAAAAGGGGCAAGGAACTAGAGAAACATATTGGCACCCTACTCGTTAAATTGAGAACCTCCTGACTCTATAAAACCTGGAGTTCATGTTACATGAAAAGATCAGTATAATAAATATGGTTTGCTTTAAGTTAAGAGTGTGCTAGTAATATAAGATTTTTTTCCCTAATTGCTCCTATTATTAGTGAGAAGAAACAAGTGATCTGGACATTCAGCCATCAAAATTATTTTTAAGGAGAAAACAACACGAACTATTAGTTAATATTCAGACATCTATTAGTTAATATTTAAACTTCTTTCTCAAAGAAGTTTGATGAGATGATGATTTAGATTTATTATGGCCATCTCACACCCAAAAGACTCTGGGTGGCTATAATAAATTATTAGTGTTAATAATGAAATAATATTAAGTCTTTTTATTCATTTTTTTCCATTTATGGATTTTCTTATTCATTCAGTCATTTAATCTGGTTTTGATAAAGTGTCTCATGGTTAAAAAATCAATGTATTTTCAGTGATGCTGCAGAGTCCAGAGGTTTAAAGCCCATTATTATAAGAAGACATAAGAATCAAACAAATGCATCTTACACTTAGGCAAGAAAAACCAAAAGTACACATTTAGACTGGGTGAAACCAGGTTTAATAGCAGTATTTGTGAGAGGGATCTTAGAGTCTTAGTGGACAATGAGTTAAATATGAGCTAGCAATGTGTGGCATCAGCAAAAAAAAGCCAATGTAATCCTAAATTGCATTAACAGAGGGATACAATCAAGATCACGTGAGGTATTAGTACTAATACCTCTCTATAAAGCCTTAGTAAGACCACACCTAGAATACTGCATCCAGTTTTGGTCACTACACTATAAAAAAGATGTTGAGGTTCTAGAAAAAGTGTAGAGAAGAGCACCCAAGATGATTAGGGGACTGGAGGCTAAAACATGATGAATAGTTGCAAGTACTGGGTATGCCTAGTCTAGTGAAGAGAAGGACCAGGGGAGACATGAGAGCAGTCTTCCAATATTTGAGGGGCTGCCACAGAGAGGAGGGAGGTCAACCTATTTTCCAAGGCCCTCAAAGGCCAGACAAGAAATAATGGATGGAAACTGATCAAGGAGAGATTCAACCTGGAAATAAGGAGAAATTTTCTGACAGTGAAAACAATCAACCAATGGAAGAGAAGTTGCCTTTGGAAATTGTGGGAGCTTCATCACTGGAAGCTTTCAAGAAGAGATTTGGACTGCCATTTGTCAGAAATGGTATAGGGTCTCTTGCTTGGGTGGGTGGGGGGTTGGACTAGATGGCCTACAAGGTCCCTTCCAACTCTGTTAATCTGTATTTAAGGAACTCAAACCAATGGTTCAAATTACTAGGAAATGGATGAATTCATATTAAATACTAGGGAGAAAAACTTGATGATAGAATCTCTTCCAACTTTAGAGGGAGTTGCAAAGTTGTATAAAACAGGAAGTCTCCAACCATGCTGGCTGGGAAATTCTGGGATTGAAGTCCTCAAGTCTTAAAGTTGCCAAGGTTGGAGACCCCTGTTCTAAACTTTGCAACAGAATCCCAAAAATCAACATTTGGATGCTCAATGATGTCAGAAGTTGTCCTGCGTAGATACATTATTTAGACAGTGAGTTCAGACATGCCTAAAGCAGCAAAAAGTGTGAATCCCAAAGCCCATCAATATGCTAACTAAAGGATTGGTAGAAGAAGAAAAAATACCAGACTGCATGGAATTTGAAACAAGAGTTTTTATTAAAGGCTGCTTTTTGGTCGTAGATGTACGGGTACTTGCTTGACTTAAATAGTTCTGAAAGATACACACATTTGCATGAATATGATTTACAGGTAAATTCCAGGGTACAGGAAATGTACCTTGGAATTTGTTTATTTGTGATTTGTTTCAACTGAGTAGGACCTATCTGAGACTAAGGAAGCAAGAGCCGAAGATCACCATATAGGAATACTTTTCAAATAAACTTTAAGAACTTTTTCATTTGATGGTGGAAACTTTCTAGTTTTGATTGAAGAACAACCATGTCCATCCATCAGTGGTGGGTTGCTACCAGTTTGCCCTGGATCGGGTGAACTGGTAGTGGCAGCAGCAGGAGGCTCCGCCCACTTCTGCTTCTGCACATGTGCAGAAGTGTTGTGCGTGCACGCAAGTGTGCAAGCGCCCCTAGCGAACCGGTAGCAATGGGTTTTGAAACCCACTACTGATGTCCTTCCTTCCTTCCTTCCTTCCTTCCTTCCTTCCTTCCTTCCTTCCTTCCTTCCTTCCATCCTTCCATCCTTCCATCTATCCATCCATCCATCCATCCATCCATCCATCCATCCATCATCTTTCTATCATCTATCTATCTATCTATCTATCTATCTATCTATCTATCTATCTATCTATCTATCTATCTATCTATCTATCTATCATCTATCTCTCCAATTGTAAGAAACTCATGACAGCTCATGACAACTTATAACAGAATACTAACCACTTTAATAAATAATTCAATACTGGTTAATTGGCTAATATAATATACTTTCTGGAAGCATACGGTAATTCTCCAAAGCCTATTTGGAGGAGTTTGTTCTTCATTCCCTTCTGAAAGGGCCCAGCAGAGGAGGCCATTCTAACTTTGGGAAGGAGGCAATTCCAGAAATAGAAGCCATGACAGAAAAACAACATTTCCTGACTTCCACCTAGAAATTTTCTTTCACACAAAGCAGCCTCTTTTTAGAAAGAAACCCAGTATTTTCATTCTTACGCATGAAGTGTCTGACCAAAAGGAGAGCACAGGGACTACCTGTACATTTCCTTTCAATCACTTCAGTGACACTTTAGAGCAGGGCTGTCAAACTCATGGCGTCATGTGTTCATTATGTGACGTTTCGTGACTTTTTCCCCTTCACTAAACTGGAGGTGGGCATGGCCAGCGTATGATGCATCTGGCTCGCAGGCCGTGAGTTTGACACTCCTGCTTTAGAGGATATATATTTTAGGTCTAATTCTAAAGGTACTGTAGGTTTTTAATATTTGGATACATTCTCCCCATGAGTCAAGTTCTTCCTTCACGCCAAATAAAGATTCTATCTCCTAGTTTCTATCTCTATTCTGCTGCTGTTGTGTAGAGAAAAGCTGGAATAACCATTCCTGTTGAGACTGTCCATACTAAATACCCACAACGCTCCTTATCATGGATTTGGAATGTTTTGTGTCTTTTGATAGCGACACACTAGCTAGATGTTAGATAATAAATCCTTGCCTGTTGTTCACATGGATCCCTCCCTCCCTTTCCTCCTATTTTGACCAACTGAACATTTTTATTTTGCTGATGTTCAGTGAATATATTTTTTGCTAAATGAACTGACTGATGTGCAAGCGTGCTCTGATCAAGGTATAAGGACTGACCGGGAGTGTGTCGGGCACAAGCAAAATTACCCACATGAATTTTTCCAACCGTTGGGTGGGCAGTTCTGCAGAAACGTTCCTTTTGGATGGGAGAGAGTTGCAGGGAGGCTGTGTGTGTGTGTTTGGACCTTTTGTGACTGGCTGAGGTGATTGTTTTGAAGGGCAAAGAGAAAGAAAAAGCAACAAAGAAAGATGACAAAAAGAAGAGGGGAAAAGAGCAATTTGCCTGAAGCAAGGCTGCGAGCGTGGGCACTATAATGCACATAGATTCCCTTATGTTCTATTTCTCTCTCACACACAAAAATGGGATCATAAAGAAAAAGAACCCAGCACTGTGACTTTTATTGCAAGTAAGAAACATCTCAGCATCTCTCTCTCTCTCTGTTTCACTCTCTCTATCTCTCTCTTTCTCTCTCTCTGTCACTTTGTCTCTCTCTCTCTCTCTATGTTTCTCTCTCTCTCTCTCTCTCTCTCTCTCTCTGTATCTCTCTCTCTCTTTGTATCTCTCTCTCTCTCTCTCTCTCTGTCTCTCTCTCTCTCTGTCTCTCTCTGTTTCTCTCTCTCTGTCACTTTGTCTCTCTCTCTCTCTCTCTCTCTCTCTCTCTCTCTCTCTCTCTCTCTCTCTCTCTCTCTCTCTCTCTCTCTCTCTCTCTCTCTCTCTCTCTCTCTCTGTCTCTCTCACACAAAGCCCTCATGGTCTTTATTTACCTAATCACCCTGGCAAATGAGATCTACTCTCCCAATCTGTAATACCCTTAACACAAATTACCTCTTGATCAACATATATACCATTAATAAAAATTTAAAGGGATCTATAACCATGTATCAAGTCAAGACACTGTGCAATTTTGCTTGGCATGCTGCGGAGGAAAAAAAAATCTTCCTTATTCTTCCTACAATTTCAGGAAATAAGATTTGCTTTTGCAATGTTGCTAAGATGAGAAAGTGCAGGGGAGGGGCAGGAGGGCAATGGAAGGATAGACCTGTAGACATTCCCCTTGAATAATCAGCTCTCCACCATTCTCCTCTTTTGCTAGCCTGCTTCAATTAAGTCTCCAGGGAAGGCTCTAGCAGCAAGCATCTCCCAGGTATTTGGTGTAGTACATCTAATGGAAGCAAGGCCAAACATTATGGTTAGTCATCAGGCAAACAGAATAACAGAATTGGCACCTTGGAGGTCTTCTAGTCCAACTGCCTGCTCAATTGTTGTCCAAAGATATTGGATCTCTTCTTCTTCAAATCCAATCTTTAAGAAGATTGGATCTCTTCTTAAAAATCTCCAGTGTTGGAGCACCCATGACTTCTGGAGACAAGTTGTTCCAACAACTGATTGTTCTAAGTGTCTGGAAATTTCTCCTTATTTCTAAGTTGGTTTTCCCCTTGATTAGTTTCCATCTTGTCCTACCTTTGGGTGCTTTGGAGAATAGGTTCCAGGAGTATTTATAATCTTCTTTTAAATCGACCTGGGCTATAAAGGAATATATTGGTAGCTCAGGCTTGAAATCAACACTGGTGATGTTACCTAAGTTTGGGTAATAAAATGTCTGCAAGGAAATAACTAAGCTCAGAGAACATCAAGGACGCCACATACTTAGTGGACTTATGGCTAAACCTCTCTCAAAAATATCTTTGTAGAGAACAAGGTAGATGACCTTGATGGAAATAGGCAAGAACCATTACCTCAACAAAACATTTTTTTTAAGTCTAGGTGATAAGCCTCCTGGGAAAGCCAAGGGAAATCATCAAAGCCATGAAAAAGCGAAAGTTAGACTATTTTGGATATGTGATGCGACACCCAGAAAAATACGGCATCCTTCACTTAATCCTCCAAGGAAAGATAGAAAGCAAATGAGGTCCAGGCAGAAGAAGATCATCATGGCTTCAAAATCTAAGGGGCTGGTTTGGACAAATCTCAGCAGCACTTTTTTGTGCAGCTGTTGATAAAAATAGGATTGCCAACCTGATCGCCGATGTCTGATGATGGATATAGCACAAGAAGAAGAAGAGAAGTGAGATAAGCTTTGGAACTGGCTCACACTCTGTTTCATTGTAGCATAAGATAGTTTTTCTCAATCACAGTAACCTTAAGAAGTGTGGACTTCCATTCCCAGAATTCCCAAACCAGCATGCTGAAGTGGAGAAATGGTATAAGAAGAGAGAGGGGGGTTTGCAGTCAGACATGCAAGGTTTGTTATTGTTGTTAGTTGCAAAGTCATGTCTGACCCATCGTGACCCATGGACAATGTTCTTTCAGGCCTTCCTGACTTCTATCATTCTCTGGAGGCTATTTAAACTCATGCCTACTGCTTCAGTGACTCCATCCAGCCACCTCATTCTCTGCCATCCCTTTCTTCTTTTACCCTCAATCATTCCCAGCATTAGGCTCTTCTCCAGTGAGTCCTTCCTTCTCATTAGGTGGCCAAAGTATTTGAGTTTCATCTTCAGGATCTGGCCTTCTAAAGAGCAGTCAGGGTTGATCTCCTCTAGGACTGACAGGTTTGATTGCCTTGCAAGTCCAAGAAACTTGCAGGAGTCTTCTCCAGCACCATAGTTCAAAGGCCTCAATTCTTTGGTTCTCAGCCTTTCAAGGTTTGTTATTAGAGCCAAACTGAATAAAGGGGAGTTTTAGCCTTCTTATGGAATTGGTCTACCTAGATGGACTTTCATTCTTCTAGGGTTTGGCAGAGCTCAGTTGTAGGCCAAGCAACCCAATTCTCACTTCCCAGATTAAAAAGTGAACTAAAATGCAATTATCCTTTGAGTAACCATGACTCTGAATTTTGCAGTGGACTTCTCAATCAAAAGAACGTACTGTATAGCAAATTATGAAAATGCAAGAAAGACTTTGGCTCAACATTATTTTAGTCGAGCGCATTCTGTCTGGCATAACACCATTATTAAATGTACATCACAGGGTTGAGTAATCTTTCTTTACTGTCTAAAAGTAGACAGCCTTCACTTTGGTTTCATGGTAAGTATTGTCACCTCACACAAAATAGTAATTTGAGGCACATTCAGAGAATCTTAAGGTGAACAGAGTTTAGCTATTATCACCGTGATATCGCAGGGAAAGGTGACTTAGATCTTTAAGCCCATTTTTGTAGCTTTTATAGGCTGCTTTTTTTTTTTTTTTTACGAGATGGGGTACTCTGTGAATGCCAAATTAGTGTGTCAAACCTTCCAAAATGTTAACAACTATTTTATTCCCACCATGCAAAAATTATACTGCCAACTAGAATTGATTTTCTGCCAAAGTACAACAGCACACGCTTCAGAAACTCTGGGAGTACAAAATGGAATTGGGGATTAAATCAAGGCTTTGGGGTCATAAATTGCTCAGTCTTGGGATCTTTCTGTGTTGCAGACACTGAAACTTTTTCTCTCCTGTTTCATTTTTGTGTGCCTGTTGTGCAATTCCTGCTCCTCTCCTCACAGGTGGTGATTTTTGATAAGTAAAAAAAATAAACACAACCAGCTTAATGGTTTAAAATTAGGCTTAGGTAGGAAAAGTTGACAAAGGAAATTAAATCCACTGAAATAACGCCTGGGAATTTATTTTAATTATTTATTATACTTACTGTATTTTTCAGAGTATAAGATGCTCCAGAGTATAAACCTTAGTTTTTTGGGAGGAAAATAAGAAAAAAAAATCTGCCTCTGCCTACTAGCATCCATCGGTATTCATCTGGCTAGCGTCCTGTCAGTGTGTGAGAGAGTTGAGAGCTGTTTGGAAACTGAAACTGTGTGAGCAACAAGGAAGAAGACAGCATGGAGCCTGGGCGTAGCTTAGGTCGGCAGCTCTGAGTTTGTGCTGAGCTAGTCTGTTGATCAAAACTGAAACTGAAATCCCTCTCCTCTGCTTGTGTTTTGCTTGTATTTACTACCACGTTGGAAAACCTGCTTTTGATATTGTATATTTACTTCATGTGTTATATTATATATAAAGAGAATTATTGAATCCTATTGAACCAGTTACTTATGTGTGTTTTCTGGATGTGATTGCTGCTGCAAACTCTGAGTCCTTGCAGCAAATAACAAACAGCCAGGTCAGCTTCAGCACATTATTGCAGCCTGATTCAGCATAAGCAGCTGATTGGCCAGTGGATCGGCCTCCTGGAATATCCCCAATCAGCTGTTCCAGGCTGCAGGGATTGCCACAGACCGTCGCTGCCTCAGTGCCTTGCATTTTTGGCTGTATTCGGTGGGCGGTCTGTACCATTTTAGCTATATCTGATCTTTGAGCCCCTTTTCTGCAGGTCTTTAAATCCATCTAACCATAAACAATGGAATGTAATTAGGCCTGTAGAGTAAGCCCTGGGCAACAACACCAAAGTTGACCTTGAAAATCTTGGGAAAAGCTAAGAAACATGATGGAAACTACAATGCATATTTGCATATTTGATTTTTCTTTTATCCAGTGGAATTTTTTTTTTTACAATAAAATGTATTATTTTCAGGCACAGAACCAGATCAACACATTTCCTTCGCTCCTTTTATACCTGGGCATCATGACCTTTGTGGAATTTTGTCCTAAAGAATAAGTTCTTACCATATTTTTTGGAGTATAAGATGCACCTTTTTCCTCCAAAAAAGAGGGTGAAAATCTGGGTGCATCTTATACTCCGAATGTAGCCCCTCCCAGCTTCTCAAACGGAGGTTTCAGAGGCTGAAAAAAGCATCAGAAATGAAGCTTCAGAAAAGAAGCCCCCAAACAAGAGATTCAGAGGCTTTTTTCTGAAGCTCTGTTTCGGAGGCTTTCAAACGCAGGAAAAAAAGTTTTTTCTGAAACAGTTTCAGAAGTTTCAGAGGCAGAAAACAACCCCCCCCCCAAAAAAAAAGCAAGGCACAGAGCTCACAACCAAGGAACCTGTTGCTAAAATTCACCTCTGGGAACAGCTGATTGGTGGTATTCCGGGAGGCCTATTCACCTGCCAATCAGCTTTTTTCTTATTTTCCTCCCCCAAAACTAAGGTGTATCTATACTTGGAAAAATACAGTAATTATATGTAACTGACGTTGGAAGAAATATCCATCTGGTTCAGTTCCAAGTGGAGAGAAAGACACTGGAAACACGGAGGCTGATTAGAAAGATGGTTTAATGAAGCAGAACCATCAAGCACATGGTCCCGGTACAGTTGACCATATGGAGTTGAGAGAGAAGGTTATTTATACCTTCTCTTGGGATTTGAACTTGAGCTTCCTGTTCCTGTGCAAGCTATTGGCTGCTTGTAGGTTTTCTGAGTCAAGCTTGGTTGAAGCTTGCTGGGTCATGCAATGTGATTTTGTAATGCAGCGAGCCCTGCTGCTAGATATGCCCTGGAGGGTCATGTCTTAATCCCATCACACTGGAGCTGAAGGTCTTTTGTCTTGTAGATAGGCTGGCCCAGTCCTTCTCAATGGGCACCAAATACCTACTGGGGGCAGGGAGTTGAATCTCTGAGTTTCTGTCTCCTGTAAGATTTCTATTTCTCTTTTAGGGGAAATATCATATCCTAAAACATTTCATTCTTCTAGGAGAGGGGTGGTTGATAACTTTCTACATTGAAATAGTCATTCTTCTCCAGTGACCTTCACCTTTTTGTCTTTCACCATTCAACTCCCATATGCTGAATGGACTGGAAGTAGGTACAAGCAAAGACCTGCATCTGAAATGTATGGTGGGGATTGCTAGGCGGTGCTACATAGCCCAATAAACAACAGAATAAGCCATTAGAGTCCCTTGAAGATCAACAGGAAAGATGAAGCAAATAAAATGCAAGCTAATTAGCTAGTGAGCAAACGACCTAATTCCGCAATGTTTAAAAGGTTGGATTACAAATATTAATGCACCTGACCTGTATACAGATGGGAATAAGGCTACTAGAGAAATGACTGTGAAGGTGAAAGAAATGTTCCTGTATGTACCAAAGATATTCAGCGGTACATCAGGGCAATTATTTTAACAATCTGGAGATGAGATTGCTACTCAGTTAATAGGGAAGTGGAATTGCTTTCCATGCTGTATACATTTTATCTGCCAACGATTCATGAAGTTCAGAGGTAAATCATCCAGCAATGCACAGGAAACATTAAAGGTGAACTCACCATCCCAGTGAATGGGATTATGTTCGGTGGCTAATACAAATGAGACTTTCTCAACCTGTGGTCTTTCTAGTCTAGTTGAATTGCCTACCAAGGTTAGGGCATGCATAGTTCGTGCATAAACAAAGGGTTTCTCAAGGGCTTAGGCATCATAAAACAAGAGCCATGCCAGTATCTTTGATAGGGCTTTTTCAGGCCAACATGTTTTATTGAAAGGCATCAGGGTTTCTGAGATGAAACTCAATGCATCTGATCCATAGCCCAAGGGTTCAGGATTAAACTTGAAAATTGGGATGGTTGAAAAAGCTGTTCATTTACTGGTGGGAACTTGTCAACATTTAGAACTTGTAGATTTCAAGATGGGATGCAGGGGCTCAGGGACTAAGATGCTGAGCTTGTCGATCAGAAAGGTCAGCAGTTCGGCGGTTCGAATCCCTAGCACTGTGTAACGGAGTGAGCTTCCGTTACTTAACTTCTTGCCAATTTAACAGTTCGAAAGCATGTAAAAAAATGCAAGTAGAAAAATAGGGATCACCTATGGTGGGAAGGTAACAACATTCTGTGTGCCTTTGACATTTAGTCACTCCGGCCACAGGACCATGGAGACATCTTCGGACAGTGCTGGCTTTTCGGCTGTCCAAGAGATGAGCACCGCCCCCCAGAGTCAGGAATGACTAGCACAGTGATGGTGAATCTTTTTGGCATCGAGTGCCCAAACCAGAATGTGTGTGTGTGCACATGTACGCGCTGGAGCACCGGAAATCCGAAGACCAGGTGGCTGGCACATGCATGACCACTGGCCAACAGCTCTTTGGGTTTCCAGTGCTCTGGTGTGCACGAAGACCAGCTAGCTGGCACGCATGCGCGCACCAGAAGCCAGAAGAACAGTAGGCGATGGTGTGCGTGCCCACAGAAATGGCCCTTCATGCCACCTCCGGCACACGTGCCATAGGTTCTCCATCATGGGACTAGCATGTATGTGGAAGGGAAATCTTTACCTTTACCTTTACTTTTACCTAAATTTCAGGAAAACCAGCTGACGTTGCCTGATCTAGAAGGCTAAGCAGGGTTGACCTTGGTTAGCCTGTGGATAAGGAACCAGCTGTGAAATCTAGAAAACTAAATGGGGGAAACTGAAAAAAGTCCCAGAAGAAGGCATTTAAAAATCATTGCCATATTGTTGCCAAGAAAACAACATGTCCATGTCCATTTAGTCCTCTGGAATGAAACATGACTTCATATTCAGGCACTGATAAATTTGTCTGCCAAGACTAATTAAAAGATTCAGCTTGGATCCATGGGTATTTAAACTTGTTGATGACATTGAATTAAGATTGCCAGCTCTTCTATACTGTTGCCAGGCTCTTGTCTCTTAGCAGAAATTTTGGTAGGCAAAACAACATAGTCTCTGAGAAAAGTCAATGAGAAAAGTCAATATAGTCAATGAAAAAAGAAATCCACACATTTCTTGATAAATAAAATAGATTTCAACGAAATGATTTGAAGGGGTAAAAGCCAGCAGATACACCAACCCCTATAAGAAATAGGTTTAAAATTGCCAAATTCCTCCACAATTATCCGACATAGACCAGTCTATGGTTTGCGTTATATCATTCAATTCTTTGAAAAAGAATTTGTCTTTATGACAGTTTGGTACTTGCTTCCTTAATTTCATAATCAAAGACATTCAACATGTGATGTGCCAGAGTGAAAAAAGTAAGGCCATGCCCCCAGTCTAATTGAGTGAATTAAAGGATAATTAGGGCCAGTTACATGGATATTTCATTAAAACAGGCAAAGCTGATTTATTCCCCACTCTATACAAATCTCACAAATTTTGACCACTGTTATTACTGTTATTCTTTGCCATGGGGATTCTAGAAGCATATTGTGCCATACTGAGAGAAAGTTCCTGAAGACCTCTGTGGAAACATCATAGGTTCTATTAATTCACAATAATGGACAAAAGCTTGAACAAGAAAGATTGGAACAATAATGAATCTTCTCCCAAAAATGGCATCACAATCACTCTCAAAAACAAGGGATAAACTGGTCCACGGAGTCCCTAAAATCTCAGAGTTTCCTGGGATCTTCAGGCCCCTCTTGCTTTGGCTAAAGTCAAATGTCATTCCATTAAACAAAAGACACTGGAGAAAAATGGAGTTCATGTATAAAATAACAAAGGGACAATAATGGTTCTGCAACCTAACAAGACAGACACAGACTTCAGAGGATAATTAGAACTGTAGAAAAAAGAATTGCTACCAACCTGCCTTCCATTGAGGACCTGTATACTGCATGAGTCAAAAAGAGGGCTGTGAAAATATTTACAGACCCCTCGCATCCTGGACAAAAACTGTTTCAACTCCTACCCTCAAAACAACGCTATAGAGAACTGCACACCAGAACAACTAGACACAAGTAGTTTTTTCACGAACGCCATCACTCTGCTAAACAAATAATTCCCTCAACACTGTCAAACTATTTACTAAATCTGCACTACTATTAATCTTCTCATCATTCCCATCACCCATCTCCTCCCACTTATGACTGTATGACTGTAACCTTGTTGCTGGTATCCTTACGATTTATATTGATATTGTTTCCTGATTGCTTATTGTTGTAGCTTATGATTCTTGATGAATGTATCTTTTATTTTATGTACATTGAAAGCATATGCACCAAGACAAATTCCTTGTATGTCCAATCACACTTGGCCAATAAAAATTCTATTCTATTCTATTCTATTCTATTCTATTCTATTCTATTCTATTCTATTCTATTCTATTCTATTCTATTCTATTCTATTCTATTCTATTCTATTGACTCACAAAGAGCCTTCCAGATTTTTTAGAGTTCCACAAACACATGAACAGACTCAAGACCCATGGGACAGACCTGGCCAGAGGATGCTTAAATCCAGCCCACGGGGCCAGCGTGGAAATATCAAAGCACCGGCCCACGGTGCCTCTGCCAGCCAAAAATGAGCCCCACAAAGGCCTCTGTGCAACCTATTTTTGCCGGGCAGAGTGCTGCTGGAGGTCAGGGAGGCCAAAAATGGGCTGTGTGGGGGTCTCGGGAGGCCTCTGTGTGACCTGCTTTTGCCAACAGAATGCAGCTGGAGGCTGGGGAGGCCAAAAACGGGCTGCCCAGGGGGGCTACCCATTTTGGCCAGTAAAGTGCTGCAGTAGGCTTCTGTGCCCAATTTCATCCCAGCTCCCCACTGCACTTGCAGGCCCATGGAGTAGAACTACAATGCTGATCCAGCCTTCAAAGAAATCCAGTTTGACACTCCTGGTCTAGATGGGTATCTGGCAGAAATCAAAGACTTCATTTTTCAGTAACAAACTAATACCAGCTATAAACACGCAGGCGGTAATATCATGAGTTTGAACGCTTTCCTGCCAATTAGACAACATAAATTCTACTTTGTATGAAAGCTTTTAATATAAACCTATCAGACCATCTGTCCATCAACTGAAATAAAAATGGGACATGCAGGAAGATAATCATTCCAAATGTAAAGTAAATCTATAAAAAGAATGGACGAAGAGCAAATCCACTGTGCTTGGTATGGCCACGTGAAAGTCAGAACAGACTCAAAACAAGGTTGTCATTGAATCTGAAATGAAAAATTCATGCTGGAAAACACTCAGATGAAACTAAATTAAAGCAATTTGCTAAGTTTAATGTCCAAAATTCATACATTGCAATATGAGAGGCTGATCAGCAATTATAGGAAGTACTGAGATGCAGGTATGGAAGCTAGAAGGAGCCATGTTGGCCCAATGGTGGTAATAATAATAATAATAATAATAATAATAATAATAATAATAATAATAATAATAATAGTAGTAGTAGTAGTAGTAGTAGTAGTAATACGAACGTGCAAAGAAAGGACTGAAAATCTCGCACTTGATGTACATGGATGATTTGAAGCTGTTTGGTAAAACAAAAGCTGAACTGAATTTATATACTTAAGAATCTGTAAGATCTCTGACCTCCGTATATTTCACTGTGTCCTCAAGACCCTATTGTTCCGCCAGGCTGGGCTATCAATGTGATGGTTTTTTTTTTTTTTTAATTGGGTGTTTTAAATGTTGGGTTTAAATCTGACCCTAAATTATTTATTAATTTTAATTATTTTTAACTGATGTTTGTTTTTGTGCTTTTAATCAGCTGTGCACTGCCCTGAGTCCTTCGGGAGAAGGGTGGTATAGAAATAAAATTATTATTATTATTATTGTTGTTGTTGTTGTTGTTGTTGTTGTTGTTAGTTAATCTGTAGTGAGATTCACAGTCTTTGAGGCTGGTTAATAGCTCAGCAGCTCGAGTCCTAACCAAGGATCTAGGAACTGTTAAGGTATCATCGGAGGATGTAAGCTGTTCCGAGTAAGGTGGTTTTTTGTAGAGTCAAAATGTTCAAGTCCGGTAAATTTAGAATTTCTAAATAGCAGGGTAGCCCTTTGGGTATTGCTCCAAGGGCTCCAATTACAATCGGAACAACACATGATTTCTTTTTCCATAGTCGCTCAACTTCAATTTGCAAGTCCCGGTACTTTGTGATTTTTTTCTTGCTGCTTATCTTCAATCCGTGCATCACCAGGTATTGCAATGTCAATGAACCATACTTTTTTCTCTTCAACTACCGTTATGTCAGGTGTGTTGTGGACCAAGTGCCTGTCAGTCTGAATCCTAAAGTCCCACAAGATCTTGAGTTTCTCATTCTCTAGAACTTTCTCAACCTGATGTTCCCAGTGGTTTTTGCTGTACTCAAATCCAAACTTCTGGCACAATTTCCAGTGAATGATCTTAGCAACACGGTCATGGCGTTGTAGGTAGTCGGTTTGTGAAATTTTGCTGCATCCACTGATCAGGTGGTCGACTGTCTCATCTTTCTCATTACAGAGGCGGCATTTGCTGTTGGTGGTAATATGTTGAATTTTTGCCTTCATGCAGTTTGTGGCTAGGGCTTGTTCTTGAGCTGCCAAAATAAAGCTTTCTGTTTCTTTTTTCAGTACTCCTGATCTTAACCAGTTCCAAGTTAGTTTCTGGTCACCACGCCTTCAATACTTTTCAAGTATTGGCCATGCAGAGCTTTGCTTTTCCAATTTTCAGCTCGCTGCTCAATTACTTCTTTCTTATATTCTGCTTTTGTTTTAGTTGTCTTTAAAAGGCCTCCTTTATTTACTTCCTTAATCATTGGTTCTTCACTTTTCTGGATGTAATCATTCAAGCTGCATTTTTCTTCTTCCACAGTCTGCTTTACTTGTAGGAGTCCTCGACCACCCTCTGCTTTTGGTAAATATAATCGGTCAACATCACTTTTAGGGTGCAAGGCATGATTCATTGTCATAAGCTTCCTTGTTTTTCTGTCCAAATTGTCTAACTCCATCTGAGTCCAGTCAATTATTCCTGCAGAGTATCGAATCACAGGTATAGCCCGGGTATTTATGGCTTTTATGATGTCTCCTCCACTCAGTTTGGACATTAATATCTTACGAATTCGCCGAATGTACTTGGCTGAAGTTATTTCCTTGACTTTATTATGCATTAAGTCAAATAAGTCCAAATAAGCACATTTAAAGGATACATTTAAAAGTGAAAAATGCTAACAGAATAACATGCTTATTCATGCTGAGATGAATTCAGTCTTGGTGACTTTTCACAATTTGGTTGTGTTAGTAAAATTGGCATAAAGCACAGGCTTTTTATTTGAAAATTGGGAGAAATATAACACAAAAACGTATCTTTTCTGCCTTGTTACAGCCTTCTTCTCCTTCTAGTGCTTTGATATGATTTTAAATGTATTTCTTGCAGTTTTCTTGGCAAAGTTTTTTTGGGAAGTTCTTTGCCCTTGTCTCCTTCCTATGGATGAGAAACAGTTTCGGCAAACATTACCCAGGGGTGGGCTGCTGGGGATTTGCAGGGGTTCAGGAGAACCTTTAGCTAAGATTCTATGCAGTTCAGAGAACCCCCAAATTCCACTACTGGCTGGCCCCACCCAGCCCCTCCCAGGAGTCCCCACACGGCCTGTTTTGGATGCAGGTAAGTGCAGGGCATGTGCAGAGGCTCAGGGAGGGTGGAAAATGGGCCTACCAGAAGTTCAGGAAGGCTGGAATCAGGCCCATTTCCAGTCTCCAGAGAGCCCCTGGAGCCTGGGGAGGCCATTTTCGCTTCCCGGAGGCTCAAGGAAAGCCTCCGGAGTCCGGAGAAGGCAAAAACACATATACACACTGCCGTTGTGCAGAAGGCTGACTAGGCCATGCCCACCATGGCCATAGTCACCCAGCAACCCGGCAGCAACCTTGCTAAAATTTTTGATGCCTCCCCCTGACATTACCCCATTGGTTTTATGCCTAAGAGAGGATTAGAACTCATGGTTTCCCAGTTTCTAGTCTGATGCCATAATCTAATCCCTATGCCCAATTGGCTCTCTTTTAAACATAAGACAATGAAAATAAAGGAAACAAAACTGTAAGAACAAAGACAAAGGGAAATACCTTAATGAGCCTGAATGATCAGGGGGCAGAGCTATTAATAGCAACTAAGGTCAGTGTAAGATGCTACAATTCAGTCTTCACTGAGCTACAAATACTTAACAAATCTTGAGAAGTATAAATAGGAAAAAAAATTCAAATAATGGATGCTTGTAGTCCTATAAAGATCAGTTTTATTGTGATGCATCTGACAGACTTAAACTCTTAAATACTTCTTAAATGGTGAAAGGAAAGATCCAGGAATGTTGAAGATATGTTAGAATAACCATGGAACCTATTCAAAGAATATACCATATTTTCCGATGTATAAGATGACTGGGTGTATAAGACGACCCCCGACTTTTCCTGTTAAAATATAGGGTTTGGGCTATACTCGCCGTATAAGACTACCCCTCTTCCAATGCACACCAAATAAAAATTAAAAAACATCAACTGGCTCACCCACAACATAAAAACAGCAGTGCTAGACCCAAAATGGCCCCTGCAACAAGCAGGAACCTCACACAGCCACAAAAAGCCCAAAAACCCAACTTTCACACTTTACACACACAAAATTCCACATACAGCTTTGTGAGACTTTGTGTATTGGTGTAGTTAGAGTGAAACACTACAGAAACACACTAAATCTCAGAAAGCTACACAAATATTATTTTATTTTATTTTATTTTATTTTTATATGGAAGCTAAATGTAAAACTTCCTAAACTTTAAATGGCTAGGTCTAAAAAAGAACAACTAAAAAAAAAACCCCAATTAACTATTTTTTTAAAGCTCCCAAAGGGGAAAAAAACTAACTCAATAGAACAGGGTTCTCCAACCTAGGCAACTTTAAGACTTGTAGGCTTCAATTCCCAGAATTCCTCAGTCAGCTTTGCTTTGCTGGCTTAAGAATTCTGGGAGTTGAAGTCCACAACTCCCTGCCTGCTTGCAAGCAGGGAGATTCAGTTGCTTGCTGATGCAATGGATTGCAGGCAAGCGAAGCAAGGCAAGCGTTGCTACTAGTAGCTAAGATAAGCAAGCTGGAGGGGGGGATTTTTGCTATCGATTAGCAGGCAACTCAGCTGGGATGGCCAGAGCTTGGATTGCCAGAACCATTTAAAAGGAAAAAACTTTTTTCCTTTTACATGGCTCTGGCAATCCAAGATGAGTTGCCAGATTAGCAAGCAACTCAGCAGGGATGGTCAGAGCCATTTAAAGGCTCGTCAGAACCTTTTGGGCTGGTTTGCCTGGTTACAGGAGAACGACACCCAGCGTATAAGACAATGCCCGACTTTTGAGAAGATTTTCATGCGTTAAAAAGTCATTTTATATGCCGGAAAATACGGTATCTGTAATTTAGATGCAAAGGTGATTAGGGTTCACTCGGAGGGGTCCTTGGTGCTCTCTGAGCTGGGTTGTTTTCTTGTGGATGTTTCGTTACTCAAACCAAGTAACATCTTCAGTGCTAATAAAGAGTGCAGTTTGCTGTCAGTTTATATTCTAGTGGCTTCCCTGTCAGGGTTGGTGGAGGTTTACTCTATACCAGGTGTCAAATTCAATTTTATTGAGGATCGCATCAGGGTTGTGTTTGAGGGCTGGGGGAGGGGCAGGGAGGTGGGGTGGGTGTGGCCATGGTGGGAATGACATGGGACTCGTGTCAGGGGCACCTGTGGTGGCCAAGTGCTAAGGCAGGACTTCCCTGAGACTCTACCTCACTCTTATTATAGTCTTCCTTCCTTCCTTCCTTCCTTCCTTCCTTCCTTCCTCCCTCCCTCCCTCCCTCCCTCCCTCCCTCCCTTTTCTTCTTTTGCCTTCCCTCTTCCTTCTCCTCTTTTTCCTTCCTTGCTCTCTTCCCATCTTCCCTTCTTCTTCTTTGTCTTTCCTTTTTCCTTTTGTCTTTTCTTTTTCCCTTTCTCCTTTCCTGTCCCTTCTTGTATGCTCAAATGCAAAAGGGGAAACATTTCTCCTTTTGTTTTGTTGGTAGTTTGTTTTGATAGCCCTTGTTTGTTTTGATAGCCAGCCAAAATGGAGCTCAGGGGGATGGCTGCGGACCCCCGCACCCCATTTTCAGCCATGACAGCCTCTTGCATCCCTCTGTTAGCGAAAACAGAGCTTGGGGCCCCCCCACACGCTCCGTTTTTGCTGGCAGAGGCACCGTGGACCAGTCCTTTGCTGTTTCCAGGCCAGCCCCACGGGCCAGATCTAAGCATCCTGTGAGCCAGATCCAGCCCGCGGGCCTTGAGTTTGACACCTCTGCTCTATACCATATCCCAGGACAAAATGTATAGAGTCATTTTCCACAGCACTGAAGGATAAGAGAAGAATCAGTAGGTGGATTATTAGAGAAAGATCCAAACTTCAAACAATACATAATTTCCTGACTGTGAGAGCTATGAAGCAATGGAAGTTCCTCTTTCCTAAAGTTGTGATGCTCCATCACTGGAAGTTTTCATGGACAACCATCTATTAAGGATGGTCCATGGAAAAAAACAGACAACCATCTATGAAAGATGGTGTGAGGATTCCGGGAATGGGCAGGGATTGGACTAGATGATTTCCAGCTCCCTTCCAATCTTATAATTTTGAGACAGGGAGAAAAATTCTTGCCTCAGGAGCTCTATTGAAATCACACAGTGTTGATGGGAGTGATCTAAAAGGCAATTATAACTCACTTCATCAAAACACTGTTACAATGATTGGGACCAGTAAGCTTTTAAAATCCTAGGGGGTCTTGTTAGCGAGGTGACTTGTGAGATTCAAGAACATATCTATAATTTAAATGCAAAAGTGTATCTTGAAATAAAAATAAGGTAACGGAAATTCCTAAATAAGGCATTTTGTTCAACTTCATCAAGGCCTTGTTCGCTGTAATATTTTCCATAAGTGCGTTGACTGACAAGATCATTTTCAAAGCCATAATAATTTTTTAGCTACTGCAAATTCTTGAGGAAAAATTAAAGTTAAAATGATCTAAGTTAACCAGTTAAAATTTCTTTTAACTAAGTTAAAAGAAATTAGAAAGAGAAGACAATCTAGCTTTTCCCAGACATTTTTACTGCAACTGACATAATTTCTAGATCTGTTTTCCCACTTTCCCATCCCTACAGACAGAGTGGGTTTCAAACATTTTTACTGCCGTTTTTGTGGGTGTGGCTTCATGAGCATGGCATGACTTGGTGGGCATGGTTTGGTGGGCATGGCAGGGGAAGAATACTGCAAAATCTCCATTTCCTCCAAATCAGCTGGGACTCAGGAGTCAGAGAATAGATGGGGGCGGGGCCTGTCAGAATTTTTACTACTGGTTCTCTAAACTACTCAAAATTTCCACTAATGGTTCTCCAGAACTGGTCAGACCCTACTGAAACCCACCTCTGCCTACAGATCTTTGTGTAGTGTATAGTTAGATAACTAAATAGAAGAGAAGTCAGTTGTATATTGGATTATTTTTCCCAACAACCAACTTAACTCTTAATTTTTTTAAAAAAAATTGTCTCTCACCCATATTACTTATACTTCAGTTAACAAGTATTAAAAAGTTCTTTTTGTGGGTCAGAGAAATATTGGATCTACTATGTTTGGGATGTGAAAATCTAGATGATTACTAGATGGTAGCAATGAGGTACAATTTTCTATATCTCTTAGGCTTAAACATATGAAGAATGGTTTCAGGAATTGGGTATGTCTATTCTAGTGAAAATAAAGACTAGGCGTGGCATGATAGCAGTATTCCAATATTTAAGAGGCTGCCACATAGAAGAGGGGGTCAACCTATTTTCCAAAGTACCAATAAGCAAGAAAAAGAACAATGGGTGGAAACTAATCAAGGAGAGAAGCAATATGGAACTAAGGAGAAATTTCCTAACAATGAGAACAATAAATCAATGAAACTGCTTGCCTTCAGAAGCTGTGGGTGCCCATCACTTTAGGCTTTTAAGAAGAGATTGAATCGCCACTTGCAGAGGTGAGCTTCAAAAATTTTAGCAATGGGTTGTCTGCTCGATTGCTGGGTGGGCATGGCCATGGTGAGGGTGGCCTAGTTGGCTTCCTGCACCATGGTGAGGAGGCTGTTTTTGCCCTCCCCAGGCTCTGGAGGCCCTCTGGAAGCCAGAAACTTATGGGAGGCCCATTTTTCACCCTCCCCAGGCTCTGGAGGCCTTTCTTGAGCCTCTGGGAGGGTGAAAATGGCCTCCCCATGGCTCTGGAGACTTGCCAGAATCCAGAAACAGGCCTGTTTTCAGCCTTCCAGAGCCTTTGGGAGACCTGTTTTTTGCCCTCCCCGAGCCTTCACGCAGGCCCTGCACTTACCTGGCTTCCAAAACGGGCTGCGTGGAGACTCCTGGGACGGGAGGGGCAGGGCAGGCTGGGCCAGCCAGGAGTGGAATTTGAGGGTTTGCCAAACCATGCAGAATTTTTGCTAGAAGATGTTTTTCAGCCCCGTTGTAGTAACTCCAGCCAGAATAGATACTCCTGGGTCAAAGAATAAGGCATAAGCAAACATTGCTTCTTCAAACCTAGCTGCCTGTCCTATTATAGGTTGCTTGCTTGTGTATTTAAGCACAGGATATGGATTAAACTCAGCAGTTGTTAAACTCTGAGTTAAGACCAGAGCATCAACGAAAGTCAAATGTTCAATACTTGTGGTAAACTAATGAAGTTTTCTTCTATTTTTTGAAGTAAGTATTTGTATTTGTTCAGATTTCAGTAATAACTTCCAGGTTCACATCTGAATCTTAAATATTTGTTCAAGGAATGTGAATTTCTTGTTGTAAATGCACTTTTTTGAGCTCCGTTGGAGCACTTAATCGGCTGTATTTACTTATCCCCAGAACATTCAGACTTACTGCATCCATAAACATGCTTGTATAGAGGTATGTTAAAATGCCTACTGTTGAATTTACAGAATAAGATAGGATACCCAATGATATTGAGATCCACTTTACATTCATATGAAAATTTCTACTTTATCCATTTTTCCCCATTTTTCTGTTTTCAATCCAATTAGAAGTAGAAGTAGATTTAGTAAAAATGCTTAGAGTATAGATGAATTGTAGTGTTAAGATATGTAAATGATCACAGTTTTGCACAACAAGGTAAATAAGAATTGTTTAATTGTTGAAATTCAATAAAATATTTTTTTTTAAAAAGAAAGAAAATTTAACCATCCTCAGGATGTTTTAAGATGGCAAATCTCACTATTCATGGCTGCTCAAACTGAGGGTGTATTTTGGAACCTATTGTCTGAAAATTATGGACATATAAATTTAGGAAAGGTCTGCTAGACTATTGAAGATGTTCCCTAACATGTCCCCGAATTGTTGGAAATGTGGCCACAGTCAGGGCACCTTCTTTCACATGTGGTGGACGTGCCCCGAAGCAAAAAAATATTGGACCATAATTGGGAGATGGTTACAAGAAATAATTAGAGAAGAAGTAGAGCTGATACCGGAATTATTTCTCCTGGGAATAGCGAAGAAGAGATTTGGAAAAACAAAGACCCACTTAATGATACATATAACTACAGCTGCTAGGTTGGCTTATGCCCAATATTGGAAGGAAAAAACCCTGCCACCAGAAGAACTCGTACTTAGGAAGGTATTAGAGTGTGCAGAGATGAGCAAATTAACCTATGAATTAAATAATGATGAAAACTCAGATTACTATACTGTGTGGGAAAGGTGGTACGAATGGATGAACGAAAAAAAAACTAAAACAGGAGTAAAAGGTGTGTTAAATAAATAATAACAAATGGTAAAAGTGACACCAAGCAATTTTATGTATAAACACTGCATATCTGATGTAAATAGAAATGAAAACTTTTTGTATCTATAAAAAATTAATAAAGTATTTAAAAAATTTTTTAGCAAAGGTTGAAACTGAGGCCATGAAGAATATATATTGACTCTTCATTAACATATCTTTGGTGGGAAGAAACCAACAAAGTAGAGAAGCAAGTCTGGGTTTCTGAGAGTAGAAGGAAACCAGACTATTAAAATGCCTGCAATACAATGCAGTGGTGGGTTTCAAATATTTTTACTACCGGTTCTTTGGGTGTGGCTTAGTGGGCGTGGCATGGCTTGGTAGGCGTGGCTTGGTGGGCATGGCAGGGGAAGGATACTGTAAAATCTCCATTCCCACCCCACTCCAGGGGAAGAATACTGTAAAATCTCCATTTCCTCCTGATCAGCTGGGACTTGGGAGGCAGAGAACAGATGTGGGCGGGGCCAGTCAGAATTTTTACTACCGGTTCTCTGAACTACTTAAAATTTCCGCTACCGGTTCTCCCGGACTGGTCAGAACCTGCTGAAACCCACCTCTGATACAATACCTGTGTGCAGTATGATTTGCAAAGTTGTATATAGCAGCAGAGATGGGGAAAATGTCATGTGACAAGCCACAGTGTGAAGACTGAATTTACACTTGAACCATTAAGAATGAGCATTTAACTTCAGAAGATGAAACAAATTTCCTACTCTTGACAAAAATGCAAAAATCCAGGATCTGTTTTGTTTCTTGAGGGCTCCTCTATAAACGTCTGTGAAATTCACAAAGAAGTTAGTATGAAAACAACAGCTTCCTGTGTCATTATTTTCTAGCAAGCAGTATCCAGTTGCATCTCAGTCCTGATTTTCTCACAAAGTAGCTTCACTGGGCCATGAGCCGTTAGATTTTATTTCCCTCTGTTTTGATCTTCACTGACCAGATCTGTACATTGCATTCCATATGGGAGATGGGTGGGGCAGATTACAAAAATTAGAAAACAATGGATGGAAACTAACCAAGGAGAGAAGCACACTAGAGAAGGACTAAGGAGAAAATTCCTATCAGTGAGAACAATCAACCAATGGAATAACTTGTCTTCAGAAGTTGTGGGGCTCAATCAGTGCAGGCTTTCAAAATAGATACTGGACAACCATGTGTCTGAAATGGTATAGTGCATGGGTGTCAAACTCAATTTTATTGAGGGCTGCATCAGGGTTGTGTTTGACCTTGGGGGGTTGGGATAGGCATCAGAGGTGGGTTTCAGCAGGTTCTGACCAGTTCTGGAGAACCGGTAGTGGAAATTTTGAGTAGTTCGGAGAACCGGTAGTAAAAATTCTGACCGGCCCCATCTATTCTCTGCCTCCCAATCCCAGTTGATTGGGAGGAAATGGGGATTTTGCAGTAACCTTCCGCTGAAGTGGGGTGGAAATGGAGATTTTACAGGATCCTTCCCCTGGAGTGGGGTGGGAATGGAGATTTTACAGGATCCTGCCCCAAACACGCACACCAAGCCACACCCACAGAACCGGTAGTAAATTTTTTTGAAACCGACCACTGATAGGTATGGCCAGGGTATGGCCAGCTTGACATCTGTCATGTCAGCACCTGTGGTGGCGCGAATGCTCAGCTCCCGAGATCCGTTTTGGCTGTGACAGCCTCCTGCAACCCTCTGCCAGAGAAAACGGAGCTTGGGACGGATGCACGCAGCCCTCCCAAGCTCCATTTTTGCTGTCAGAGGCATGGCGGGCCAATCCTTTGTTGTTTCCAGGGCAGCTCCATAGGCCATATCTAAACCCCCCGCGGGCCGGTTCCTTGAGTTTGATACCCCTGGTATAGGTTCACCTGCTTGACTAAGGGGTTAGAGTAGAAGACCTCCAAGTACCCTTCCAACTCCTTTATTCTATGTTCTATGTCTAGAAATGTATAGAGAAGCACTAGTGAATTGATATTTTACTTTTACCCTTTTTTAATTTTAATTTTTATTCCTCATAAACGTATTTAAGTGTACAGTCTCTTATCCATCATTAATCATTAATCATTCATCTTATCCTTTAACTTTCATTTTTTTTATTTTTTATTTTTTAATTTGATTTATATGCCGCCCTTCTCCGGAGACTCAGGGCGGCTTACAATGCGTTAAGCAATAGCCTTCATACTTTTGTATATTTATACAAAGTCAGCTTATTGCCCCCACAAACTGGGTCCTCAATTTACCTACCTTAGAAAGGATAGAAGGCTGAGTCAACTTTGAGACTGGTGAGATTCGAACTTACAGTAATTGCAGACAGCTGGTGTTAATCACAATGCTTTTAGTCTGCTGAGCTACCAGGCTCATTTTTGTTTGCTCGGGGCTGCTCTTTTACCATTTCCTCTTCTTTGTTTTAACACAATCTTTCCTCTTCTTCTTCTCTCCTCTTCCTTTTTCTGTCCCTTTCTACTTTCTTCATTCCTCCTCTCCTCCCCTTCTACACTTCTACCCTTTTCTTAAAAATCCTAAATTTTATCAATCTGGAAGTCATTTTCTTCATATTAGCTTTACACAATAGATCCATACAATCCCAGGTTTTCTTTCATGGTCAGTTGCAGCCAGATCAACGTGGTTAAGAGAAGTCTGGATATTTTGCACTAATGTACATCCATTTAAACTGAGCTGCAATTATTACTTTAATTCACAATACTAAGCAATAGTAAAATTCTACCACCAGTGCAGGTGGCCATCCAATTGCTTATTCTTTTTTTAATTATTACATGCAACAAAACAAAATGAAAGAGCCTCCTAAAAAGTATACATATGTCTTCACGTAATATAATGCGGTGAGTTACTTTTATAAGAGTCATCTGCTAACCGTCTAGACTAATTGATCAACTCCTTCATATTGGAACCTCTGGGGTGTTTCCCCCACTCTTTACTATAGTTGGAACTTCAATAACATTCTTATTCCTAATTATAAAGAGGAGTCATTCAAAGCATTGTCTGACTGATGTTAAATGAGATCCTTCAAGTCTTGTATCTTTTCTCTCTCTCCTTTTTTTTTTAAAAAAAAGTCTCATTCTTTATGCGATTAACTTCTCATTCAACCATTTAAATATGAGCCAGCAGTGTGCAGCAGCTACCAAAAAAGCCAGCACAGTTCTTGGCTGCATAAACAGAGGGATAAAATCAAGATCACGTGAAGTGTTAATACCTGAGCCTGGATAGCTCAGCAGACTAATGCATTGTAGTTTAACTCCAGCTGTCTACAATTAGTAAGTTTGAATCTCACCAGGCTCAAGGTTCTCTCAGCCTTCCATCTTTTCTAAGGTAGGTAAATTGAGGGCCCAGTTTGTGGGGGCAATAAGCTGTCTTTGTAAAATGTACAAAAGTATGAAGGCTATTGCTTAACGCATTGTAAGCCACCCTGAGTCTCCAGAGAAGGGTGGCATATAAATCAAAAAATTTTAAAAAACACTTTATAATGCCTTGGTAAGGCTACACTTGGAATACTGCAACCAGTTTTTATTGCCACAATGTAAAAAAGACGTTGAGACTCTACAAAGAGTGCAGAGAAGAGCAACAAAGATGATTAGGGGACTGGGGCTAAAACATATGAAGAACGGTTGCAGGAACCGGGTATGTCTAGTTTAATGAAAAGAAGGACTAGGGGAGACATGATAGCAGTGTTCCAATATCTCAGGAGCTGCCACAAAGAAGAGGGAGTCAAGCTATTCTCCAAAGAACCTGAGGGCAGGACAAGAAGCAATGGGTGGAAACTAATCAAGGAGAGAAACAACTTAGAACTAGGAAGAAATTTCCTGACAGAACAATTAATCAGTGGAACAATTGCCTCCAGAAGTTGTGAATGTTCCAACACTGGAAGTTTTTAAGAAGATATTGAATAACTACTTGTCTGAAGTGGTGTAGGGTTTCCTGCCTAAGCAGGGGGTTGGACTACAAGGTGCCTTCCAACTCTTATTCTAGTCTATTTTATGAAGTTAAGATCAAGCGAAGAAGAACTAATTGAAGATCCTTGAAGAGCTTCAACTTTTATGTCTGCCCATTGTGAAAACTGCCCATTTAGTCCTATTCTCTGCTTTCTAAAAGTTGTAGACAACTTTTCTCTTCATGGCTAAGTATACTTAGGAGGTCTTGGTGAGTGAACAGGCAAATTTTATACACCTCTTTGTTGACACTCATAACGAAAGACCTGTAAAATGTTAATGAGTCTATGTTTCTCTTTGTGGAAGCCATAATTATTATTCATGACTAAGACATACTAGTTATGGCTGCAGTTAATGGGAGCTGAAATTTAAAACATCTAGAGGACATCAGCTTGTTAAGAGCCACTGTGACTGAAGAGTTGGCAATCTGACATCCCCTAGATGTTTTGAATTTTAATTCCCATTAGCTATTGCTATTGTGACAATGTTGAAGGCTTCTGGTAGAGTTAGCTCAAAATGTGAAGAGCTCCAGATTGCCAATCACTGGTGCATTAATTTATTAAATATTAAATAGTTGGATTGCCTTGCTTAAAATTGTGTCCTTGACTAATTATGCCTAGGGGGAGGAGGAGGAGGAAGAGGAGGAGCAGCAACAGCAAGAGGAGGAGGTGGAGGAAGGGGAAGGGGAAAGAAAAGGAAAAGGGTGAGGTGGAGGAGGAGGAGGAGGAGGAGGAGGAGGAGGAGGAGAAGAAGAAGAAAAAGGAAGAAGAAGAAAAAGAAAGAAAGAAGAAGAAGAGGAGGAGGAGGAGGAGGAGGAGGAGGAGGAGGAGGAGGAGAAAGAGATGACTACTTAAGGACTGAGGATTGAACATTGTGCCACCACAAGAGACTTAGGATGGACCCCCGTAGGGGGGTCCGTCATGTAACACGTATGTTACACGAGATCTTATTTGTTTATTCCCAAAAGAAGGCAAGCAGATTGGGTAGGTTCTTGTAATGTAGGCAGAATGCAATAAAGTATTAAGGTTGAATTCTACACATGTGGTTGCTTGCCCATGACAATTTGACATCTCTTTGGGTACCCATTGTTATGATAAATAACAACTTACAAAAAGCTTTAAAGGCATTTTCCGAGTGAAATAACCCTATCGGAATGCTGAGCCAAACCAAGCAAATGGTTAATCAGACTTCGGGCTGATGCAAACTCATGGCTTGCCAATAAATTCCAAGGCAAACCACCACAATGTGTTCAATAGCATTCCACTTGCAATTAAAAAAAAAATCCCATTTAATTTGCACCGAGCATGCTTTATGATAAAGTGCCCAAGCTTTACAGAAGTTAAAAAGAAAAAAAAAAGGTGAGCAGGCCAAGGAAGTATCTGCACGTTAGGTAATCTCAGGTGTCCAGTTAAGTGACGAGACAGTTTGAAAAAGCAATGAAAAGAAATGGGAGCTGAGTCGAAGACCTGAAAATAGCCTCAAGGCAGGGGTGAAATCCAGCAGATTCTGATGGGTTCTGGAGAACCGGTAGCAGAAATTTTGAGTAGTTCGGAGAATTGGCAAATACAACCTCTGGCTGGTCCCAGAATGGGGTGGGAATGGGGATTTTGCAGTATCCTTTCCCTGCTGCGCCCACCAAGCTATACCACGCCCACGAAGCCACACCCACAGTAGTAAAAAAAATTAAATTTCACCACTGCCTTATCGCTGCTTAGCGAATCTTCTATTATTATTATTATTACTCCATTAGGAGATTAATCTCTTTGGACATTCTCTCCTTCCAGTAGGCTTGTAAATAGCCACAAGTCACAAAATAGGGGGTATTTCTTCAAGTTTGAAAACAAGTAATGCTTTTCTTCCTTTCCTTTTCTGGAAGGGTCTTAAAATTTGACTCTGTTGCTTGGCTTGGAGCCTCAGTAGAGGTTCTCCATGTTGGACATGGCAGTTGGAGTACTAGAAAAGGTTCCATCTCCATATTGTTATTTTTTTAAATGATTTTCTATTAAATACATTTCTTAGTGCTTAAAAAACACTGTGTTGTATGGGTATTTCATTTGCTTAACAATACAAATTTACATTCTTAATCTCCACCCCTTTTTTCCAAGCATTGGTAAAATAAATTCCATGTTTGATAATATTCCACATCTTCTTTCTGTTTAATTTTCAGTGTCAATCTATCCATTTTTGCACCATCTAGTATCTTCCTGACTATCTTTTCATCTTGAGGTATATCTTCATTTTTCCAGTATTGTTCAACTATAACCCTCGCTGCTGTTAAGACATGTAATATTAAATACATACTTTTCTCATCAATTTTTTTCTGATATTCTACCTAATAGAAAGTTTCAGGTTTAAAATCTGCATGTTTTCTTATCATCTTTTGTCACCACCTGTGTTTCTTTGCCCAAATTTTTTTTTGCTTTGACACAAGTCCACCACATATGATAAAATGTGACTATTTTTTGGTGACATTTTCAACATTTGCTAGACATATTTTTAAACATTTTAGCTAACCTAGCAGGTAATAAATTACCATCATATTGTTGATGCTCTTGGTTTGTAGCTTTTTTATCTGATTCTTATTTATTTTAATGTTTTTTTATTAATTTATTTACTTTTATCAACAAGAATAAAATACAAAACAGAAAAACAGAAAACATCCACCACTAACGAGGAAAAAAAAATCTAGTGTGCAAAAATAGAGGGGAAAAAATCCCCAATGTCAAATAGATCTGACAAAAATTCCACCCTGATGATGATGATGATGATGATAATAATAATCTATCAGTTATTATTATTATTTGAGTTTAATGAATAAAGTAAATAACAACAACAACTGATAGGTTTGCCTCCCCTGACATAACCAGTCTACAGATACAATTGACCACAATTGAGCCCAAAATTTATGTTGTTAAGTGAGACATTTGCTAAGTGAGTTTTGCCCCATTTTGCGACCTTTCTTGCCTCAATTGTTAAATGAATCATTGCCGTTGTTAAGTTAGTAAGATGGTTGTTAAGTGAATCTGGCTTCCCCATTGACTTAGCTTATCAGAAGGTCACAAGAAGTGATCATATTACCCTGGGAAACGGCAACAAAGTATGAACCAGCTGCCAAGCATCTAGATTTTGATCACATGATCACGGAGTTGCTGTGAAGGTCGTAACTGTGAAAAACAGTTATAAACCACATTTTTCAATGCCGTTGTAACTTTGTAGAGTCACTAAATGAACTGTTGTTAAGTGGAGGACTACCTGTAGTTATAAACGTTTCCATAGTTATTTAACAAAAATACTGTAGTACACAAACAAATATTCTATATGAGGAAGTTTCTGTCTAATAATCAAACCGACCCAACATCTAATCATAATATATATGTAAAAAAGACACCCCAGTCAACAGTTTAGCATAAATATTACTGTAATCTTCAAATGTTTCTGTTAAACATCCATTATCATAATTTAAATGTTCTTATATTTATCATTCGATTGCATTATAAGCTGCCCAGAACCTCTTTGGATAGGCAACATATAAATTTAATAATAAATAAAGTAAAATAAAAGAGAGTGCTTCCATTGCCTGCAGGTTGCAAGCCCCCTGCCCTACTTTATTTAATTTATTTTAATTTTTTTTAAAATTTGATTTATATGCCGCCCTTCTCCGGAGACTCAGGGCGGCTTACAATGTGTTAAGCAATAGCCTTCATACTTTTGTATATTTTACAAAGTCAGCTTATTGCCTCCACAAACTGGCTCCTCAATTTACTTACCTTAGAAAGGATGGAAGGCCGAGTCAACCTTGAGCCTGATGAGATTCGAACTTACAGTAATTGCAGACAGCTGGAGTTAAATTACAATGCATTAGTCTGCTGAGCTATCCAGGCTCAGGCTTTTAGGAAATTTATACTGCCACCTATTCGCACATGGTGACTCAGGGTGGCTTTTAATCTGCTTTAAGATGTAAGGGAAATTTTTTCAACCCCAGGTTGTTGTTAGTTGCGAAGTCATGTCCGACCCGTGGACAACGTTCCCCCAGGCCTTCCTGTCCTTTACCATCCTCTGGAGTCCATTTAAGCTCACACCGACTGCTTTGGTGACTCCATCCAGCCACCTCATTCTCTGCCGTCCCCTTCTTTTGCCCTCAGTCTTTCCCAGTTTAGGCTGTTCTCCAGTGAGTCCTTCCTTCTCATTAAGCAACCCCAGGTAGAAACACCAAATTATTTCTGAGTTACAGCTCTTCTCTAACCTTTCATCCACTGAAAGGAAAATACCTGAGGTACAAAACTCTCCCTTGAGTGGTCCAGTGTGACCCCTCAAATCATGTACATGTCCCCTAGAAGTCATGTACATTTCCAAAATTGCTTTCTAATTATAGTTGTTAAAGCAAGGGGGATATCACCTATAAAACCAGACATTATTCCCCTTGAAGGGCACAAGAGAAAGAGGCAAAATTATTCCGGCATCTTATAATTATAAAACAATTATAATTAAAAATTAAATGGAAACAAAATGTCCAGTGTTTGGTGTGTTGATTAAGATATCAGGAGACCATGAGTTCTAATCCTGCCTTGGGCATAAAGCCAACTGGGTGATCTTGGTCCAATCATTCCCTCTGAGCCCAGTTACCAATTTAAGAGATACCTACAGTTATTTTAAAAATAACGAAATACAAAAACCAGAAGATTAAAAAAAAGTGAAGAGTGAAGAGAAGGACCAGAGGATAGAAGTGTTCCAATATTTGAGGGGCTGCCACAGAGAGGAAGGGGTCAAGCTATTTTCCAAGGCACCTAAAGGTGAGACAAGGAATAATGGATGGAAGCTGATCAAGAAGAGATCAGTAAGTAAGGAGAAATTTTCTGACTGTGAGAACAATCAACCAATGGAACAGAAGTTCCCTTCAGAAGTTGTGGGAGCTTCATCACTGGAAGCTTTCAAGAAGAGACTGGACTGCCAGTCAGAAATGGTGTAGGGTCTCCTGCTTGGGCAGGAGGTTGGACTAGATGACCTACAAGGTCCCTTCCAACTCTGTTAATCTAAATCTATCCTATCTTGGGCATGAAGCCAGCTGGGTGATCTTGGGCCAACCATTCTCTCTTGAGCCCAGTCGCCTGTTTAATAGATACCCACAGTTGTTTTAAAAATAATGACAAAAAACAGAAACCAAATGATTTTTTTTAAAAAAAAAGCTTACCCGAATTGATTCACTCTCTATCCTTTCCCTAATATGTTGAACCTTTCAACTAATACATTTGAAATCTTTCTTGTATTTGCATAATTACCGTTTGCATAAATTTCCTTGATATAGTCTTCCGTACGATTTGCTTAAGCACTTTTTTTTTTGTAACTGACAAAGTCGTTTTTGCAAAAATCACCCATTTTTCTTCTTCCAAATATTAAGAAATTTCTCTTTGCAAGGCTGGTTCATTAGATTTCCTCATTGGGTTCCCTGCTGTGATGATTAAAGTTGCCGGATGCAACATGCTTCGTCTCCAGTGCCTTTCGTCTTATTCTTTTCTCCTTAAGAAAATAACCAATGAGTATCGCACAGCCGTTTCTTTTAGATCAACCAATTTTTTTTTATCGTAACCATTCTTCCTTGGCAATTAAAGCCGCTCATTATTTTCCCTCAAACCTTCTTTCTGGAATTAAAAATCAGCTTTTCTTGGAAACTTCACAAAGAACTGTTGCTCCAGTTACGTTCATCCTTTGCAATTTTTTCCCAAAGTAATTACATCCGGTTCTACTCCCAGGACAATAATTTGTAGTGCATAAAAACATTCTAATTACTCCCAATGTAATCATCCACCATTTGAACTCGTTTAGCAATTCCTGTGTTTTATACTGGCAATTGTTACTGTCTCATGCTCCTTTAGGGAACATAATCCTGCTATGTCTTGTGCTATCTCCCAAGCTATGCCACTGTGAACTGGCATAGACAGGAGATAAATTTCATCTGGACCTGTCCCAAAGGGGCTTTTTTCAAGAGGCAACTGGACTTTCTTTCCACCAGAAAGACCAGTTGCCTCTTGAAAAAAGCCCCTTTGGGACAACTGGAATGACTGAGAATCTCAATGGACATTTATCTGGACCTGCATCATAGAACAGGGAAGCATTTTCAGAGTCACAAGTCGGTTACAGCAAAACTATCAAAGGCCACAGTTTCATAAAGCTATCCATCAGGTGAAAAGAAAATGTATGTTTTGAACTTTTCTGCTCATGTTATGGATTTAAACAGACATGGGCTTAGTTTTTAAATATTCACTGATAATTAAATGATAATCAGTTGATTGATTGGTTGGCAACCCAGCTCGTCAATAATTTTATTTCTCCATCTTCTTCCTGACTATTCAAGATATCCTTCGCTGCTCTACCTGACTTAAGGAGCTATTTAAGAGGTGTGACGGCTCAGCGGTTAGAATGCAGTATTGCAGGCTTTAACTTTAACAGATGAACAGAGTTGGAAGGGACCTTGTAGGTCATCTAATCCAACCCCCCATCCAAGCAGGAGACCTTACACCATTTCTGACAAATGGCAGTCCAATCTCTTCTTGAAAGCTTCCAAGGATGAAGCTCTCACAACTTCTGAAGGCAACTTTTGTTCCACTGGTTGATTGCTCTCACTGTCAGAAAATTTCTCCTTATTTCCAGGTTGAATCTCACCTTAGTTAGTTTCCATCCATTATTTCTTGTCTGGTCTTTGGGTGCTTTGGAAAATAGCTTGACCCCCTTCTCTTCTTTGTGGCAGCCCCTCAAATATTGGAAGACTGCTATCATGACCACCCTGGTCCTTCTCTTCACTAGACTAGCCATGCCCACTTTCTGCAACTGTTCATCATACGTTTTAGCCTCCAGTCCCCAAATCATCTAACTCTGTTTACAGCCAGGAGTTTGATCCTGACTGACTCAAGGTTGACTTAACCTTCCATCCTTCCGAAGTTGGTAAAATGAAGACCCAGATTGTTGGGGAAAATTTGCTGACTTTGTAAACTGCCCAGAGAGTACTGTAAAGCTCTATGGACCAGTATGTAAGTCTAAGAAGTGCTATTGCTATTTTTTTATTCTTTGCATGGAAAGGAAAACTTGATTTAAATGATAGCCTCTTTGAGCATTCAGAAGCGACAAGGGAGAATTGAGGATCTTTTAAATCCTTAATTCTTCTCAGTTCAAGGCAACTTATTATCAAGCCTCATTTTAGTTTAGTTTTTAGCTGAAAGGGAGAAATCTCATGTCGGATATCTCCACGGATGCTGGCCTTCTTCATCTGAGTCTAAAGAGAAAATGTGATTAATTCTTCACTTCTGCAATCTGGCTGTAAAAATAATACGACTTTATTCTGATTTACTTTAAGGCTTAATGACCATAAAACCAGACCGCTAAGCTTTATTTCATTGGTGAAAATCTAATCTTGAGTTCTTCTAAATTCTCAGTGGTGGGTATTCATTGCATTTATCAGCCATCTTGAACACTGCTTTCAGAAGGATATATATTATATGGATTAATAGAAAAAACCTAGTTGTTTTACTATAGAAAGCATTTATTGTTCCTAGCAAGATGGGCATTGTAGTAGCCTTATCAATAAGCATCTAAACAGGGTTTGAAATAAAAAGCTTATATATGTGTCTGTGGATCTCTACGAAAGTTGTAGGTTTGAAATCAATATATCTTTTCCCAGAATATAAAAAGAAAGGCACACGATCAATAAACCATATATTAAAATATATACCATCTCTATTATTTGCTACATTAAACCACATCAACAATTTTCCTCAACTTTTGAACTGCTCCAGGTTGCTCTGATTTAATTTGCTTGGACAATACAACAGTTAATCTTTTAGCATAGTCATCAGAATTAGAGCTAACTCCTGCCAGTTTTAAAATATTTGCTCTGTTAAAAATATTTAAACTTCACCGCAAAAGGAACAATTAGTGGTCTTATGGAGTCTTTTTGCTGGTACGTTTGTACATCTCTGTGTGTCTGGTATAGTTTTATAAGGGACATTATAAGAGTATAAGGACATTGAAAAGGACAAGATCAAGGACAAAATCAAGATTGAGCAACTTGGGAAATTCCAGATGTTTGACACCTCCCAAATGGATAACTACAGTGGTGGGATTCAGCCGTTTCGGGCCAGTTCAGGCAAATAGGTAGTTAAATTGCTGGTTGCCTCCCCCCCCCATCTTCCCGCCCCTTCCAGGAGTCCCCACCCGCCCCATTTTGACTCCCAGGTAATTGCAGAGAGGCCTCCTAGGCCCAAAATGAGGCATGGGGGTGCAGCGCACCCCCTGCAACCCATTTTCACTCCCAGGAGGCTTCAGGGAGGCCTACAAGGCCAAAAATGGGGCATGAGGGCAGCACATCCCCCCTGTGGCCCATTTTTGCTCCCAGGGGGGTGCCAGAGGCTGAGTGCTGCCTGTCACACCCTCTGGCCACACCCACCCAGCCGGTCATTAGGGCAGAGAACCAGTTGTTAAATTATTTGAATCCCGCAATTGAATAACTATATTTTTCTTTTGCTGTGGGTCTTGATGATCAGAGTTTGTTAAATGCAACAGAAACCAGGTTTGCCAAGTCTACCTCTAAGTTAGATCATAGTATGCACATGCATATGTGTATGTGTGTGTGTATGAATGCATATATTCATGCCACACCATCTGTTCGTGTCTTACATTTACTACTTCTGCATAACTGCACAAGAACATTTAATGCACCAGTTATGGAAAGTGTGAAATGATAATTGATGCACTTAGAAGTGGTGAGTGATTCTAACACTGCAGAATGCTAATAGAGATGGCACCAGAAGTGGCAGCTCTGGAAGGAAATATCTGTTTTCTATTTAAATGTCAGCTATTTCCTCAGCTGCAATATGATATTAAAGACAACGACCTTGTACTTCAAAAGCAGACAATCTTAAAGCAATCAAAGACAACAGAGTGCCTGGCTTAACATAAAAATGTTAATGTATATAGTATGGTATGAAAGGATCCTATGAAAATATAAGACATAAACAAGATATTGTGAGAGCTAAGGAAGAGTGAGGAAATTTTAGGTAAAATAAATAACTCCCTGTATGAATTGCAATAAAGCAGTGCTGTTATAACATTGAGGAAAAATAGGTAATACATTTATGTTGTTATGAATGAACAGAAGTTCGAGCTGCTTCTCATCATTGCTTGTGTGCTGAACTGGGCATCAATATTGCTTGAACAATGTTTTCATCTTTAGCTATTAAGGGAACTTTCCCAGAATGATAGATTAAGAAAGAGATTCCAGAGTAATGGTGGAAATTTTTAGTGAAAATGTGAACTCAGCATGTGGGAAATTTTATGCTGGAAATAATTAGACAAAGGGGTGAAAATAAAACTGCCAGTGTAGTGATAGTGTTATATAAATCTTTTGTGCCATCAAACTTGAAATATGGGTACCATTCTGGCCATCACAGTTCCAAAAGAATATTGTAGAGTTGGAAAGGGTTCAGAAAAGGAAAAAAAAATCAGAATTATTGGCACTTCAGAGCAGCTTGGCTACAAAGGATGGCTACATACAGCATTTGGAGCTGTTTAGCCTGGAGCAAACTTAGGAAATGGTCAAAATGATAGGCAGGAATAAAATTATGTGAAAATAGGGAACATAGCAAAATTTGACACAAAAAGTTAAAAATAAGGCATTCATATTGGAAGTACCTACCAAGGCACTTCTGGGTTGAAAGGATTAGCCTGTAACATCAAAATTGCCCAAGGGAAGCCTGAGGAGGTTCCTTTCATGTCTCTGTTATTTTCCCATGAAAAATGGTACCTATTTATCTACTTGCATTTGCATGCTTTCAAACTGCTAGGTTGGCAGGAGGTGGGACAAATTGATGGGAAATCATTCCATCACACAGTTCGTGATCTTGGGTTTTGAACTCCCGAGCTGTCAACCTCTCAATGGTCTTTTGACTCAGTGTTCTAATCATGTGAACCACTGCGGCCCCTTGAAATTATATATAGGGAGATTCAGGATCAATGGAGGTAATTTTTTTTTCAAAAACGCACACAGGTAAACTAGATAGAGTCAATGAAAGAGCAAACATCAGGTGGAGTAATGATCACCAATTTAATTGTTTTTTTTAAAAACAAAACACCGCATAAATTAATGGAGGATTGGTCTATGAATCCTGCAGAAAAATTGACAAAAGTGAACCTGTTATACAAAGGATTTTTTTCTCCAAAATCAAAGATCTAGGAACTGGGTTATGTTGCACCTTGGTGTGGAGCATTGCAATACCTTCTCACCCCTTGGAGTCACGGATAAATATGGCTAAAACTCTTTGTTGGATTTGAGAAAATGGTAGCCATCAAAAGCAGTTAATACTGTTCAAGAGAGTGATCTTGATTTGATACCCAATCAGATGTCACAGCTTTTGTGCTCTCTTCAACAACATCTCTTTGAAGAGAAGACTTAGATTTCCTCTTAACAGTAACTCTCATAACTGTTTGTGACAGATGCTTGTTTATATTTTCTGCATCCTTCCTCTTCCATTTAATACACCTTTCAAGTCAGACTAGAATCTTCTAACTCTTAACTGATCCCTGACACTTGATGAGAATTACAATTGTCTCCAAAGAGTGAAGTGGTTCATCAAGTCATACTATACTAGACAACTATCTAGTGTCTCTTCAATCTTTCAATATTCTAACTTTTGGGAAGAGAGCTTTTTCTCTTATGTGATGCTAGTGAGAGGTTTTCTCTTGGCTAAAAATAGGTGGACAATGGGTGGCATAAAAAGCTGGAAAAGAATAGCTTTTGGTTTGACCCACCAGGGTTCTTGTTATGCTTCTCTTGTGAGCATGTTCTAAATTATTGCATAGTTGTAGAGTATTGAAAGTGCCTTTGCTTTATAGCCTATGGTGCATCATCTATGTACAAATAGTAGGTTGCGCTAGGCTTGGAAGAATTCAAAAGTTTCTGCAATTAAAAGGAAACCTGAGATACACACAATGTGTGCTAAGCAGGCTCACCCTGCTTAGGCCACATTGCACACATTGTGTGTCTTACGTTTCTTTAGGTTTAACTATTACTCCCATCCATTAAGATTAATTTTTTTCTTAAAACATTTCATTCTAATTGCAAAAACCTTTTAGCTGACTGAGCTGAGAGTTCAGGGTTCGAGAATGTGTTGAACAATGAAACTGAAAGAAGGAATGGAATGCCTGGAATTGGAAAAGGAAATTTCTATTCCAAGAAGAAGAAGACGAGGAGCAGAAAAGTAACTGGGATCAGTTATGATAGTGATGAATACATCTTTGGGAGACTTCAAAGAACAGGCTGGGGAAAAGAAGTACTAGGGGTGGCATGACAGCAGTGTTCCAATATCTATGGGGTTGCCACAAAGAAGAGGGGGTCAACCTATTCTTCAAAGCACCTGAAGGCAGAACAAGAAATGATGGATGGAAACTAATGAAGGAGAGAGGCAACCTAGAACTAAGGAGGAATTTCCTGATAGTGAGACCAATAAACTGGTGGAATGGTTTGCATCTAGAAGTTGTGGGTGCTCCATCACTGGAGGTTTTAAAGAAGAGATTGGATAACTATTTGTCCAGAATGATATAGGCTCTCCTGCCTGAGCAGGGGGTTGGACTGGAAGATCTCCAATGTCCCTTCCAGCTCTGTTATTCTGTTATAGATTGGGTTGAAACGTCAAGCCTGAGATATAAATATTCTCCTCAATTGGGATAAACTGTCATGGTGAAAATCTATTTATATGGCCTCTAGGAGTTGTAAACAACTTGTTGGTACAGAATCAATCAATCAATCAATTAATGAATAAATAGTTGATATTAAACATCAGTCCATCATGCTAAGCTGTGCTGGAGTCAAATAAACTACATGAGATGGCTATCCAGCCTCCACTTGAATATGGCCAGAGGAGCCAACCCATATCCTGGATAAATGTAGAAAAATAGAGAGAGCCTGGGGGAGAAGTCAAGAGAGTAACCAGCCTAGAATCATTACCTACAAGCACTCCAAATCTAATGTCTCTTGAATTCCAGTAATTATTATCTAACACCAATTTAGTGCTGACCGTTTACCGACTAGGTTCTTGTGTATAGGCCTGAGCAATAAATTAGCTTGACTAGAATTTAAGACATGGTCTTGATTCTGTGTGCCTGACATTAATTTGATAATGGAACCAGTTTCAAAGCGAAGTTGTGGATTCCCTTTCACGGGATGTGTTTGAGTGGAAATTGCAAAGCCATCTGTCGATGATGCTTCAATATGTATTCCTTCACTAAGCAGGGGATTGCATTCAAAAGCTAAATGTGCCTTCCAACTCCAGAATATTCCAAATAATTGTAATCCAAGAACATTTGGAGAGGATTTCTCATGTCCTTTGCAGGAAAAGTTTTGGAGGACTGTTTTAAATTGTGCAGAGCAGCATAAACTTCTTAACGAAGCAAGCTCTAACCTATGTCTATATCTCTTGCCGATTTCCCAGTTAGAGACAGCATGGTGTCTTTTATATGTTGACTGCCAGCCTCAACTGTAATTATGCTGTTACTTCCAATGTAAAAATATCATTGGAGATAATTATCAACATCTGTGAACACTGAGCCATTTTGAATAGAGCCTCCTTTGTGAGTCTGCAAAACATTTACATGTTAAAAGTCCCATTCTCTTTTGTGTCTGGTAATTTTTGCATCACTGGAAGCAGGCAAGCAAAGAGGAGAAAGATCTCATATTGGCAGGGTATCCATCTGGTACTGATGCTAATACTGCTTTCTGTTACGATAATGGCAAATAGATGTGTGGTGCCACAACTGCAGCAAAATAACAGCCCATTAAATATTTTGTACCATTCCGGGTACCAAAAAAATAATAATAAAAAAATTACAATGATCAATTTTTGTGTGTTCTGTTCTGACTGAGTTTCAATTACAGTTAATGGTTTTTAGAAAAGACTTTATCCCGTAAATGCAACCAGATGGCCTGTCTTGCTCGGTGTTTGATTAAATTGGTGCTGCCCAGCCATTATATATTCCTAAGTGTGAGGTATTACATATGCCTGGTCAGAATTCCCTGCCTGGGACATATTGAACTCCAGGTGCCAAACCCAAGATCTGGAACTACCAATATCCAGTAATTCCAGGGTAAGGTTGACCCAAGAACAGTTTTCCCCCGAACACCATCACTCTGCTAAACAAATAATTCCCTCAACACTCTCAAACTATTTACTAAGTCTGCAATACTATTAATCTTCTCATCATTCCCACCACCCATCTCCTCCCACTTATGACTGTATGACTATAACCTTGTTGCTTGGATCCTTATGATTTATATTGACTGTTTCCTAATATGATTTGATTGCTTATTTGTATCCCATGACTATCATTAAGTGTTGTACTTTATGATTCTTGATGAATGGATCTTTTCTTTTATGTACACTGAGAGCATATGCATCAAAGACAAATTCCTTGTGTGTCCAATCACACTTGGCCAATAAAGAATTCTATTCTATTCTATTGTGGTTGTTAATTTGTGTCCAACTCTTCCCAACTCCTCTTCCCAATTTTGATTCCCCGTAAATATTGTTCAGTTCCATTCAATTCAACCTTTATTGTCAATGCACAACTTGTGTATTGTACACGTACACACATGTATACAATGAGATTGACTGAGCCTCCCATCGTGCACCCGCCCCCACATAGATACGTATCAGTAACTCACAGTGAAAGAAAAAATCCCTAACCCAATAAATCATACTAACAACACACAATCCTCTATACATATATGTGCGTAACATTACATCATAATATATTGCACCAATATGAACGTGTTGCTCAGGCACTGCAAGTCTATCATACTACATACTTATAATGTATTGTTGCATTCAGGAGTCTGACAGCCCATGGATAAAACGGATGGTTGGATGGTTGAACTCTATCCGACAAAAAACATCATCTCCTATAATTTGAGATGAGGGAGTTTTATTCCAAAATATTTGTAGGGATTCTAGAGACTTAGAAAAGCTACTGAAGGCTTATCCTTCCTTCTTCTTGTTGTTGTTGTCCTGTCACCAAGTCATGTCCAACTCTTTATGACCCTGTGGACCATAGTACACCAGACCTTCCATATCTAATCATTTTATCCTCTGCTGTCCCCTTTGCCTTTTACCTTTCATCTTTTTCAACATCAGGGTCTTTTCCAATGAGTCCTTATTAGGTGGCCAAAACATTTGAGCTTCAGCTTCAGCATCTGTCCTTCCAAAGGACAGTCAGGGTTGGTTTCCTTTAGGATTAACTAATTTGATCTCCTTGCAGTCCAAGGTGCTCTCAAGAGCCTTCTCCAAGACCATCCAGAATAATTACTTTTCTTTCACTTGAAAACATTTCAAAGTCAGATGGCAGCTAGAATAGAGAAAACTAAATAAAGTAAGTAATAAAATCGAGAGATTATATATAACATAAACATTCAAGAGATGTTATATTATCTAAAAACAATATTTACCAATTATTTAGCATTTCCTAGACATAGCCTTAAGTTTTTCATAGAACATAATCTAGATAGCCTGCATACAGATTTATTGGGAAATTAATATATACTGTCTCTTACATCATTCCAGAAGACATGTTTTCAATTCCATTGGATAATTTATAAGGGATGTGGGAGAAAGTGCTTGGATTAATATTTTAATTAGGTGTATGCATGCTTCACCACAAGTAGATCAGTGTTGCCCAATTCACACAGGCATTTCTTTTGAGCCAAAATGTCTGTCTCCAACTGACTAGGAATAAATGCAGAAAATGGGATTAAATTGGCATGGACATTTGAAAATTATAAGGAAATGAGGACTTTTCCATTTCAAATATATAGGTGAAGGGGCTCATTTAAATAACAACTATTGTGTAACACTGTTACAAAAGTGATGTAACTTCATTTTTGGGGGGTGAAAATTAGGCAATAGTCACAATTGTATATGATTGGGATGGATCACACCCAATTTTATGCAGATAGTCTGAGAGTTTAGGCATGAAACATGCCTGGGCCAGTCACTTTCCCTCAGCCCAATATTGTTGTTGGGTTGTTGTTATGAGGAAAATAAGAGGAATGAGGAATATTTTATGTTTGCCACTTCGAGTTACCATATTTTTCAGAGTATAAGACGCACCTTTTTGGGGAGAAAAATAAGAAAAAAACTGATTGGTAGGTGGATCGGCCTCCTGGAATACCCCTAATCAGCTGTTTCCAGAGTTGAATTTTAGCAACATGTTCTGTTGGTAGAGAACTCTGTGCCTTGATTTTTTTTTCTGCCTCTGAAACTTCTGAAACTCTGTTTCAGAAAAAACTTTTTTTTCTGCCTCCGAAAGCCTCTGAAACAGAGCTTCAAAAAAAAAAAAAAAGGCTTTTTTTCTGAAGTTCCGTTTGGAGGCTTTTTTCCTGAAGCTTTTTTCAGAGGCTTTTATTCTGAAGGACTCTCTGTTCTCTGTTCAATCTCCTTTCTTTGGTATTAGATAAAAGCCTTTTGGAGGCTTTTTTTCTGAAGCTTCTTTCAGAGGCTTCTTTCAGTCTCTGAAATCTCCATTTGCGAGGCTGGGCGGGGCTACATTCGGAGTATAAGACGCACCCAGATTTTCACCCTCTTTTTTGGGGAAAAGGGTGCGTCTTATACTCTGAAAAATATTATATTTATTTAAAGAATAGCAAAAACAATAGCACTTATATACCGCTTCACAGTGCTTTACAGCCCTAAGTGGTTTAGAGTCAGCATATTTTCCGGAACAATCTGGGCCTTCATTTTACCCACCTCGGAGGGGTGGAAGGCTGAGTCAACCTTAAGCCTGGTGAGAATCGAATTGCTGGCAGTAACCAGTGAGTTCAGCTGCAATACTGCAATCTAACTACTGCACCATCACAGCTCTATGCAGAATACTAATAAAAGAATAAAGGCAGAATAAAAGTTCAATAAACAAATCAAATCAGGAGAGTGAGAAAATAAGGTAGCAACCCTGAATTACTTTGGAGGAGCAATTTATGGGAGAAAATATAAAGTTAGTATTTTGCCATAAAATCTTGCAAGCTTTGGAAATGTGGTGATGTTTTGTTGTTTTAAATAGAACAAGCTAACATTGGATAGTTACCAAATCCTACAAGGTACTAACAAAAGATACACAATGAAAGAGGAGTGCTTCATATAGCCAAGCACAATTTCCCATTTAGCCATTTGGTCTCTTTTGATAATGGCGTTATGAAGCTGGCTCATTTGTGGAAAAAACTACTTACCTTTCTTAGTTATCAGATGGAGGCTAAAACATATGAAGAATGGTTACAGGAGCTGGATATGGCTAGTCTAGTGAAGAGAAGGACCAGGGGAGATATGATAGCAGTGTTCCCATACTTGAGGGGCTCTCACAGAGAGGAGGGGATCATTCTATTTTCTAAAGAACCTGAAGGCCAAACAAGGAATAATGACTGGAAACCGATTAAGGAGAGATTCAACCTAGAAATAAGGAGAAATTTTCTGACCGTGAGAGCAATCAACCAATGGAACAGAAGTTGCCTTTGGAAGTTGTGGGAGCTTCATCACTGAAAGCTTTCAAGAAGAGACTGGACTGCCATTTGTCAGAAATGGTGTAGGGTCTCCTGCTTGGGCCTACAAGATCCTTTCCAACTCAGTTATTCTGTTCTGTTCTGTTAAGCAGGTGAGACTAAGATGAAATCTAATTAGTTCTCATTTAAACACAAACTTGTCTAATTTTTTTTTTATTGTTGAACCTATTCGTGACCTGAAGATTATCTAGCTATTGAAAATCACTCTTTTACAACTTTATAGTTTGTCATTAAAAATAGAAACAAACAAACACATATTAGGAATAGGTCCCGCAGAAGAAATGTTTTCATGAAAAGAAAATGTACACATTAGGATATTTTTTTTTTTTGGTTAAATACCTAAGCACATAAAGCAACATTGCAAAGGAGACAGTCACAAACGTATCTTTTTTTGCTGAACTTTAAAGTACTATTAGCTATGCATAATGGAGTCATTTAGAGAAATGGAGCTTGATGCACTTGGAAAGGCGAGTAGCTCAAAAAACAATAAAAACTAACAATCGTCACACACATGCTCCATTACTACATGATGCTGGTTTTTTTCCTTCTTTTTTTTCTTTTTGCAAATTTCTTCCTGGGAAGGAGACATTCTGAAATCAAATCAATTTTTTTTTATTACAGGTCAGTGACACAGACTGAAAAGAGATTCTGTATTTTTCAAAGACTGGCATCCTTCACGGTGACTGACTCCTTCCTACTACAAGTTCAACAGAAAAAGTGCCCTCACAATATCTACCTCCTTGATTTTTAATAATATTTTGACAGAACTTTAACGGGTAGGAAAAGGCTTGTAGATATCCAAGTTTGGGGAACAGTATTCTAAATTCCATGGTTGTTTGGAAGCAGATGGCCCTGTTAAGCAGCCTCTTACTCTGGATAGTATTTACTACGAGCCACAGATGCTTGGGGTCATTCCTAATGTGTTAATTCATTCCTGATTTCTGGTTTGCATGCCATATTGGAGGGAGGAAATGTGTCTCTGTGCTCAGTTGATGGCTGTTAGGGATTTTGCATTTTTTGAATAGCCCTAGGTTGCTCCATTTAGTATGTGCTTTGTGTCTCCTCAAGGATGACCGAAATCAAGAAATGAGGCAACACAACTCTCTAAAACGAATGCTTTCTGCATCTGATTTATGTATCACGAAGATGGTTTTGGTGATTAGTCTTGGTTTTCTGCTCTTCAAACTGATGAGGGAAATAGAATCCAAGTGCACATTATTTATATGATCTCCAATGTAATGCAAGGTAATAGTAGAGGATTTTCACCCCAAGAGACACCAAATTCTATGGGAAACAAGATAGCAATAGCACTTAGACTTACCGTGTTTTCCCCAAAATAAGACCGGGTCTTATATTAATTTTTGCTCCAAAAGACACATTATGGCTTATTTATTATTTTGGGGAAAATACGGTACTAAACGCCTCCATCTGCTGATGAACTTAACTGGGGTTTATTTTGGGGGGTATGGCTTATATTACGAGCATCCTGAAAAATCATACTAGGCCTTATTTTCTGATTAGGACATTTTTGGGGAAACAGGGTCTAAGCAATTTAAAGAGTCAGCATATCTGGTTTCTGGATAGCATATCTGAATGCTGATTTTGAGAGGTCTTTGGGCTGATCTTTCAATATTCCTTTGGCAATAAACTCCAGAAGATTTCTATTTCAAAATCACCAGAAATAAATATTCAAATGAGGGGAAATGAGGATTATTCAGTAGCCCAGTGCATCAATAGCTCTTTATGTCAAGTGTTCATTCATAACTCCAATGGTAACCCAGCTCTTGACTGGGTTTTTAAAATGAGGGGATTAAGTTTGAACTAGCAATGCTACTCAACTTAATAGCTCTACATCAGCTCCTGAGTCCCAAGTGGTGTACTTTAAATACCAGTGATTAGTGCAAAACAGAGAAGGGGGTAATTTTCTACCTGCTCTTTTGAGCTATCTCATTGACCACTGAAGAGGCAGAAGTTGGTGGTCATTTACTCTGACCCAATAGGGATTTCTTATGTTCTTGTGAATATTCTAAAGCAGGCGTGTCAGACTCATTTTCATTGAGGGCTGCATCAGGGTTGTATTTGACTTTGGGGGCAGGGTGGGCATGGCCTGGGTGGGCGTGGCCAGCTTGACATCACTTGCGTCAGGGGCACCTGTGGTGGCCTGGGTGGGGCTGGGGGGACATGCAGTGAAAGGCTGCTGCCGGTTATAACAACTGGTTCGCCCAGCACCAAAAATGTGAGCGTACGGACGTGCATGCTCGCTTCACACGGGCACCTTTTGCACATGCGTGCAGCCTTCCATGCATGTGTGTGATATAGGAAGGAATAGCACCAGAACAAGTGAGCAATGGTCGCAACTACCGGTTCGCCCAATGGTTGAGGTATCTGGCTAAAAACCAGGGGACTGTGAATTCTAGTCCCATTCTAGATATGAAAGCTGGCTGAGTAACTTAGGGCCAATCATACAAAGTTTCTGTCAGCCCAACTTGCCTCACAGAGTTGTGGGGAAAGTAGGAGGAGGAAGGAGTATTAAATAGGTTCACGGCTTTGAGTTCTTTATAAAAATAATAAAGGTGGAATAGAAAATAAATCTTCATACATATAACTGCATGTGGAAAGAGAGAAAGAGAGAGAGAGAGAGAGAGAGAGAGAGAGAGAGAGAGAGAGAGAGAGAGAGATTTCTTGGAAGCAGAAATGTTCCTCTGCATTTAAAATAATGAGGCGCATCCACGCATATCCATGGATAGGTATGGCCTAATAATTACACAGACTCTTTAGACATTTATGAAATGACATTGACAAATCATTTATCGGGTACTTGGTTCATGACTTTGAAAAGGATACAGCCATTAGGCTGATTAGTGATTAAATTTCCTGTGCCTTGATTTTTATTTAATTTCATTTGTTAAAAAAAGAAAATGCAAAGAGACACACAGAAGCCTCTATGTGACATCAAAGTAACGTTTGTAGCTTATCTCATTGCAACCAATCTCAGAAATACTTATATAACCGGAACTCTTTCTAGGCCATTTGTCCATGATTTATATTTGAATTTTCATGTAAGAAGCATCTTTTCCGTTCATCATAAAAACAGGACTTTCTCTTCCTGGAAGAAAATCTCTTTGATGGAAATAGTTCATTAAGCTAATTATATTTCTCTGACTTTCTGGAAATGTTCTAGTCATACTTTCAGGTTTTAAAGCAAAATGGGCCTCGAGTAATACTGCTTGAGCAATATTTATTTATTTATTTATTTATATTCCCCAAGTATTAATATAGAAGGGCTATATTAGGGTAGTCAGTAACTACAAAAATGTTTCCCCTTTCTGTTTTGAAAAATATAAATATACAGTAAGTGTATGACTTATATTATATTTGGAATGAACAATGCTAGATTCAAATCTCTGTTCAACCAGGAAAATATGTGGATGAATCGGACCTGTTTGTCTCTCCTTAACTAAGAGTCTATCCAGAAACCCATAATTTCACTAGTGAGATCAGTTCTGATAAACAATGCCCAATTCTACTGGTTCTCACTCAAATTGATGAGAGTTTGCTTCTGAAATTCATTGTAGGGCCAACAGATTTTTGATTAATGTGAGAGCCCAATCAGAGTTATAATTATGAATGAAATTTAATTCCAAGTCAGCATAATTTGGTTGGGCCCATTCCTTTTAAGTCCTTAAGGATGGGGAACAAATAATAAATTTAAAAAATTGGCATGATACACTATATCAGTGATGGCTAACCTTTGTGCCATTGCATGCCAAAAGTAAGGGGATTGCGAGGGGGGGGGTGCGCATGAACGTGCCCACACCCATAATTCTATACACCTTGCCCCCCATGCATGTGCATGCGACCCCCCCCCCGCGCTCCCCCTGTTTTTAGCATGTGATGGTGGGACTGGAAGTCAGCAAATGGGCCATTTCCAGCCTTCGGAGGGCCTCCAGAGGGATGAGGAAGGCTGCTTTCACCCTCCCCAAGCTCCTAGAAAGGCTCTGGAGCCTGGGGAGAGCGAAAAACGGGCCTTTCCTAGCCCTCCGAGGCCCTATGGAGGCCAGAAACAGCCTGTTTCCTGACTACCGGTGGGCCCAGAAGGCCCGAAAATCAGTTGGCCAGTGTGCACATGCATGCTGGAGCTGAGCTCACGTGTCCACCGATATGGCTCCATGTGCCACCTGTGGCACGTGTGCCATAGGTTCGCCATCACATCACTATATCATCCCCTAGGGAGATATACCTGGTGGGACCCAGAAGAAGGGCCTTCTCCATGGTGGCCCCCTCTCTCTGGAACATCATTCCCCCAGAGATTAGACTAGCCCCCACTCTAACACTCTCCCAGAAGGTGCTGAAAACCTGGTTCTGCCAGCGGGCCTGGGGAACCCAGAGTGGGATGGAGCCCATTAAATGGCTCATGTGAGGTGCTGTTACCAGGGCGGGGGGGGGGGGTTGGGGTGATTTTAGTATATTAATTTATTATATGACTTATTCATTTTAGTGTTTTTATACAGGGTTTTATTTTCTTGTAAGCCGCCTTGAGTCACCATGTGCGAATAGGCGGCTATATAAATAATAAATAATAAATAATAACTGCATTGGACAAACTATGTCCCTAGTTGTCTATGGAGATTTCCAGTCATCCTGGTCATGGTTTTTCCCAAAGGTGCTTTTTCAAGAGGCGATTGGACTTCCTTTCTTTTTCCTTGAAGACATTTCGTTTCTCCTCCAAGAGGTTTCTTCAGTTCTGACTGAATGGTGGAGAATGAAAGGATTTATATTCCTTGCAGGCATCTGGTTGTTAGCATTCTTTCTGAGAGTCATTGAGGCCACTTGGAGGCTTATCTGTGCCCTTAAATTCACCTGAATAGTGCAAATGGGTATGGAACCTTTTTGGAACTGCTGAAACAGGAGATAGGTGGTGTCATAATCTTCCCATTCAGAGGTAGGTTTTTCACATAATTTAACAACCGGTTCGTCCAGCACCAAAAATGTAAGCGTGCACCCTTTGCACATGCACATGGCCTTCTGTGCATGTGCTTTGCTCGCCAGCATGGCTTGCATGCATGCACACAGCTTATAAAACATGGCTAGGGTGGCATAGCGCCAGGGCAGGTAGGTGGATGGGCAGGCCTAGCCGCAGGTCACCACTATCTGAACTGGTCCAAACCGGCTGAACTGCTTCAAACCGGCTGAATACCACCACTGTCCCTCTCTGTTGAAATATGTCTCTATTTCTGATCTTAACATATTGACAGTTATTCATTAGGGGAAAAGTTCCCTTTGAAGACTAGAAGAGGCTGCATTGAGAGATATTTGGCATTTCTTCATTGGAGATATTGAAGCAGAACCTGAATAATTATCTTGGCATGCAGCCTCTAATTCCATTTTTCAGGGACTGAACTATATGACCTTCAGGATGAACTTGTTTTGATTCCTTTATTTGCTCACAAATAAGCCCTATTTTTTGGGACCTATTTCCCAATAAGTGGGGATTTACTTCTGTGTCCACGAGTGTATAATAGAGAGCTTAATTTTAGTGTTACAGCTTTGTAATCATCTACCATATATATTACTAAAGTGCTCATTTCTATAACATTTAGCCGGATGAACAGTGTATCACAGGGCAACAATTTCTAAACCAAGGTAATTAAATGAGCTAACTTACAAAATATGTCCCAAATTTGGGACCCGTTACTCCCAAGGGAATGAAATTTGGGAAAGTTGTGGTTTCTTTAGCTGCTGCTGTAAGCTGTTGTTGTGGTTATGTGATCCTAAATTTCAATGTCCCATGACAGTTTCCCAGCCACTCTCACAATCACTTGACCCTTCTCGTGAACTCCCAAGCACTCCCGTATACTCTTCCAAACCCACACCATTTCCAGGCACCTTTTCATGTCATGAAACTCCCATGTACTCGTATGCACTCTTCCTGACCTACACCACTGCACACCCTCCCTGAACCACATAGCATCTATTATGCACACATACACAATCTTCCCAACCAGTGCAGCATCTCTCGTGCATATCCCTATATACCCTTCCCAACCCACAGACTGGAGAACCCTCCAACTTCCTCTCCCACTACCAGCAAATACTTTCTTGCCTCCTGGCCTTGGCCTTAGTCTTCTCCATTGACTTCCTGATGATGTCTCCACTGATTTTCTCCCTGCAAATTTTCCAAACATCTCTCAATGCAAAATAAATGGGAAAGCCATCAAGAATTCTAGAGAGGGCATAGTGAAACTATGTTAATTTGGAGCAAATATTTTGGCTATGGTATCAATCTAGATAAGTGGCAGGATCACAAACATAAAAAATTACCTTAGCTACTACATACAAAGAAAATTTATACAAGATGTTTTATAGGTGGCATCTCCCACCCACAAATTAGCCAAAATAAGCAAAAAAAAAAAAAAAAAAAAAAAAAAAAAAAATCATCAGTGTGTTGGAAGTGTTAGGTAGTGCCAGGGACCTTTTATCACATGTGGTGGGAGTGCCCAAAAGCCAAAAAATTTTGGCACCAAATAAGACAATGGATAGAGGAGATACTAATGCAAAATATAGAAGCAAAACCAGAATTCTTTTTGCTGGGTATTATTGGAGGTAAATACAACAAGAGCACAATTTACCTAATGTTACACATTCAGGAGCAAAATTAGCTTTTGTACAAAAATGGAAAAACAAAGAGACCCCCACAGAAGAAGAAGTGTTAGCTAAAATATTAATTTGCATGGAAATGGACAGACTGACCTTGGAACTTAAAGATGAGAATGAATCGGAGTATTATGAAATCTGGAACAAATTTTATTATTGGCTGGAAAGAAGGAGAAATGCTGGGATATAGGACCATTGACAAGTAAAATGTTTGGAAGTTTTTATTGTCATTTATATGACAAAATTTGTGGAATGTGTTTAAACTGGAGATGTCATGCTATGTCCATTGTTTTTAATTTGTATTATAAATAAAAAACTTTTTTTTAAAAAAAGAAAAATTAGAAAAAAAGAACTCTAGAGAGGAGAGAAAGAAGGAAGGAAGGAAGGAAGGAAGGACAATTTCCAATGTTCCCTGCCAAATTATCACAAGGAAACTCAATTGTGCTGACAGCAGAAGTCAGAAGTATCTCTGAAATCATGACTCTGAGTTACAGGTTGCCTAGTTTAATTTATTTCTGCAATAATACATAAGTTTACTTTGGAGTACTTGGAAGCTTTATGATGTAAGAATAGTACCATACCTGTACCAAAATGCTTAAATATAGAATATCTGGTAGAGACTCGGGGCATTTTTCAGAACATACTCTTCATTTTCATCCCTCCTGCCAATTTCCATTATCCCTTCAGTTGTCAGGCAGCACCAGGGACTAATCAAAAGACATCACAAGAAAAAGTTGGGAGACTTTCTCATCCAGCTGCAACTTTTCAGAAGAGTCAAACAATACAGTCATAGTACATTTGTGCTACAGGTCAAATTATTTTTAGATTATTTTACATTTTTAAAAAAATCAGTACTATTTCTATTTCTGTCTTTGAAGAAACTTTTGAAGTCAAGTAAGTAGCTAACTTCTTTAAACCTCCGGAAACACTTTTTTTCCCATTCCTGGTTGAGATCATATTCATGAAGTAATTCAAGGTTATCTTCTCAACAAATTTCAGCTGGGCAACTACTACCCCACCCCTTTCCTCCCCCACCACTTAATTATGGATAGGAACAGAAAACTAACAAGAAAACAAAGTACAGAGTTTGCCCTGTTCCAGAAAGTGTAGCTTCTTCTAAGGGCATTTTTATTTTTGGTCTCTGAGTAACTTTTAAAGTATCAAACAAGCGAGTGTTGAAGGCCACCATTCTTTTCATGAAACAAAATGCTTCTAAAAAAAGATGCTCCAGATTTCAGTCAGGGTTGTCGTCTTCTATGGAAACAATGATGATTATCAGTTAAAAAAAAAAAGTTGAACTCCTACTCTCTGAGGTACTTCGTGGTAGATGATGGATCAAAGAATTTGTCAAATAAGAAGTCCTGATCTGAAGACTCACTAGGCAGATTGGTTTCTTGTCACAGTGGAAGGTCTATTCAGCTTCAGTAATAAGGTAGAAGCACTAATCAGCCTAAATTATCTCAACCCCCCCCCCCCCCCAAGACATAACAAAAGTGTCACCCTACAAAAAAATGCTTCTTTTCTCAAACAAGGTGCTTTAAAGTTGTGACTTGTCAGCTTTTTGTGCTCACTTAGCAGACTGAGTCCACAATTAGCTCTTGAGGGGCATGTTTCCTTCCTCCCCATTGCCCCCCCCCTCACAAGTCTGCTTATACTATTCTCTTGTGCTTGGATGGTGCCACTTTGGCTACAGGAGGACACACGATCGGAGGCTGAGTTCTCAATTAGTATATTAGACGACGCATAGTAATAATGGCATGTACATACATTAAGCATCTATTTATTTCATTTGGCTTTGAGTCCATTTCCTAAGTGGCTTGTTAGGATTCAAGAGAAATTACAGGAGCATAATGACTGGAAAGTAGCATTTCTGATGACTTCAGTTACATCTAGAATAAATTGATACCTAAGCAATAGTCTTTTTTTAAAAAAAAAGAGAGAGAGAGAGAGAGAGAGAGAGAGAGAGAGAGAGAGAGAGAGAGAGAGAGAGAAAATATGATACAAGAATCAAAGTCTCATTGTTAATAAAGCTTAGAAGTATTGTGCTCTCTTTGAAAACTTCAGGCCGCTATGGTTAGGGATGCGTGTGGGCTCCACCTAGCAACCAGCAAATCTCATTACTGCTAAAATAATCAATAGCTTTTCCTAATGCGTTCAGATGGTGACACAGACAAGATCGATCCAACGTGTTTTTGTTTTAGGAAATGCAGCCTTTTAGTTCTTAATTAAGGTAGAGACTTTGCTTCCACAGGGATGTTCATGATTAATGTTCCTGCAGAGTACAAGATTTGCTGAGGAAAGAACTGGAGGGAGGCAGGGGAATTTCCAAAATGTCAACCAGATTTTTTTTTTTTTAGCCTTTTCCAATACTCGTTTCCTCTAATCCGGGGGTGTCAAACTCGATTTCATTGAGGGTTGCATCAGGGTTGTGTTTGACCTTGGGGGGCCAAGTGTACAAGGCTGGGGTGGGTGTGGCCAGGGTGCGCGTGGCCAGCTCGATGTCCTGCAGCCCTCTGCCAGGGAAAACAGAGCTCGGGAGGGCCGTGTGCAGGCGGCTCTCCCAAGCTTCTTTTCCGTGGCAGAGGGCTGCAGGAGGCCATTGCAGCCCAAAACAGAGCCTGGGAGGGCCTTGTGCAGTCCTCTCAGGCTCCATTTTTGGCTACAACGGCCTCCTGCAGCCCTCTGCCAGCAAAAACAGAGCCCAAGAGGGCCGCAGGCAGCCCTCCCAAGCTTCTTTTCCCTGGCAGAGGGCTGCAGGAGGCTGTTGCAGCCCAAAACAGAACCTGAGTTCCGTTTTTGGTGGCAGAGGCACCGTGAGGTCCCTCCTTCGCTGTTTCCAGGGTGGCCCCGCAGGCCAGATTTAAGCACCATGCAAACTGGATTCAGCCCACAGGTCTTGAGTTTGTCACCCCTGCTCTAGTCTGTTTTGGCCTCAGACAGTGGCCAACCAGATCCATTCAGCAAGTTCACAAGCAGGGGATAGGAGGCAGTAACTTCTCCTATCGCTTTCCTCATCAGTCAGCTGTGATGGCATCCTAGCTGTGATGTGGGGAGATTTTAAATCTTAAAGCGAGCAACCATTAAGTGTTGGATCCTCCTTGAATTTCTCTAGTTCCTTAAAAAAAGGGGGGGGGGCATTTACTGTAATTGATGGCCCTTGCCCTTTTAATGACAATGAATTCCGCAGTTTAACTAACAGATGTCCAAAGAACTACTTTTCATTGAAACTGAACCTTTTGCATTTAGTTTCAATGGATAGCTGTAAATCTCAGCTAACATTTTTTTCCTCCTTCCCTAATATAATCTTATCTAACTCCTGCAGGGTCCTATCAATACCTCCTTGCTCCTTATCTTTTTGATTTTTGGAGTTAATCTGAGTATAAGCCCACCAATCAACTTCTGTTCCTTGCAGAGCTAGTTCGTTTCTTGCTTTTAAACAGCCTTGACTATCAAGCAGCTTACAATAAGGTAGATGTTTTTCTTTATTATATAGTGGGGCATATGTCATGGCTTCTAATGGGACCAGCCGGGAAGGGGTCAAAGAATAAAATTTGTTTTTAATTTTCCTCCATGTTTCAATTAAGGTATTCCTCAAATAATGACCTGTAAAGCATGTGTGTTTTTTTGTCCTCTCTTGCCAAAGGAAATAATGCCAACCCTGTGGATAGTTGTGAATTCTAACATTAAGTGTGCTGCATGACAGCCATAACCACATTTTCCATACCATGCATGAGCTTTTATACCTTAATTCTCTAAGCTACCCTCTGTCCAGTTTCAACTGTTTTTCTTTGCATGGAACCTGTTTTAGTCCTGTTTCATTTTGATCGTGTCTTGTCCCCTTCCCTGCTTTATAATATCTCCCTTTTTTAATGTGTGATGACCAAAAATGTATAATGCTGCAAGTGTGATCTCGCCACGTAAAGAGAAGGACATTGCTCCATTGACAGTGTTTCATTTCCCTGCCTAATGTTTTCAAGCATGACCTTGCTTTTAAAAAAAAATCTTGATGGCATCAAGGAGCTGTGATAGTGCAGTAGTTAAAATGCAGGATTGTTGACTAATTCAGCTCACTGCCAGCAGTTCGAACTCTCACCAGCTCAGGGTTGACTCTGCCTTCCATCCTTCCAAGGTTGGTAAAATGAGGATCCAGATTGTTGGGGGCAATAGGCTGACTTTGTAAACTGCTTAGAGAGGGCTGTAAAGCACTGTGAAGCGGTATATAAGTCTAAGTGCTATTGCTATTGCTATCACAAGATGGATATTAAGGGAGCCACAGGTGTTTCTAGAGATTCTTTCATCCACTTCTACAGTCTTTCTTTTTTTAGGTGGATTTCCAATAGTTAGATCTTCCTTGGATTTTGAAAAAGTCTGCAATATAGGGAAAAAAAGAGACACAGTATCAGCCCTTTGGGGTAGTCCAGAGCAAATCTAAAAGTATTAGCTCTATATTTATTTTAAGGTTACATTAACATTAACCTTGAAAATCTCAAAGTACATGTCTCCTCCCTCACCTTTACAGTTGATGAAGTTATTGAAGATTCTTTCTGAAACATTTGCCATGACCCTATTCCTTCTGTGAGGTAAACTGCCTCTAATCCGACCACTTTCTAGGCTGTGGATCCCCCTTTTGTCTCCCAAGGTCTTTCTCACATACTACCACACACAAGCATTGGGAGGGCAAATGAAAGAGAACAACAGGCAAGCTGGTGGGGGTGGGGTGAAATGCACCATTTGCATTCCCACAAGAGATTCAGTTCACCCCCTCTTGAGTTTCATTGACTCTTAACTAGCACCAATTTAGTTCTGACCATTAGATGACTAGATTCTCATGTATAAGTTTTAATTAATTGTTTATGCTGCAACCTACACCAATAGTCCTGATTCTTTGCACCTGACAGCAAAGAACAAATATGTGTCATAATTTTACAACCTGAACTCCACTACCTATGTACTTGGGGGTGGTATAGTGATGCAAATAGAACATGGGTGTCAAACTCGTGGCCTGTGGGCGGGATGCATCACGCACTGGCCACACTCACACCCAGTTTAGCAAAGAGGAAAAAAAGTCATGATACATCATGTGAAGATAATATGATGCCACAAGTTTGATACCCCTGAAAATAGAACATGGTAGAGCTTACATTCTGAAGTCAGTATCACATTTAGTCATTTGGCTTCACTGTGTTTAGCATAGATGCCTACAAAAGGAAAGGCAGGTGTGGTGCTTTCTTCACCCAATTTTTAGGTGAGGACCATGCAGTCTAGGGATACTTAGTTGAGAGGATAAATCATCCTGAAAGGCAATTCAAATATACATTAACTTCACTGCAAGCAAATAAAATTGTCTCAAAGACATGCAAGCATGAATGATTCTGGAATTACACAATGTGCACCTGAAGTAAGAAACGGAGATTGGCAAAATATTAAGATGGTTCTGTCAGGTGGAAGAAAAACTGGACTTTTCAAATTATACCCCATTCCTCCCATGATGTGCTATTTGAGGGACCATCTCTTTCAGATCACACCTGCCCATCTCACTACATTCAGCAAAAGCGGGATGTTGCAGGTCCCATCAACTAGGGAGTTTCATTTGGCTGATTGTAGGTGATGAACATTTTATACTGTGGCACCAGCTTTATAGAACATCCTATAAAACCATGATCAAAGGTGAAATGCTCCTGGTTCGGACCGGATCACCCGAACTGGTAGTGATGGCGGCCAGTGGTTCACAGAACAGGTAGCAAAAATCCCTGCCCCCACCTCCGATGCCCGGCTAAGCCACGTGATCATCAGAGGCTTTTTTTTTTAACTTTTAAAAGCATTTTTTTAACAACCTCTTGGGCTGAAGAGGTTGTAGAAAAAATGCTTTTAAAAGAAAAAAAAAGCCTCTGATGATCAGGCAACTCAGTTGGGATTGTCAGAGCCTTTTAAAAGCATTTTTTTTAACAACCTCTTCTGCTGAAGAGTTTGTAGAAAAAATGCTTTTAAAAGGTTAAAAAAAGCCTCTGATGATCCCAGCTGAGCAACGCGATCGTCAGAGTCTTTTTTTCTTTTTAAAGCAATGCTTTTAAAAGTGAAAAAAAAAAGATTGTGCGCCACAGCTGATCACCCCCTCCTCACACACTGTTCTACTTGCCGCAAGGCTCCTTTTGGCATGCACTGCGCATGCACACCTTGCATTTGGTGCATGGTGCACACAGCACATGCGCAGCCAGCAAACTGGTAGTAAACCGGTTCAGATTTCACTACTGACCATGATAGCCCACAGCACCCTTTCTATGGGCACATGAGCTGTCGCCCCAGTTCAGCTCTGCCACGCATGCACGCATGCCTCCTGCTGGCCAGCTGGTCACTGTGTCTCTGCCGCATATATGTGGGTTGGTGGTGGTGCATGCGGGGGGGGGGTGTCTGTGCATGCATGGGCGGGGACAGGTGCAAGGGCCGCATGTGCATTGCATTTTGGGGGTTCAAGCGCACACGTGCGCATTTGCGAGTACACGTGTGCTCTTTGGGCATTTGGTCCAGAAAAGGTTAGCCACCCCTGCTATAGAACAACCCAGAAGTGTGACTAACCTTATCTCTTTGATCTCTTCAGAAGTCCCTCAAAAATTCCTGCTTGCATCAGCAGGCCTGGGGAGTTTGGCAAAATATTGAGATGGTTCTGTGAGATGTAAGAAGTCAGGAATCCAGGATAGAGTTCAAAAGGACTACAAGTTTTTTTTTTCCCCCATGCTACCTATACTCAAAAAATTTGAACTATTTATAGTCAAGGAAATTAGCACAAGATAAGAGTCAATGGGCTTCAAGCAGGACTGGATTTAGGTGTCCTATTGGGGTATAGAGACTTCAAACTGATCACTTGATCCATCCTTGGGCTGCTAAAGGTTCCTTGGTAATTACCATTTCTTCTCTGCCTTATCTCTTTTTAAAAAAATTCTGTTTTTGCACCTTTCTTCTTATAATTTTAAAGTTTTAAACAGTAATAGTATTAATTTGCATATTTTACTTTTAACTTTCTTCTACTCTGGCCAAAATCAGCTGAGGGTGAGATAGGCAGCTATATAAATACGACAATAAATAAATAAATAAGCAAGTAAATATCAACACTACTGTGTCAAAATAATGAGTTTGACATACAAACAGAAAACTATGCAATCAAGCCTACTTTACTGTGCCTTCCTTCCCCCCCCCCCACACACTCCCCACAATTTCTATTTGTGCATCTGTGTTAAGCAGTTACACTTTTACAAAATACATTAATGCTAATGTAATCACACTAACATGACACTTAACTCTAAAAAGGGCAGGTCTGAAAGTGGGATAAATCACTTGAAGTGACTTGCAAATAAAAAGGCCAAAGATACTCCATGTCTCTCGAGAAGCACATTATCACTTTTTGACAAAATAATAACTACATGTGTGGAGAAAGAAGAAAGAAAAAAAACCCCACTTGTTTTACATCACATATTTTATTTGTATTTTGCTCCAGATGATAAGGCAATAAGGATCACATATGCAAAGGCTGAGTTTCAGCATTACGCTAAGCGTCACTTGTTTTAACTTGGGTTTGGTGAACAAGCCATAAGGATCAGTGGTGAAATCCATTTTTTTTACTACTGGTTCTGTGGGTGTGGCTTGGTGGGCATGGTGTGGCTTGGTGGGCGTGGCAGGGGAAGGATACTGCAAAATCTCCATTCCAACCCCACTCTGGGGCCAGCCAGAGGTGGTATTTGCTGGTTCTCAGAACTATTCAAAATTTCCACTACCAGTTCTCCAGAACCTGTCAGAACCTGCTGGATTTCACTCCTGATAAGGACCCAGTTCACACTTAGCCAAAAACTAAAAACCATTGTTTCAAAGATGATAGGCTGAAGATCCAGATGGATTTTGGCAGACTTGAACGCTAAGCCCTATCTAACAAAATGAAATTCAATGCAGAGAAAAGTAAAGTCTTACACAAAGGCAAGAAAAACCAAAAGTACATATTTAGACTGGGTGAAACCAGGCTTAATATTTATTTATTTATTTATTGGTTCGATTTATATGCTGCCCTTCTCCGGAGACTCAGGGAGGCTTACAATGCGTTAAGCAATAGCCTTCATACTTTTGTATAAACCTGCTTAGTAGGGCTTTTGGCCCTCCCTAAGCAGTGTTCTTTTTTATACAAAGTCAGCTTATTGCCCCCACAATCCAGGTCCTCATTTTACCTACCTCGGAAGGATGGAAGGCTGAGTCAACCTTGAGCCTGGTGAGATTCGAACTTGCAGTAATTGCAGGCAGCTGGTGTTACTTAACAGCACTTAGTCTGCTGCACCACCAAGGCTCTTAATAGCAGTAACTGTGAAAGAGATTTTGGAGTCTTAGTGGATAGCCAATTAAACATGAGCCAACAGTGTGCGGTGGCAGCCAAAAAAGCCAATGCAATCCTAAATTACATTAACAGAGGGATACAATCAAGATCACGTGAGGTATTAATAGCACTCTATAAAGCCTTAGTAAGACCGCAACTAGAATACTGCATCCAGTTTTGGTTACCACACTATAAAAAAGATGCTTTAGAAAGAGTGCAGAGAAGAGCAACAAAGATGATTAGGGGACTGGAAGCTAAAACATATGAAGAACAGTTACAGGAACTGGGTATGGCTAGTCTAGTGAAGAGAAGGACCAGGGGAGACATGATAGCAGTATTCCGATATCTCAGGGGCTGCCGCAGAGAGGAGGAGGTTAACTTATTTTCCAAAGCATCTGAAGGCTAGACAAGGAATAATGGATGGAAACTGACCAAGGAGAGATTCAACTTGGAAATAAGGAGAAATTTTCTGACAGTGAGAACGATCAACCAATGGAACAGCTTGCCTTCAGAAGTTGTGGGAGCTTCATCGCTGGAAGCTTTCAAGAAGAGACTGGACTGCCATCTGTCGGAAATGGTGTTGGGTCTCATACTTGCGTGGGGGGGGGGAGGGGTTGGACAAGATGACCTACAAAGTCCCTTCCAACTTTGTTAATCTGTATCTGTATCTGTTTAGAATGTGTGTGCCTGGATTCACGTATCATGCTACGTCAAAGCTGCAGGATTATTGCATCGGGCGATGTGTGAAGGCAACTGCTGTGGAGTGCAGTGGTTAGATGGCAAAAATAGAGGTGAGAAAATGACACGATCAGACCTTTAGCCAACCACAAAGTTCACTAAGTATTCTTAGTACAGTCATAGTGTACTAAGTTCAGCCATAACTCCCCATTAAAAAAAAGTTAGAATGGAAGAAGAAGAATTGCATGACTGGGATAGAAATAGTTCTGCTTAGTAAATTAATTTCTGAACTCATACATTATTTGATTAATTTATTTTTATTCTCCATATGCTGGACTTACTTGCCATTTACTGTTATAGAAAGATTTTCTGCTCCTGACCCTTTTCTACCCATTAGAACTCTCATGGTCAGCCATGATATTTATTGCTTGCATTTGACAGTGCTCCTTAGATTTGGTCATTACTTTCAAAACGCCTATTTTACAACTGGCATTTGTTTGAGACTAGCATATTCTCTTATCTGCTGGTAGATAAGAATAAAACTTCTGTATTTCTCTGGCTAGAACAGTATAAAAATTACAAAACGGTGTCTTATTTATTTGGGCCATGTTATGTGGGAGAATTCACTGGAGAAAGCAATTATGCTTGATGGTGTGGTTTCCTTTTAATGGTAAAAGGAAATCACACCACCAAGGAACAGGGTCTGGACTCTAGAAAAAATGCAGAGAAGAGCAACAAAAATGATTAGGGGACTGAAGGCTAAAACATATGAAGAAGAGTTGCAGGACTTGGGTATGTCTATTCTAATGAAAAGAAGGTCTACGGATGACATGACAGCAGTCATATCAGCAATATGTAAGGAGCTAACACAAAAAAGAGGGGGTCAACTTATTCTCCAAAGTACGTGAAGACAGAACAAGAAGCAATGGGTGGAAACGAACAAGGAGAATCCTGACCTAGAACTAAGGAGAAGTTTCCTGACAGTGAGAACAATTAATCAGTGGAATGACTTGCCTCCAGAAGTTGTGGGTGCTCCAACACTGGAGGTTTTTAAGAAGACATTGGACAACCATTTGTCTGAAATATATAGGGTTTTCTGCCTTAGCAGGAGGTTGGACTAGAAGACCTCCAAATCCCTTCCAACTCTGTTCTTCTGACACCATCAAAGCTGACAGCCAAAGCATGGAACAACTCAAAGAAGTATTGCAAGTTTGGAAGACATGGAGAAACTTAGCCCATAGAATCACCAAGACACAACTGAATGAATGTCTTCTTCTTCTTCTTCTTCTTCTTCTTCTTCTTCTTCTTCTTCTTCTTCTTCTTCTTCTTCTTCTTCTTCTTCTTCTTCTTCTTCCCCTTCCCCTTCCCCTTCCCCTTCCCCTTCTCCTTCTTCTTCATCATCACAACAGGTTTGATGGGACCCTAAATGAGTTGGAAAGTCAGGTTAACCTAGCCAATATCCTAAAGTGTTTCATTCTTGTCTCCTCAATGGTTGGGTTGGAGAGCAGACCACCTGAAAATAATTCCTTATTTACCTGGTTTCCCAATTTAGTTGGGCTTTTGATTGCTGAGCAAAATATTATTTCTTGGGAGAAGAATTTTTGAAGCAAACAAAGGAATTCAAGAGCATTATAGCATCATTTTTTACAGAAATGTAAAAAAACAAATCAAAAAGAGCTTACTATTTTATATCCTTCCAAAGTGTATGTGTGTGTGTGTGTGTGTGTGTGTGTGTGTGTATGTGTGTATTATATTGATGTGTATGTATGTATATATCTCTATCTGTATCATCTCTATCTCCATCTCTCTATCTCTATCTCCATCTCTCTACTTCCAACTCCATCTCCCTACCTCCATTTCCATCTCTCCATCTCCATCTCTCCATCTTCACCTCCACATCCACTTTTACTTCCCTATCTCTATCCCTCTATCTCATCTCCCTATCTACAGTATCTCCCTATCTCTTCATCTCTCTACCTCTCTATCATCTATTTATATCTAATTATAACTTCTATCATATTTTCAGCTTCCCTCAACATTTTCAGTTTATTTCAACTGTTCAGAAATCATCAAATTCATCAGTTGAAGATTAAGCTTAAACAGGTTTTGTCCTCTCAGTTATCCAGACCTGCATTTTAGAGACTCAAGATGTTATTTTCTTGTAGTATAGTTTGGCCTGAAAAGTGAAATGAGGTATAAGACATCTGGCAAACAATGTGAGTCTTCATAAGTTACAAGTTATTTAGACCGGTATTCGATGACTTTTGAAAATCATTCTTCCCCAGTATTAAAACCAGTATTTCTCAATTCTTCAGATGTTTTGCCTGCTCATGGATTAGAAAAAAAAATCTAGTTTATCCCCTGAATAAGTCAGTCCATTTTCGAAACTCAAACTGGTTTGGAAGAAGAATCAGATTTACAATAAATAGCTGGAGGACATGTAGTAAATCAGCAAAGACTTCTACTTGCTTAACTATTGCCACAGAAACAATGTGATTTCCCCTCAACCTTTCTAAATTAGTTTGTTAGAATTCTTAATTTGTTGTAATGAGGACTAGACAAGACATTTCATTGCCTGAGGCAAAACACAATAAATGTCTCTGCCATTCCAAGATTTAAAAGATGACAAGACTATTGTGGTTCATTTTATAGTATCTATTAAATTTCAACGTCAGACATTAAAACAGAAGCTATCATAAAGGGAAAAGGGAGGGGGAATAACATAACAAATGAAAAGTGACAGAAAATTATGTATCAAACAAATATAACAAAAATGACCCTGACTTTCTTTTACAATACTTTAACAGTACAACCACCTTTGTCTAATCTTAAACTAATTTATAAAATATTTTAAAATATTTTTAGTACTAAAAAAACCCCTGAATATTTAAAAAATACTCTGCTTGATTTCATCTAAAACCTAATAAATTAACATTTGTAAATAACCTATATGAGAAGGAAGAATTTATTGAAGAGCTAATGCTGAGAAAAATTGAGGGCAAAAGAAGAAGGGGATGGCAGAAAACGAGGTGGCGGGATGGAGTCACTGAAGCAGTCAGCATGAGCTTAAATGGACTTTGGGGGATGATAGAGAACAAGAAGGCCTGGAGGAAAGTTATCCATGGGGTTGTGATAGGTCGGACACAACTTTGCAACTAACAACAACAAAATAACCTATACTTTAAAAAGTAACAAAGCTTCTCTAATAAATCTAATCTTCAAAATTCAAAGTCAAAAGTTGATTCTTTTCTTCGTCTTGTAAGACAATCTTTCTTGACCTTAGCAACTGTAAGATGTGTGGCTTTCAATATGCTGGCTGGGGAATTCTGGGAGATGAAGTCCACATATCTTACAGTTGCTAAGGTCAAGAGACACTGTTGTAAGAAATTCAAAAATGGTCACAGGAAATTTAGACAAATGATCGTCTCTGAGCAAAGCTGTCAATTTCGCCATTTCAGTTAGATTCTTTAGTTTCAAAACCCATTCTTTCATTGTGGGTGTATGTTTTTCTTTTCATCTTTGGTCATATAACAATCTTGCTGCTGATGTCGTGTTTTTAAAACAAAGTCACATGACAACACTGGTGATTGATGAGACATTCTTTAACACTGGCAATTATTTGTAGTGTTTTCTATCACATCTAAATACAGATCGGTGTGGAGAGAACAAGGCAACCTATATGCCATGTGGTGACTTCTTAATCATCTTCCTGCTGTCTTTCAACTTCTGCCACTTGAAACGATCTTCTTACTCTTCTCTTCTTTCAATGTTGTTAATAATCTTTACACATCTCATCATCTTCTTTTAATGACTTCATAACCCCTTGCCGGATGGAGTCTGGGCAACTGAATGGAGCTAAGAGTTTGCTGGCTGGATGCCTTTCCTGTTGCCAATACAGAGTTTGCTTCTGCAGATATATTCTCACTGTGCCCAGAGAGAGAAATATCTGCCTCTACATAGGATCAAACACACAGCCTCCTGATTGTGAGGCGAGAGCTCCACCTCTAGGCCACCGCATCACTCAAATAATCTTTACACATGGTTGTATTTAAATGTATAGATTAAATCAGTGGATGAATTTTGGGAGGAAGCAAATAATTGATTCAGCTTCTTGAACTACTAGACTAGACCTTAACATAGTTGATTTTTTGGGGGAGTCCTGGTTAAAAGAAAATAAAGCCACTCTAGTTATTAGAATAGAATAGAATAGAATAGAATAGAATAGAATAGAATAGAATAGAATAGAATAGAATAGAATAGAATAGAATAGAATTCTTTATTGGCCAAGTGTGATTGGACACGCAAGGAGTTTGTCTTTGGTGTATATGCTCTCAATGCACACAAGGAGAATAAAATACATTCATATAAATAATATGAATATGAAATATACAATAAAAAGATACAACACTTAGTGATAGTCAAGGTTACTAATAAGCTATCAAATTAAATTAAATTAATTTAAATTAAATTAATTAAAAGATTCATTACACAAGAAAGCTTCACTCTAATGGTGGGCAAATAAATTAGTTTGCCTTTTTGATATCACTGGGGTTCTTTTTTTCCAGTTTAATTAAAGCATTTTTTTAAAAAAATTCTGTGGCCCAAAAGATGCTGGATAAATTTTTTCATAAGTAAAATTTGGGGCTATTGAGTTTATACAGGCACAGTATGATTAGGTAATAGGTGTGCATGCCTTATTTTTCATTATACAGTCATAGTTCTAGTGATCTGAACCTTATCTTTCTTCAATATAATTCACTTATTTTCAGAGATATGGAAATATAATGAGATACTGTGTAAAATGATCAGCCATAGTACACCCTGGTACCTTCAACAATATCACATGAAAACATTTTTTATTATCTTGATCTCAAGTCATTGTGATGGAATCTCACAGGAGTTTTTCAGGACTGGTGCTGTTATTGTCGGTACGAAGGCAAAATTCTATTCTTCAAAAAAAAAAAAAAAAAATAGATGGAAAAACTTTCTTCCTCTGGGAAACATTGGCAAAAATCAACCCCTGAATTTCTTTGCCAACAAATCTAGTGGTGAATTTTGAAAGACAGAGTGTGACCAGCTTAAATTCACTTGCCAGTTTAGCAGCTATAGACAACCTTTAGGTGGAATTATTCCTCCTCCTCCTCCTGTTGTTGTTGTTGTTTTAGAAAAAACGCATTATGTGTTTTATTAATAAAGGAGAATATTTGTAGGTCAGGGTTGAAATGAGAGGTCCTTAGTACTTTCTGAGCTTGGTTATTTTCTTGCAAATCTTTCATTATCCAAACTGCATAACATCATCAGTGCTGATAGAGCACTAATAATATTTACTAGTTTGGGTAATAAAATGTCTGAAAGAAAACAGCCAAGCTCAGAGAGCATCAAGGACCCCCTTAAGCGTTTTATCTTAAAATATATTTTTCTTTATTGGCGAGCTATAAAGCCTTGCCCGGGATATAGAATGAAGGATCAGGAAGGAAACATAATTTAAAATAAAAGTGCTGACGCAATATTAACTACCATGAATAAACAACGCCCAGTAATTTACTTACGCGGTGCTTTTCAATTACTTGGTTGCTATTGTTATCATTTTTACGGCAAGGATTTTGTGACCGGTTTTTGATTTGCAGCGCTCTACCTCTGCCTTTCCAGTTGGGGACTTCCTACAAATTAATTACACCATTCCCAAGAACTGCTTAGGCCTGGAAAAGTGACACAATTCGTTATGATGTTGAGTTATGCTGGAGACCAACTCTCTTGCAGCCTGCTTCAGATGACATCCATTGGTAAAATGATGTTTAATAATAGCAAAACGGTGCACATGAGGTCAAATATGAGCTCATCTGCAGAAAAAACAGTTGCTACCAACCTGCCTTCTATTGAGGACCTGTATACTATACGAGTCAATAAGAGGGCTGTGGAAATATCTACAGACCCCTCACATCCTGGACATAAACTGTTTCAACTCCTACCCTCAAAACGACGCTATAGAGCACGGCACACCAGAACAACTAGACACAAGGACAGTTTTTCCCCGAACGCCATCACTCTGCTGAACAAATAATTCCCTCAACACTGTCAAACTATTTACTAATTCTGCACTACTATTAATCGTCGCATCGTTCCCACCACCCATCTCCTTCCACTTATGACTCTATGACTGTAACTTTGTTGCTGGTATCCTTACGATTTATATTGATTGTTTCGCTATGACTATCATTAAGTGTTGTACCTTATGATTCTTGATGAACGTATCTTTTTTTTTTATGTACACTGAGAGCATATGCACCAAGACAAATTCCTTGTGTGTCCAATCATACTTGGCCAATAAAAAAATTCTATTCTATTCTATCTAAAAATATGGGTGCTGGCTTACAAATCATGAAAATTGCAACTGTTGTTTTTATCTCACAACATTTTTTTTTCAAAACTTCAATTGCAGCTAATTTTTTTAGCGGGACAAAACATTCCTTAATTGAGTCCTGCAAAGTACCACAATGATGGGAAGTGCCAAAATCATTATGAATGGAAAAAAATCACCAGGGTGACTGAAATATATTGTCTGTTGCAAAACAGCTCACCATGTTCTGCACTCATTGCCATGGCTGACATTATACACTCTTACGTCTTCTTCTACTTTATCCAGATTGCTTTATTTTGTTTATGCAAGCAGGAGAAAATGGCATGGCTTGTGATCTACAACCAGCAATTAGCACCACGGAACAGCTGCTGGATGGGGCACATGCCTTGTTGTTATCCTCATTGCATTTAATTTAAATGTTAATTGCTCTCAGTGTACTGCTCGCAAATGTAGTGAGCACTAGGTGAGACCCGATAACAGATATCTCACTGTCATACAGGCAGGAAATATTATTTGGGCAAACAGGTAGGTCGATTGTCAGCAACAGTGTTAATGTTGAATACATTTTGAGGCATCAGGAAGATGTCAGTAAAAATCACATGAAACAGAAGTAGAGTTTAGAAGGAACATTGGATGCTGTTTTATACTAGGTTAGTTCATTAGCTCTTATTCATCTGCACACTATTTTAATCCTGGGAAGTTTGGGGGATTAAAAGAAGATACTGAAAACATTAAGCTTAATAATATCACCAAAGCCTCTGAACGCAACACAAAGAATAGTCAAACACAAAATGGTTATTCCTAAATGAGGAAACTTGTGGCTTTTCAGATATTTTTAAAATTACAAACCAATCAACTCTATCAATATAGGCCAGTGATGGTGAACCTATGGCATTCGTGCCACAGGTGGCACGTGGAACCATATCTGTGGGCATGTGAGCGTTGCCCTAGCTCAGCTCCAATGTGCATACGTGTACTGGCCAGCTGATTTTCGGGCCTTCCAGGCCCATCGGAAGTTGGGAAATGGGCTGTTTCTGGCTCCAGAAGGCCTTGTGGGGGGGTGGGGGGAGGCTGTTTTTGCCCTCCCCAGGCTCCAAGAAAGCCTCTCGAGCCTGGGGAGGGTAAAAAATGGGTCTACCGGGCCATTGCATGCCAAAACCAGAGTGGGAGCATGGGAAGGGGGGTCTCACGCACATACACAGGGGGGCAGGGCATGGGAGGCATTGAATTATGGGTGTGGACACATGCACGTGACCCCCATTTTTGGCAAACGGTGACAAAAAAGTTAGCCATCACTGATATAGGTAATGGTGAAGGATACCAATTCAGTCACCTCAGCAGACAGTCAGAAAAAGAATCTTCAGACAGATTCCTTTTTGAGGAATTCAATCTTGCAGAAACAGAAAATGGGAAAAATAAACAAAGTGAATGACTGAAGTGATTTCAGTAGGACTTGAAGAGACATTCATGAATTTTAGAGGCTGCATGAAAACGGAGCTCTGTTTTCCTTGGGGACAGGGTGCAGGAGGCTGTTGCAGCTGAAAACGGAGCTTGCGATGGCTGCATGCGGCCCTTCTGGGCTCTGTTTTCACTGACAGGATTGCAGGAGGCCATCTCGGCTGGAAACAGCTCAGGAGCCCATTTTCGCTGGCAGAGAACTCAGGCCACCAAAGGCATCCCCGACATGAGTGACGTCAAGCTGGCCATGCCCACTCCAGCCCTCTGAGGTCAAACACAACCCTGATGCAGCACTCAGTGAAATCGACTTTGACACCCCTGGTCTATTTCTACATGTGGAGTGGAAGTGACAGTAAAGGAGATGGTGATAAACTTTGGATGACAATTACAAAAATAATCATCTAATAAATAAGGTTGGAGATAAAACTCCTATATTTTATGATTTACTTCTGTCATTTACGATAATTGGGGTGGGGTGGAGGGGTTCTTCTGATAAGTAAATCAGTCTATTAGAAGTTGGCTGTCACCAGCTCATCTAATCTTCAGATGATAGAAGCAGACTTTTGGTTGAGTTTTCCAGGAGCACCTTGCAAAAAATGATGAATCAGTAAACTATTAATCTTGCCCCTAGAAGCCTCTTAATTTTACAATAATTATTTTATGGGGGCTCTGGTTTACATCAAGTAAAATTCATGCAGCAGAACAAATCTAATGATTGGAAAAGTTTGGTTCCCTTGGTCTTGCTTTTATCAGGCATAAAGTTTGCAATAAAATCAGCCAACCTTTCGGTTGTCCTCTAAGATGGTTAAAGAAAGTCACTCCTACTTCTTCTGGTGAATCGTTCACTGTCAGGTTTCAATACATACAAACAATATTCACCTTTTTAGGGGGTTCAAACCAGGTGTGGAAGGAAATCAGGCTGGCCCAGGCATTAAGCTGACAGGCAGTCTTCTCAGGTGGTAGATGCTACTAGTGGTGCTCTCTATAGCCATTACTTCCTTTTGTTTTTGTTTTTAAAGTTTTTTTAAATTAATAATTCAAATTAAAAACAATGGACATGGTTTAACGTCACTGGTTTTAAACATTGTCATCAAATTTAGGCTAATAAATGATATATTTCTTTATTTTTGTACAAATTTTCATTATTTCTTACATGTCAAGTATGTAGGTTAATTCCTCTTAGACAGCTACATCCATATTCAATATAATCTTATCTCACATACAAGTTTAACATACATTGACAGGTCCACTTCTAGACATTCATTGCACCTTCACCTTAGCATTCCTCTTCCTGTCCAACCATTCATAAATCTTAGTCCAGATTTCATAATATGCTGGTTCACTTTTATCCTTGAGCTCCAAGGTAAGTCTGTCCATTTCTGCACAATTAAAGATTTTAGTTAGCATTTCTTCTTCCATTCCATTACTTCATTTTGGAGATCCTAATAGTTAGCTACAACCTTTGAACTAACCTTCAGATGTTGTAGGTGATATTCCTGTTTGTAATACAAGTGTATGCCGCATTCCGCAGATAGTTAAATTGAGTTCTTCAGTAGATAGTACCCTTATGAAAATAGCTTGGTGGCTACAGCTTGGCTAGTGAGATGGCCCTGTATATGGGGGGAAAGGACCATTGTTAGTAATAGAGAGGGACACTTTGCAACAGAAGCACAGGTGACAATGTTATTTTCAACATGGTGCCATTTGCTCTCTGTGGATGCCCATGTTTTAAAGAACATGGACTAAGCAATGCAAAATTCCTTACATCACATATAGATGGATAACTAACGTAGACAGGTAGAAGACAGCATTGCCTTTTTAACAGATTAACAGAGTTGGAAGGGACCTTGTAAGTCATCTAGTCCAACCTCCCGCCCAAGCAGACCCTACACCATTTCTGACGGATTTCAGTCCGGTCTCTTCTTGAAAGCTTCTGGTGATGACGCTCCCACAACTTTCAAAGGCAAGCGTCTTGCCTTTGGAAGCGTCTGTTCCATTGGTTGATTGTTCTCACTGTCAGAAAATTTCTCCCTATTTCCAGGTTGAATCTCTCCTTGTTCGGTTTCCATCCATTATTCCTTGTCTGGCCTTTGGGTTCTTTGGAAAATAGGATGATCCCCTCCTCTCTGTGAGAGGAGCACTGTATGGGAACACTGCTATCATGTCTCCCCTGGTCCTTCTCTTCACTAGACTAGCCATGCTTGTGATACTAGTTGCTTTTTCTAAAATACTCTCTTCCTGAATAACTTCATACTCTTGTTTAAATCTATTTATTTAAAGCTAAAGATTTCCTCTGTGCAGTCATGTCTGATTCTAGGGAGCATTGTCCATCCCAGCTGAAGGAGTCAGTATTTGTTGTGACCCAGGCCCAAGTAGTTAGTATTGAATACAAACAGTTTGAAAACAAACAGACTTTATTAGAACAGCTGAAAATTAACTCATTCTCAGCGTAGTCCAAACTAAACAAAAGCAAATCCTTCAAAATACCATTCCTCAGTTTATCACTGACCTTGGAATAATTAGGCAAACTGCCGAAGGCTTTTCTTGGCAAAAGTTCAGAAACGGAAGACACCGATAAGAAATGAATATAGTGAAACAAGAAGCAATTCTCTCAATGTTGTTTTCCGGCAAAGAGGCCAAGAGCCGTTGCTGGTCTTTTAAGCCTTAGGGGAGGGCCAATAATCTCTTGGCCCTATTCCCTAGTTGTCCTCTCTGCTTTATCTGCTCCTGCCTTCTGGCAGCTCTTCTCATATGTGCATTAGGAACAGGCTCCTCCTGTTCCTCTGCCTCTCTATTGTCAGCCTCTGGAGGCTCTGAAGTCCACACATCATTCCCCGATGGCCCTGGCCCCATCTCTGCCTCCAACGCAGAGGCCTCATCTGGGCCTTCCCTAGCCTCCAGGACTGGCCCATGTTCTTCCTCAGCCTCATTGCTGTCCGACTCCACTGCCAGCTCCAGAGGCTGCTGGTGGACCACAACAGTATTGTCTGAAGATGCTTCCACGGTCATGTAGCCAGCAAAGCTATATGCTGAGGTGCATGAAATACTGTTTTTTTTTTAAAAAAAATCACATTTGTATAGTTGCCTATCTCCCATAGTGACTCTGGGTGGTATGCATAATAAAAACAATCCAATATATAAAACTATCAAAAACTAACCAGTTTAAATGTTAAATAGATGAAAACAAGATAAAAACCAGATGGTGGAAAAGCATACGAGACCGTGCTCTCCAATTAACTATCCATTTATTTGACTCTGCTCTATCACAGGATCACCAGGCCAGTTGACAAAGCCATATTTTAAGGGCCTTCTGGAAGACCAAGGGATGCAGCAGCTCAGTGGCTAAGATGCTGAGCTTCTTGATCGAAAGGTCGGCAGTTTAATGGTTCAAATCCCTAGTGCTGTGTAATGGGGTGAGCTCCCATTATTTGCCCCAGCTTCTGTCAACCTAAAAGTTTGAAAGCATGTAAAAAATGCAAGTAGAAAAAATAGGGACCATTTTGGTGGGACCACTTTGGTGGGAAGGCAACAGCGTTCTGTGCGCCTTTGTCTTTAGTCATGCCAGCCACATGACCACGGAGACGTCTTCGGACAGCGCTGGCTTTTCAGCTTTGAAACAGAGATGAGCACCGCCCCCTAGAGTCGGGAATGACTAGCACATATGTGTGAGGGGAACCTTTACCTTTACTTCAGAAGGTCAACAGAGCTGGAGCCAGCTTCACCTTGCGGGGAGTGATATTCCACAGGGTGGGGTCCATGGCAGAAAAGGCTCTTTTGCTAGATCCTGATTGATGAAACCTCCTGGCTGATGGGACCTACAACATCCGTCTCCTTTCAGATCAAATAGATGATAGTCCTCAAATCCTCAAACAAAGAAATAAACAAATAGTCTATCTCTTCATCCAGATTCAAACAAATACATTTTTCAACTTCCTAAATAAAACACTGAACTAGCAGTCATATTCATTTCCCCTGGTACTTTATTATTTGATTTACATCCTACCGCCCCACTCAATCAAAGCAGCCAAAAACAATTAAAACAAAGAGGAGAAATCAGAACAAAAAAATACTAATAGGGAGAGGACACAAGGTTATCACTAATTGCCAAGGCATTAAAGATTTCCCCCCACCTAATCAGAAACAGAAAGTGGCACCCTCGATTTTACCCCACATCTCCTTCAGCAATAGTATAACTAGGATGATATTTTTCTTTAAAAGTTGGAGTACGGCAGTGGTGGGTTTCTACCGGTTTGCCCCAGTTCGGGCAAACTGGTAGCGGTGGCGGCAGGAAGCTCCGCCCACCTGCCCGGATGTCATCATGGACCTTCTGCACGTGTGCAGAAGCGCCGCATGTGAGCAAAGCATGCATGCACACACGCAAGCTCACAGTTCTGAACCGGTAGCAAGGGTAAGCGAAACCCACTACTGGAGTACGGAGTAAGGAGGATCATAAACTTATTGGTTATTCAGCTCTCTCCCCACCCCAAATTCATCAAAGATAAAACAGTTTCCCACAATTCAATAATACAAGCCGGTTACTCTCTCTCCCTTACCCCCCTCTCTCGTTAAATACATTGGAAGACAAATTAGAGTGCATTAAGAACCGCAGTGATTAATGCTGACAAGCATATATGGCCGTCTTGTTACTTTCCAAGCGTGGGTTGGATTACATTAACTGAAGGATTTAAAGCTGGCAGTGTGTTTATGGATCTGATACCAGATAATGGGACAGACAGAGACACAGAAGGCGAACGGAGAAGATTAGAATGATTTCATTGGAAAGGCCGATCAGTATGCTGGGTTGGCATACAGAATGTGGTTCCTGCATTTGACGCATATTTGAAGCCCTGTTGCAATATTTAATACAATACGATATTCTAGTGATAAAATCTCTTCCAGTTCCTTGAGGCTCATACCTGCAATAGGAGTTTTATTCTAGGAGATGTTTTAGGACAATGTGGACATCAGAAAGGCAGAAGCAAATGGAAATTGTATTCAACTATAACATTTACTTGTCACATATCACACAATTACTCCTCAATTCAGATTTCTGGGTTCACTTAATGCACTAAGTTAAAATGTGATTTTGGTTCACTTGTTGTTCTATATGTGAGCCCTGGAAGAATAGTGGTTAGAATGCCGTACTGCAGGCTAACTCTGTCCACAGTCTAGAATTCGACTCTGACCGGCCCAAAATTGGAAGCCTTCCATCCTTCCAAGGTTGGTAAAATGAGGACTCAGATTGTTGGGGGCAATATGTTGACATTTATAAGCACTATAGAGTGGTATATAAGTCTAAGTGCTTTAAATAAAACTTTATTGTCATTGTATATGTATACACAGTATATACATACAACGAAATTTACTTGACACCCAAAGACCAGGTCCCACACACATAATCCCCAGCACACTCCCACTCACCACAATTCCCCACCCCTAAAACCACCCAAACATCTACACAACAGACCAAGTAATACTGTCCAACAGTTCACTGATGGTGGCCCTTTAGTTCTTTGTTGAGTGCAATTATAGCTCTGGGATAAAAACTATTCAGAAAACGTGTGGTCCAAGTTTTAATTGTTCTGTATCTTCTGCCAGAAGGCAACAGTCCAAAAAGATTGTAAGCAGGATGGGAAGAGTCTCTGAGAATGTTCTGCAACTTCCTCAAACAGCGAGATTCAAAGATGTTATCCAGGGCTGGTAGTTGGAGTCCGATAATATTCTGGGCAGTTTTAATGATTCTCTGTAGAGCCTTTTTGTCTGCTACAGAGCTACTCCCATACCATGCAAGAATGTCAGATGTCAGGACACTCTCAATGGTGCTGCGATAGTAGGACAGAAGCAGATGCTGAGATAGATTTATCTTCCTGAGCATTCTCAGGAAGTACAGCCTCTCCTGTGCCTTCTTCACAAGCATGTTAGCATTCATAGTCCATGAGAGGTCCTCCGAGATAAAAGTGCCCAGAAATTTAAAACTACCTACCCACTCCACCTCCTCACCATTTATGTACAGTGGTAGATGTACATCTCTCTTCCTCCTGAAGTCAATTATAAGTTCTTTAGTTTTTGCTACTGCTATTTCTAATATGCCCCACGGAAATTTAGCCATCGAAGTGGAATCAAACATAGAATAGAATAGAATTCTTTATTGGCCAAGTGTGACTGGACAAACAAGGAATTTTTCTTTGGTGCATATGCACCAAAGTGTACATAAAAGGAAAAAAAATACATTCATCAAGAATCATAAGATACAACACTTAGTGATAGTCATAGGATACTAAATAAGCAATCAAATCATACTAGGAAACAAATAAAAGAATATAAATCATAGAGATACAAGCAACAAGGTTATAGTCATAAGTGGGAGGACATAGGCAATAGGAAGGATGAGAAGAATAATAGTAATACAGTCTTAGTAAAGAGTTTGACAGTGTTGTGGGAATTAGTTGTTAAGCAGAGTAATGACATTCGGGGAAAAAACTGTTCTTGTGTCTAGTTGTTCTGGTGTGCAGTGCCCTATGGCGTCATTTTGAGGGTAGAAGTTGAAACAATTTATGTCCAGGATGTGAGGAGTCTGTAGATATTTTCACAGCCCTCTTTTTGACTCGTGCAGTATGCAGGTCCTCAATGGAAGGCAGGTTGGTAGCAATTGTTTTTTTCCTGCAGTTCTAATTATCTGTTGAAGTCTGTGTCTGTCTTGTTTTAGCCAAACCAGACAGTTATAGAGGTGCAGAGGACAGACTCAATAATTATACTGAGTTTGTCAATATTTATATTTAGGACCCAAAGCAAATAACCAATGCTTACTGCATTGTGCTGGTGGGACTGCCACCAAAGTATATTGAGAGATGCCCCACCCAACAAAGATTGCTCTCACATTTATACATCTCAGAAAGGCTGGAGAGACTAATGCACAACAACAGATGATGTAAGCATGTATATTTGTAGGCAAAGCATCTTAAGTTACTACAGATAATGGAGTTCAGGTTACTTCCTGCAACCAGTTTTCCTTCAGAAACCAAAAGGGAGAAATAAAGCAGTAAAATAATCAAAGAAGGAGAAAAACATATCTCCCATAAATCAAGAGGAGAGCCAGTTTAGGAATGCCAGGCGCCAAAAGAAAAACATTTCCCATTGCATATTTATGAGATTGTTCTAATAAAATAACAAATTGTGGCTTAATATTGCAATAGATCAACTTGATTAGGGACAATGTCCAGACTTCAAGGGAGAGCATGGAAGATCAGATGGAGCAAATAGACCCTTATTATCTAAAACAAGCACCTTAGCTCTAAAAGTATGGGCATTTATGATGTCACTTGTGTGTTTCCATGAAAATGCTGTGATCGATGCCTTTGCTTTAGACATTGGGATTCAACAACCTAATGGCAGGGTCTGTAGGATGATGTCAGGATGTGTGTGTCATCATTTTGGCACCATCACAATTTTGCTACATACATCACAGTGAATAATATTGCAATGATTATCAACATGGCTGAGAAACATATTTAGTTGAGTTGGTTTCTCAGAATATGTACAATAACATCTGCATTAGAAAGAGTCATACCTTCATGGTTATAGACAACAGCTTTGTTTGCTTCCTGCTTTTGACACAGCAAAGTCTGATAAAATCAATATCTGAAATAAAAACAAACAGATCTGCAGCTGGAAAGGATGATATAACTCATCTATTGCATCCTTCTCTATGTAAGAATCCAATAAATGCTGACTGCTGTAGTTCAGTGATGGGTTTCAAAATTTTTTACTACTGGTTCTGTGGGTGTGGCTTGTTGGATGTGGCGTGGCTTGGTGGGCGTGGCAGGGGAAGGATATTGTAAAATCTCCATTCCACCCCACTCCAGGGGAAGGTTACTGCAAAATCCCCATTTCTTCCCCATCAGCTGGGTCTTGGGAGGCAGAAAATAGATGGGGGTGGGGCCAGTCAGAATTTTTACGGCCAGTTCTCTGAACTGCTCAAAATTTCCGCTACCGGTTCTCCGGAACTGGTTCGAACCTGCTGAAACCCACCTCTGCTGTAGTTATCTCTTTATTAGTGAACTCAGTGCTTAGCACCCCAGAATCCTAAATTCAGTCACTTCTCTTAAAAGGTGAGAATATGCATATTATTTTAATTAATAACAGTCAAAAGTAATATACATGCCATTTAGAAAAGTCTGGAATCAACTTGAAATGAGAAAAATTGGGAAGTGGGCATGAATTTTGTGCATAAAATTCTGGACTAGACCTGGGTGGCACAGTGACCTAGAGGTGAAGATGTTTACCTCCCACTCAGGAAGCTGAGAGTTCAATCTGAGGCAGTGAAAAATGTTTCTCTATCAGGGCATAAAGGGAACCTTTTCCAAGGAGCTTAATGTGTTTGAAATATGTTCGGTCAAGATTGAACTCCTGGCATTGAGCAATGAGTTAGTCTTCAATACTGCATTCTAACCACTGCGGCACCATGGCGGTATACAGTATATATAAAGTATACAGTATACAGTATATGATATATGATATATGTATGTATACATATACATACATATATATATATATTAAAGATAAAGTTTCCCCAGCACATGGGTGCTAGTCGTTTCTGTCTCTAGGGGTGGTGCTCATCTCCGTTTCAAAGCCAAAAGCCAGTGCTGTCCGAAGACATCTCCATGGTCATGTGGCTGGCAGGACTAAATGTCAAAGGTGCACGAAATGCTATTACCTTCCTACAAAAGGTCATCCCTATTTTTCTACTTGCATTTTTTATGTGCTTTCGAACTGCTAGGTTGGCAGAAGCTGGGACAAGTAGCGGAAGCTCATTCCGTTATACGGCGCTAGGGATTCGAACTGCTGAGCTGTTGACCTTCTGATTGACAAGCTCAATGTCTTAGCCACTGAACCACCATATATATATATATATTTGTTTTCGTAGATTTTTATGGGTAGAGGTATGCAAGTTTTGGTGTATTCGGGTCTTTTCCCGTGTAAGATTGAGAGTATCTTGGCGATGTTTCGACGAGGTCCCGCTCGTCATCTTCAGGCTGCTGTCTTTGGCTTCATGCTTGTGCGAGCAAAGTGTGATCGGAGATGCCATCTCTCTATAAATACTGGTGGGGAGGTGTGGAGTGCTGGCTTTGTTGTCGTAAGCAGGTTGGTTGGCTGTGTTGTTCCATCTTGATTATTAGATGGAGTTGATATTTGCAGATTAGTCGGCTGTTTCGTAACATCCTGTGTGGCCGAGGTCCTAGCTGTGTGTAATGACCTGGGTAATAGGTTGTGTGGTAGCATCCTGAGCTATAGTGTTGTGACATCCTGACTCCTGTGCTGCAACATCCTGGATAGTTGACTGTGTTGTAACATCCTAAGCTTTAGTGTTGTAACATCCTGAGTTCTGTGATGTATTGTCTTGACCAGATGGCTGTGATGCAACATCCCGGTTTGGCTCCGAGTCTGAGGTCTTGTCATGTGTTCATGGCGTGTGTTAGTTTGCTTTGTGTGGGGATTGGAGGAGGGTGCAGCAGCTGGCAATACCACTGTAGTCTGGCCTCTGGGTGGTGGTTGCATTTTGTCTATGGGATGGGATTGGGTTTGAATCTGGTAAGGATGATTGGTGGTGGTGTCATGTGTTATCCTGGGTCTGGGTCAGTGTTTGTGGCTGGGGCTCATTTGTTGACTAGGGCTAGTTTCCAGATGTCTGGTAGGCAGGAGGTATTGTCACGTTTATTCATGTTATGGGGGTGTTTCTCTATTTCGATGGCTTCCATAATAATTCTCTTGTTGAAGTGTTCAGTTTCGGAGATTAATTTGGTTCCTTCAAAATCAATTTCATGTCCTGTTGTTTTAAGATGCTGGAAAAGGGAGGAAGTTTTTTCTTCTTTTCTGACTGCATTTTTGTGTTCTACGATGCGTACCTTTATTCTCTTATTGGTTTGTCCAATGTTTGTGGCTGGGCAGATTTTGCATGGTATTTCATAGTAATCATAGTAATCTCGATTATACTAATCAAGATGTAACAACACAGCCAACCAACCTGCTTACAACAAGAAAGCCAGCACTCCACACCTCCCCACCAGTATTTATAGAAAGACGGCATCTCCAATCATGCTTTGCTCGCAGAAGCACGAAGCCGAAGACACCAGCCTGAAGATGATGAGTGGGACCTCGTCAAAACATCACCAAGATACTCTCAATCTTACATGGGAGAAGATCCGAATATGCTAAGACTTGCATACGTGTACCCGTGAAAATCTATATATATGATAGATATATAATATAACAACATAACATAATAATATAGAATGTTAAAATATAACATTGATGCAAATGTTATGCAAACCCTCATCTACTCCTTCTTTATAATGTTTCCCGTTTTCTAAGTAGGCGCCGTAAAGAGAGCTCCAAATATCATTCTACTTGGGTTGGGAAGGAACCAGGGGTGAAATCGAGCAAGTTCTGACAGGTTCTGGAGAACCATTAGTGGAAATTTTGAGTAGTATGGAGAATTGGCAAATACCACCTCTGGCTGGCCCCAAAGTGGAGAGGGAATGGGGATTTTGCAGTATCCTTTCCCTGGAGTGGGGTGGGAATGGAGATTTTGCATGCCACACCCACCAAGCCACACCACACCACCCCTGCCAAGCCATGCCCACAGAACCAGTAGTAAAAAAAAATTGGATTTCACCACTGGAAGGAACAAAATGCCTTCTCTGCTATCTTGTCTACTACTTCTCTTGTATTGGACCCTTCTCTTCTATCTCCAGTGGAAACATTTCATGCCTCTGTCTATGAAAGTGAAAACACTCATTTCCCTTCTTTTGAACAGTTGGGTAATTGTATCTGTGTGCTTGGAACAGTTGACAAGCATTTGGAGCCTTCTTTGGTTCATTACAAGATTCCAGCTGCCTCCACAATTGACTTTACATAAAATAAAGTGAAAGCTACAGAAGAAAATATTATCTCTTCTGCTTTTACTTCTAATGAGCTTAAGTGTTTAAGTGTTAATTAGCCTGAGCAGCCTAGATTATGAAAATCACAAAGCTGGGGGTTTCCTTCCTCCCCTCTCATGTTTTGAAAGTGAGAAAGAAATTCCCAGAAACAAATAGTAAACATGACTACCAAAATAATCTAACAAGCCGCAAATGAACAAATTTGAAAAAAACTATTGCAGCCTTATTATTATTTTTTGGCATTTGAGTTTTGTGTTACCCACTTTTAATTACAAGAGCCTCAAATATGGCGGCCCATTGATTAGATGCATGACCTTCCAGTTACTAGGTATTAATGACCTCTGTTCTGTCATAAATCAGGCCTTAATTGCTACCAAATAATGAGGAAACAATCAATTAGAAGGGCTCATTAATTTTGAAGATCTAACGTTCCCATGTAGAATGCCTCATTTCTTGAATAGCTGCCACCCAATAACTGTTGTCACATCTGTTTTGGCCCGAGCTTCATTTTTTTGACATTTCTTGATTTATTGATGGACTTTGCACAACTTGTGACCAAGCCAAATATATCCCAGTGACCAAGACAGATTTGTTGCCATGTAATATATGGAGATAGCCAGCATCTAGTCCTTCTTCCTCTATGTGTCATAAACAAGGACAGAAGTCAGGTTCTTTCCTCTCCCCAATTACATGTTATCTGCTGTACAACCTGCAAAATTGCTTAGATCAGTGTTTCTTGACCTCGGCAACTTTAAAATGCATGGACTTCCAACACCCTGCTGGCTGGAGAATTGTGGAAGTTGACGTCCATACATCTTAAAGTTGCTGAGGTTGAGAAACTCTGGCTTTAGGTTGTCCACCCGTACGGCAGCTAATACAACGTATTCCTCATTTCAAGAACGATAATGAATGGGACTGTTATGCCATAGCTGGTGTGGGAGTTGTAAATTAATACATGTATCTGGAGGGGCTTTGGACTACTTTCTGATTCCCAGGAATCATTGGCGGGCAGTCTGTTCCTCTTGGATTTAATGAGTATAATGCTCTACAGCAAAGATTGCAACATTAGACAAATGTTCAGTAATAAATCTGGAAAACTAAATACAACAGTCTGTTGAAAAGGCTGGCTGCAAATCTATTGTTGTTTCTTGAACTAATCTAAGCTTGGTTTCCTTCTCATTGACATGGGGAAGAGAGGATTTATTAGCTGCTTTAAAAAAAGCAGTTGTCCTACTCACCCTGAATAGACTGTATTGATTTTGGGCACTGTTTCATCAATTGCTGTGCAATTATTTGGTCCTTACTTTAGTGATTAGGTGCTTCTCTGGGTGTTGGTTAGGTGTGTGATAGGGATGTTCTGGGCTTTTTCTTCCTTTTTTTCACCTGGCTTTTAGTTGAAAGCAAAAAGTAGGGATTCCTTGGTCTCAGCTTGGAGGCTGTTCCAAAGAGCTGGGGTAGCTACCAAGAAGGCGTACCTCTGAGATCCTATCAGGTGGCAACATTTAAGGGAGTGGAGCTGGAGTACAGAGCTGAAGAAGCTTCTTGGATGAGAAGCGAAAAGTCTTCAAAGAAAAACCAGAAGGTCCAGTTGCCTCTTGAAAAAGCATATTTGGGACAACCATGACCTGGATGACTGAGAATCTGCATAGACATAGACCTGGAGTACATCCACTCGGTTTAACTAGTAGTGTGGACAGATATCTTTGGGGAAAGATGGTCCTAAAACCTGTGCAATGTAGGGTTTTAAAGGTGAGAACTAACACCTTGGATTTCACCCAGAAAGCAACTGGTACAGTTCACACAGCAATGGTCTCACTCAGGAGAATCATGTGTGTGTGCTACTACTTTATTTATTTATTATTTATTTATTTTAATTTTTATACCGCCCTTCTCCCAGAGGACTCAGGGCGGTGTACAGCCAACAATAAAATACACCCATATAAAAAAATTAAAAAAGTTTAAAAACATATTAAATAATTTGGCTGCAATGTCATTAAAAATAAACCAACAATTAAAATTAGTGTTTAGGCCAGCCCAGCTTGTTGGAACAATGTCTTGAGGGCAAGGCAAAAGGTGCGTACGTCAGGGATCATCCGTATCTTTGGGGTCAAATCGTTCCAGAGGGCAGGTGCCCCCACAGAGAAGGCTCTCCCCCTGTGGGGTCGCCAGTCGACATTGTTTGACTGATGGCACCCTGAGGAGTCCCTCTCTGTGGGATCATATTGGCCGGTGGGAGGCTATCGGTAGCAGAAGGTGATCTCATTAAGTTCTAAATCAATTCTAAATCAATTGCAGCTTGCTGATGATCTTCAGGGACAGCTTCATGTATAGTACATTGCTTTAATCCAAAACAGGAGATGACTAAGGCATGGGTAATTGTGAGCAAGATACAAAAAACAATTACAAAACCCATTGCAAGAATATAGGCGATAGATGCCTAGCACTCTGAGAAATTAGCAATCAAAAGACATGCAGTCATAACTTCCATTTGTGAACCACTCAAAAGGAACTGTCAAAGGCCAGTAACACAAACCAGCATATCTTGCTCAACCCACACAAGGTTATAAGATAAATTTATATATATCTATCAGACTAGGCTGTTACCTAGTCTGCCAATGAATTATTTGTAATGTTCAGAGAATACCAGGATCCCATCCCATCTAACCCTGAAATACATAGGTTATCCAGTATTGTTCCAAATGCATGTAGTACTTGACTTATGACCATAATGGAGTCTGCACCTCACAGTTGTAAGCTCTGATGGTAGAAAAACATGTGACCAAGCTGATTTTACAATCTTCTTTGGCAGTGGTTGGTAAGTGAATATATCACATGACTGTTGATTGGGACAACTTGGAATCTAGGTCATAAGTAGGGCGAAGTTAGCTCCATCATCATTTCGAACAATCACTAAGTGACTGGTCATAAGTCAAGGACTACCTGTACATTTCTGAAACTGTCATATTCCTGATACCATGAAATTGAGCTCATTTATGTCTACAGCAGAAAGATTAGGACGTGAGGTGGTTCAAGAAGATAGACTGCTCTGAAGTTTGGATGAGGTGATAAATTGAACATTTTGTGTAATCCCAGCCCTTGGTGATTTGTACATCATGATTTATGAGTCAGTAGATTTGGATCTAATCACTTCCAAACAATCCGTATTTTAGCACCCTATGGGAACTCTGTTCGTGATACTAAAGGTAAAGATAAAGGTTCCCCATATGTGCTAGTTGTTCCCGATTCTAGAAGGTGGTGCTCATCTCCGTTTCAAAGCTGAAGAGCCAGCGCTGTCCGAAGACGTCTCCATGGTCATGTGGCTGGTATGACTAAATGCCAAAGGTGCATGGAACACTGTTACTTTCCCACCAAAGGTGGTCCCAATTTTTCTACTGGCATTTTTTTTATATTTAAATTTTTTATTTCATAATCAACATACAAGCATATAGGCATATAAACAAAACATAGTCACTCATCAAAATATCTTCTAATACATCATGACCTGAATTTTTTTTTAAATCCCCTCCCACCTACCCCCTCCTATCCCAACCCCCACCCCCCTCCCCTGACTTCCCAGAGCAAATACAGGGTAAAGCATTTAATAAACACTAAAAAAAAAACCACACACACTAACTATCTATAGATTTGTCTCCCTCTTGCACTTTAACTCTCCTTATTCATAACTAAATATAACTGTTCTTGCTTGAAGGTAGTTAATCCAGTTGATTCTTGTTCATTCTTCATCAATAAGCAGATCTTCATTATACCAATCAAAACCTAGTAACAATTAGCCATCGCATCTCCCACCCTTACATATATTACCACAGTAAAAAAAAAAAAAACTTCAACTAATCTCCAGTAAAATATATTGTTAATCTAGTCCATCAACTTTAAAAAAAACACCTTATACTTTCCATCCTATAAACTTATATTAAACATGAATTTATCCAACTTATTCTCTTCAAATCCACTAAATAACATTAATATAATTTAAAACAAAATATAAAAGTTTTAATAATATCCTTCTTAAAACCCTTAAGTATATATTGAGAGATCTATACTGACCTTAATTTTAACATCCAAAAATTTTTCCTTTTAATCCATCAACTTTTATAGATTAAAAAAAAAAAAACACTGTTCCAAACATAACTAAACACTGTTCCAAACAATTGTTATAGGTTGTAACCTATAACAATTGAAACATAACATTACTTAAAATAACTTTCCAAAATAAATCATGTCCCTAAATATAAGTAAATCATTCATTTTCACTCTAATATAACTTTTCAAAGCAAAACAAATCATATCCCTTGATATAAATATAGTAATTCTTTTCCACCAGTGTTATCCTGCCTAACAAAGAGGCATGTAATTCTTCCACCTCCATTTTACCCTGACTTTTTTACGAGCCTTCTTCTTTCATCTTATTCCTCCATTTTTTTTTTATTTTTACAAACTCTTGAGTTTTCAGCTGTAATTTTTGAATCTTGCAGTCTTGTGCAGGTCGCAAAATAGTTCCTTTTGGAAAGCACACCTCCTTAACTAGGATTAAAAGTCCATTTTTGTAAAGAAATTGTAATATTCCATTTCGAATCCTTCTTCGTATCTTAAAAGTCCCAATGCCTCCTGGCACTTTTCCTTTCAACTGTGTCAAAATCTCTAGATAGATCTCTCTCCATATCTCCTGGTTAATCTCCTTCAAGCCTGTCAGCTTTCCATTCTTAATTTGAAAAGCATCCATTCCATTTTCCACAGGCGCTTTTATCTGGATTACTTCTTCCACCTCTTCCTTCAGCATCTCAGTATTATTTGGAATCTGAGATACCAATACATTGTCTCCCCTTGCATCTTTATTACAGATTTGAGTAAAAATCTTGTCAAAACGCCCTTCCAATCTTTCCATTAACGAGAAGTTAAATAATTCTAGCCTTTCTTCCAAAAGATCCGCTGTCAGCATTTGTACATTTGCTGAAATATGTAATAATAAGCCTTCATCCCCTTCAGAAATCTTTACCACCACCATTTCCAAGAAACACTTTCCAGCAGTATCACAGCAAAGTCAGTGAAATTCTTATTCTTAGTCTCTAACAGATATTACCCTTTAATAGTCAATAAGTCCTATTTTCTTGAGCTGCAAACCTTAATTTCCACTTCATTCAGCAAAACTTCAAAGCACTGACAACCTTAACAGTTTTAACAAGTGCAAACGAGCATTAACAATCACTTTCTTCTTTAGCTTTCATTTTCTTTCAGCGCCATTTTGATTCTTTAAAAACTTTCTCTCGCCTCTGGAAGGAAGTAATATTTATCGGAGTTAAAGTAAAGTAAAATATTTGCAAAAGTTCTCCTGTTTTGTTCTGCCTGCGTTAAAATCACTCCTTGGGATCAGTTGGTTCGCAGGGATGGTCGCGACGCCTTGATCTGGAGCAGCTTCAGGCGTTTGGGGAGCCCTCACCCTCTGCACCCCCAGGATTAATCCTGGAGGTTTTGGGGAGCTCTACCCATGCCTGTGCACTCGCTTCCCCCTCTTGCCCGAGGGGAAAGTTCCGAGTCACCAGAACAGCTGATTTTCGCTGTTTTGGCGGCTTTACAGATCGCGGGAGTCGCAGCTCCCAAAAGAGGAACTGCGACGCCGGCGGTGCCACCGGAAGTCTCTACTGGCATTTTTTACATGCTTTCGAACTGCTAGGTTGGCAGGAGCTGGGACAAGTAATGGGAGCTCACCCCGTTACACGGCACTAGGGATTCAAACCACTGAAGTGCCGACCTTTCGTTCGACAAGCTCAGCGTTTTAGCCACTGAGTCCCCATGTCCATGATACTAGTCGTGTTTAATTATTAGTCGGTGCCCTGAGTTGCGTTTTTTTTCTCAGCAACTAAGAGATGACAAGGAAAATAAAACAGAGGCAGAAAACCCACTTTCCAAATTAGACCTATCTCTTTCCCTGTCTTAGAGTGGGACTAGAAATGCCATTACACAAAGCAAACACGTTCAATACTTTAAAATATTATTTTCCAGCAATGCAACTGTAGGGAAAAAGTCGGCAATGTTGTTTGAATTGAAACAAGAAAGAAAGAAAAAATATAGAGAACAAACACATAGTATTCTCTGAAATAAACAAACAAGGCTAAACTCCCTGGCATTTCTTTAGGCTACCTGAGAATTTAAAGAAAGTTACCTGCTAAAATAAATCCTTTGAGAAAACAACTGAGACTCTGGGAAGATGTGAGGGGTTTTTTTTTTATTGTTTTTTTTTGTGTGTGTGTTTTATCAGCTTTTTCTATGTTCATCCATGCGGCTTTTGATATATCCTTGGACTGGTCATTATCACTTAGCTTCACAAAAGTGCAACTCAGAGTAAAAGCAAATATCCTGACAGGCGTAGCCTTGAGTTCCATGGAGACCAGGCAAAGGCAGATGTGCTAAAATGCAGCTCTGTTATTTTGTTTATGCTGGCATTCTCTGCCCACATGAGTGGTATTTTGAGCAGTGGAGGGCTCGTCTCTGGCTCCAGAATAAGAGGCTTTATAAATGAGTTTATGGAATGTCAAATCGTATTATCTACAACATGAGTAAAAGACCTCCTTGTAAGATATCAAAGCTTCTAAGTCTTGGTGTGATGCCCTAGGGATGAAAATCCAATGACCTGTCTTTTAGTGATATAAATCTGTCCCTGCTATTATAAAAATAGACCTCAGATAGACAAGATTTTGCAACCTGGAAGGTAAGATCTTGTAATCACTCAGAAGGAAAAAGCTGGGTGAGAAACTGGCTAATGTTTGCTTTCCAACCTCAAGATTCCCCCCCCCTTGTTTCCTGAGATTTGCTGTCTTTAATTATTTAAATACACTCATCAAACCCATATGTCATTTCTGTAAAACTATTCTGGAAGGAAAATAATGTTTGTCATGGATTCCCAGGCTTGAAGTTTGACAAACCAATTTGAAAAATAATGAAGATGAGACACAGATTTTTTTTTTTTTTATTTTGACACATGTGGGAGAAGTTCAAGTAATACACTGGGTCTGTAATAGAGTAGATTAAACTGATTATCTGGATTCAGACACTGAATTCAAACCCCAGTTGTGGTGAGGGTGGTGACCTTGAAAAATCAGCCAATAAGAATAAGCTTGGATGAAACCGAATGTGCAACATTTGACCAAAGATTGTTGTTTTGACACACAAATTAAAAATCTTTTCTTTGAGGACCAGAGACAAAATGTGGGCAGAGAAAGAAGAAAGAAAAGAGAGAGAGAGGGAGAGGGAGAGGGAGGGAGGGAGGGAGGGAGTGGGGAGAGAGAGACAGACAGAGACAGAGAGAATCACACAGACAGAGAGAGGGGGCAGGAGAGAGAGAGAGAAACACACAGAGAGAGAGAGAGAGAGAGAGAGAGAGAGAAGCACACACACACAGATAGACAGAGAGACAGTGAGAGAGTGAGCAACAGAGAGAATTTGATTACATTTAAACTAAACAACACTCCCTTACTTTACAGTACTAAAATTTACAATTTGCTACCAAGAATTGAAAGAGTTGTTTCGCTAACTCCCAACCCAATTATTTTGGAGTAATTTTCAGTTTTCTTAACACCCAAGACACTCCTAGTCACTTCCTGTGTTTCAGATCAGAGCAAGCACACATACCACTTTGTTCAACTAGTAAAAATAAAGCTTGACAATTATTATTAGCAAACACATCAGCAAACAGCAAAAATAGTGAACTGGAAAAAAAAAGAAGATACAGTAAAGGCAGGAGAAACACAAAGAGCAGCGAGAATTTACACCTATATTGATTTATCTATCTAGACTGATGCAAGAAATGCAATGGGCTGTTTCCAAGACAACATCCAGATAACAGAAATCTGAGTTTAGTCCAGAACTGTAACCCGAAGAAGTGTTTCAGATGAGATCCTTACTGGTTCTCATGAAACTAATGGGAGGGATGAGGGAAGTGCATCCAGCACTTGTAAGATTCAGTTACAATAGCTTTATAATAAAAATATTATTTTTATTATATGATTTTGGTTTCCTAGTCTTGCCTATTTTGAAGGACTGACAAGAACACAACTTTCAGAGTTATTGGAAACAATACCATAGATACTTAGCATGGAGAATCCCCAAAACGAGCAGATTTCTCCTATTCAAACTTTAACCCTTTGTTTTACAAAACAACAGCAGAATACAACTGGAAAGTAGGTCACCCACCAACAATTCAGTGGATGGAATGATGTATCCAAGACATGTGTGATGACAGATTATTGTCATCACGAAGAAGTCCTTCTCCCATATTAAGTCTACTAATATTAGGCAGCAGATCACGGAAATAACATACTTCTATCAAGGTGACTTTGAATGCCTACTAGTAGTCAGCCTCAATTGCAGTAGCCATCAGCAGATGACTATTCTTATCTATTTATCTTCTACCAGTTAACTGTCCTTGCCTGTTAAGTGTAAAGGACAAAGTAGATCGTCCTTGTCTGATTTGGGTTAACTGTCAAGAAAAATCCATGTCACAATCATCAACATAAAATCAAGCTTGGGGAGAAGGGTGGTCTCCCATGAGTAAAAAGGAAAAAAAAAACATACATAAAGAAAAGAGAATAACCTTAGGGGTCATACAGACTTTTCAAATATTTCACGAGAAATTCAATAATTATATGTCATTCACGTCATTTCAAAATACTTTGCGTAGCTGTTCAAATAGAAAGCTGGACAACATTTTTTTATTAAAGCAAATCACAGATTAACAGATTAACAGAATAGGAAGGACCTTATAGGTCATCTACAAGAACCTTGTAAGTCATCCAACCCCCCCCCCCACCCCCCTAGCAGGAGACCCTATACCATTTCTGACAAATGGCAGTCCAATCTCTTCTTGAAAGTCTCAAGTGATGAAGCTCCCACAACATCTGAAGGGAACTTCTGTTGATTGTTCTCACTGTCAGAAAATTTCTCCTTATTTCCAGGTTAAAACTCTCCTTGTTCAATTTCCATCCATTATTCCAGGGGTGAAGCGCTCCCAGTTCGGACCGGCTCGGGCGAGTAGGTAGCGATGGCGGTGGGCAGTTCTGAGAACCGGTAGCAAAAATCCCTGCTCCTGCCCTCCATGCCCAGCTGAGCCGCGTGATCATCAGAGCCTTTTTTTTCTTTTAAATGGGTCTGACGATCCAAGCTCTGACGATCCCAGCTGAGTTGCCTGCTAACCACTAGCAAAAATCCCTCCCTCCCCCAGCCTCCAGCTTGCTTACTTTAGCTGCTGGTCGCAACGCCTGCTTTGCTTCGCGTGCTGTAATACCTACAGTCCGTTGCATCAGCAAGCAACTGAATCTCCCTGCCTGCAATCAAGCTCATCGGTGAGCAGCTCTATCTGCCTGTCTGCCTTCCTGCCTGCCTTGTACCTGGCTGAGGAATTCTGGGAGTTGAAGTACACAAGTCAAAGTTGCCAAGGTTGGAGACCCCTGTTCTATTGGATAAGTTTTTTTCCCCCTTTGGGAGCTTTTAAAAAAAAAGTTAATTGGGTTTTTTTTTTGTAGTTGTTCTTTTTTTAGACCTAACCATTTAAAGTTTAGGAAGTTTTAAATATAGCTGCTTTTATATAAAAATAAAAATAAAATAAAATAATATTTGTGCAGCTTTCTGAGATTTAGTGTGTTTCTGTAGGGTTTCACTCTAACTACAGCAACACACAAAGTCTCACAAAGCTGTATGTGGAATTTTGGGTGTGTAAAGTGTGAAAGTTGGTTTTTTGGGGCTTTTTGTGGCTGTGTGAGGTTCCTGCTTGTTGCAGGGGCCATTTTGGGTCTAGCACAGCTGCTTTTACATTGTGGGTCAGCCAGCTGTGTTATGTTGTGTTTTGTAGGTTAAAAAAGGGCAAAGAAATGACATTGCCACGCCCACCCAGTCACCTTACCACCAAGCTCCGCCCATTAATTAAGCCACGCCCACAGAACTGGTAGCAAAAAAAAAATAGATTTCACCCTTGCATTATTCCTTGTCTGGCCTACAGGTGCTTTAGAAAATAGCTTGACCACTTCCTCTCTGTGGCAGCTCCTCAAATATTGGAAGACTGCTATCATGTCTCCCCTGGTCCTTCTCTTCACTAGATTAGCTATGCCCAGTTCCTGTAACTGTTCTTCATATGTTTTAGTCAGTGGTGAAATTCAAATGTTTTTACTACCAGTTCTATGGGCGTGGCTTGGTGGGCGTGGTGTGGCGTGGCTTGTTAGGCATGCCTTGGTGAATGTGGCAGATGAAGGATACTGCAAAATCCCCATTCCCTCCCCACTCTGGGACCAGCCAGAGGTGATATTTGCCGGTTCTCTGAACTACTCAAAATTTCCGCTACCAGTTCTTCAGAACCTGTCAGAACCTGTCAGAACCTGCTGAATTTCACTCCTAGTTTTAGTCTCCAGGTTGTTCTTTTCTGCACTTTTCTAGAGTCTCAACATCTTTTTTATAGTATTGTGACCAAAACTTCATGCAGTACTCTAGGTGTGGTCTTACTAAGGCTTTATAGAGTGGTATTAGTACCTCACTTGATCCTGATTGTATCCCTCTGTTAATGCAATCACCTTTGTTTTCTTCTTTCCCTGATGTAGAAAATTTAAATGCAAATTTTCCAGATGTTTCTTTTCAAAAATATAAACACTTCTGTCCATACTCAACTATTCAGTGCAGTATTTTTTCTGTCACCTGATTAGGGAAAAGTAAATACAGGCAGATTCTAGTTCTAGAATTATTCTGCAAAGTTATTCTGCAAAGTACTAGAGTTATCCTAGAATGTCTGAAGGGAACAGAGCGCACAAATTTACCACAAAAGTAATTACAGACAATACCATTTTCACAAGCTTAATACGTTAATAGTGAAAAATCCAATTTTTCCACAAGTTCCACAGTTTGCATTCCTTTTGGCTTCCAATACATCACAGACAAGAGAAGAAGGAAAACTACAGCACCTTGATGAGTATTTTGGTTTTATGGTCAGTCTGCGATATTCTGAAAATATATCTTTGACAGCTGCAATTTTGTATGCCCAGAAAAACTAGTTTTGAGGCCTCTTATAGAGAAATCTTGCACCTACCTGAGAGCTTCTGATATAGATTTAGGAGCTAGCTATATGTATCAAGGGATTGACATTTTAACTATTACTTCTTGAAAACACTGACTTCTAACTCAACGGCTGGCATATATAAATGCAATATTTTCCAGAGAAAGAAGAAAACAGTTGATCATTGGTCACAAGAGCCAGGAAAAGACTGGGAGAATAAAATGTAAGAAGTATTGCAACAATCAATATGTTTAGGGCAAAATTGGAAGAAATGGGACCCAGAGATTGGCCTGCAGCCAACTTTTTTTTATGATGGCATTTTAAAGGCCGTGAGTTAGTTTATTGCGCCTTTGTCTCAGAATGAATCCTGGAGAACTTTCTTTTCTTTTCTTTTCTTTTTTAAAGGAGTCTTGACAAGGCATGTTTTAAACCTGCAACTCTCTGGCAAAATGGATGCTTTAATGCATGAAGAATCCAAAGCAAAATGCTCAGATGATAGGAGAGCAAATTCCACAGACAAAGAAGGCAAAACAAAAACCAAAAAACCCAAAAAACCAAAAAACTTTAGCAGAATCGAAACTGGTCTGCAAAAGTTCAGTTGATAAACTCTGTGTATGCCCCAAAAGGATTAGGAAGAAATACAGACATATTTGTTCCATTTGTTTTCAGGCTTCCATGCCAAAACATTGGTTTAAGACAGAGGTCAGCAACCCATGGCTCTGGAGCCGCATGTGGTTCTTTCATCCCTCTGCTGCGGCTCCTTGTTGCTGGTTGACTCCACAATTGATAGGATTTTTGGTTAGGACAGGTAGAGGAAAAAGGATGCCGCGCTAAGGGGAGACTCTATGTGGGGGAACCGGACTTCCGGTCAGCAGAGGAAAAAGGATATCACGTTAGGGGGAGACTCTACGGTGGGGGAACCGGACTTCCGGTCGGCAGAGGAAAAAGGATATCACGTTAGGGGGAGACTCTACAGTGGGGGAACCGGATTCCGGTCGGCAGAGGAAAAAGGATATCACATTAGGGGGAGACTCTACGGTGGGGGAACCGGACTTCCGGTCGGCAGAGGAAAAAGGACATCACACTAGGGGGAGACTCTACGGTGGGGGAACCGGACTTCCGGTCGGCAGAAGAAAAAGGACATCATGTTAGGGGGAGATTCTATGGTGGGGGAACCGGACTTCTGGTCAGCTCCAGAATTGAACAATGGCTCTTTGAGTGTTTAAGTTTGCCAACCCCTGGTTTAAGAGCTACATCAGGGTGTTACCTCAATTTCTTCGAGGGCCAGATCAGCATTGAAGTTCTCCTCCATGGGCAGCCTGGGGGGATGGGGTGGGGTGGGGGGAAGAGATGGGATGGATGACTCCTCCCATTCCCCTTGTAGCCAGGAGTTCTGCAGGCTCTACGGAAGGGAGCTCTGGTGTTAGCGGGGAGCGAGGGCATCATAGCAGTTGGGCAGGCAGGAATAGCACAATCCCTGGGGAGTGCTTGGGCAGGATATAAACCTTGATTAATTCACCCACCTAGACAGTGGTAGCAGTGGCATCTTATTGGCTCTGGCATAAGCTCTCTGAGTGGGGGAATATGGGGGTCCCTCCAGATCCAGTGACTCACCTGATTTGCAGCAGAGGAGAAGGAGGTTCAGCACTTTCCCACAGCCTCAAGTATAGCCAAGGCTCTTGGGGTAATCTGGTAGGGTAGTGTGGGGGAATTCCAGGACAGGGATAGCCTTGGGGTTCTCCCTCTGGGGGAACAAGGCCTGTGGGGCTGGGGCTTCCATGAAAAAGAGGACCAAATTCTCCAAGCCTCTTTCCAGTGGTGGAATTCATTTTTTTTTTACTACCGGTTCTGTGGACATGACTTGATGGGCGTGGCAGGGGAAGGATATTGCAAAATCTCCACTCCCACACCACCTGGGGCCAGCCAGAGGTGGTATTTGCCGGTTCCCTGAACTACTCAAAATTTCCTCTGCCAGTTCTCCAGAACCTGTCAGAATCTACTGAATTTCCCCCCTGCTCTTTTCCATGCAAAAAAACCCAACAAGGCTTGCCAAGTAGAAGCAAGGAGTTGAGTTATTATGCATGGAATTGTCACCTAACATGTTTCCCGTGGTGATTTTCCTATGGTGAGTTGTCCCATGGTGAGTTCATCACAGCAACATGGCCATGGAGACATGGTGATGATGAGTTGTTCTAGATTCTGTGATGGAACATCAAATGTGTCTAGCTTGTGAGAAAATATTGATTCCTAGAAAATGCTGTACAATGGGAGTTGCCAGAGGGAAAACAGAGGCAGTGTAATCGTGCAAAACTCAGTGTCAAATGTCTTTGGGACAGTGAACATCAAATTAGAAGATGCAAAAGACACTGCCATGAATAGGATTCATTGGAAGAACTTGCAGCCCTGTGCGCTTTGCGTGAAAGGAACAAGTGATAATGATGTGGATGAACTCCTGAGGGAAGAGCCAGGTTGTTCATTCAGAAACTCACTAGAAAGAGATTCTCAAGACCACTTTCTCAAAAACTTAGAAAAGTAACTTTTGAGTGATTGAAATATTTGATTGGGACAATATAGAGTAACATCTGAAGGATCCAGAGGAAATGAGTAGACCAGTGGTTCTCAAAATGTGGGGGGCCGCCAAGACTTGAAGACATGTTATGATTTAAATCTTGAGTTAAAGTCTTGGTAGTCCAAGGCTGTGGTTGGTAGCCACAAAAGGAATTTAAAAGGAGTCTGTAGTGAAAAAAAAGGTTGAGAACCACTGGAGTAGACCATTTTCATAATAAAAAGGTAAAGTTCCCCTCGTACATCTGTGCTAGTCGTTCCCAACTCTAGGGGATGGTACTCATCTCTGTTTCAAAGCTGAAGAGCCAGACATCTCTGTGGTCATGTGGCCAGTATGACTAAATGCCAAAGGCGCACGGAACACTGTTACCTTCCCACCAAAGGTGGTCTCTATTTCTCTACTTGCATTTTGTATGTTCTTTTGAACTGCTAGGTTGGCAGAAGCTGGGATAAATAACGGGAGCTCACCCCATTATGTGGCATTAGGGATTCGAACCGCTGAACTGCCAATCTTTCGATCGACAAGCTCAGCATCTTAGCCACTGAGCCACTGTGCCTCCAATTATCATAATCTAGGAAGATAAAGGTTCAAATAATCTGGTCTAATTTAACTGAACTTTATACATGGTGATAATATATTTCCTTGTTTTTCTTTTCCCTTTGTATAACCCTGCTTTCTGTTTTCTTTATTGCCTTCAATTTCTTTATTTATTAAGATTTTTATATACCATCAATTCCACAGGAACACTCCACAGTTTACAAAATGTAATAATCATAATTTTGATTATATGTTTTTAAAAAAATCTATACAAAGGTATAATATATTGATATTGGTTTGGGTATTTTTTTTAATTTTTTTTTAATGTTCATATTAAATTCTCATGTCATCCTAACCCTGCTTTTATAGGTTCTTCAATTTGTTTCCTACAAGAAAACAAGTCTGTTTTTTTTTTTTTTTTGCCCTTCTAATGCCTTTGGCCATTCATAGTGATTCTCCATTTATATGTTCTGATAGAAAAATCAATTCTGTAATAATCCGTGGATTTCTAAAGTAGATTCGGCTTCTGCATATCAGGCATGGTTTTCTTTAAAGCTTAGAGAGATGTGTTGTTTGTTTCATCTTGGATTCTATATCAACTTCTGTTGGTATCAAAAACACAAGCTGTAAACATCTCAAGAACTAATTTCAGTCTCTCTAAAGAAGGATCGGCATTTTCCTTTGAACAGTTACTAGCACAGTTACAGCTAGAAATGGTCAAGATTATCTTGTCCTCTCCTTTTGGTTAGATTTACCTAGTCCCGTAATGGCAAACCTATGGCATGTGTACCACAGGTGGCATGTGAAGCCATATTGGTGGGCATGCGATCATTGCCTTAGTTCAGCATGTGCGCACTGCCCAGCTCATTTTTGGGCCCTCTGGGCCCACTGGAAGTTGGGAAACAGGCTGTTTCCGGCCTCTGGAGGGCCTCCGAGGGGTTGGGGAAGGCCCATTTTTCGCTCTCTCCAGGCTCCAGAACCTTTCTAGGAGCCTGGGGAGGGCAAAAACAGCTTCCCCCCCCGGACCGGAAATGGAAGATTGGGGTGGGGAAGGCCATTTCCATTCTCCTCAGGCTCCTAGAAAGGCTCTGGAGCTTGGGGAGGGCAAAAAAACAGGCCTACCGGGCCCACCAGGCTATCATGGGCCAAAAGCGGGGGGAGCGCGGGGCGGTCACACACACATTTGTGGGGCGCATTGAATTATGGGTGTGGGCACTCACATGTGTGACCCCCCCACATTCCCCTCCACTTTTGGCACGCGACAGCAAAAAGATTAGACATCACTGACCTAGTCCATGGACTTGACCAACATGGTAGGGTTTTTCAAAGTTTTTTATTTTTTTATTTTATACAAACATATCAGTGTGTGAACAGTGTGGTACCTGAGTATCATACATTTCATACAAGAAAATTAGTATTAATTATAACTGTTTCATTTAACATGCTTATATAATACTACTAATAATACACAACTTTATATTAAATTATAATCTTTCAGTGTCTATTTATTCAATATTTCAATATATTATTTTTATATAAATCACCCTATCTTAATTATCATACCTTTTAATATGAATAAAATATTATCAATCATATTTATTACATTTAACACACATACATTTTTTAAAAAAAATTTGATTTATATGCCGCCCTTCTCCGGAGACTCAGGGCGGCTTACAATGCATTAAGCAATAGCCTTCATACTTTTGTATATATTTATACAAAGTCAGCTTATTGCCCCCTACAAACTGGGTCCTCAATTTACCCACCTTAGAAAGGATGGAAGACTGAGTCAACCTTGAGCCTGGCTAGGATTGAACTCACAGAATTATAGGCAGCTGGATGTTAATTGCTGCCTTTAGTAGGAGGCATTAGCCCCCTACACTAATGCTCTTATAACTAATATTAATACCAAGATTTATATTACATTAAGATCTTCCATTGCTTCTTCCATCAGCCATTCCATTGCTTAGTCAACTTGATATTTGGTTATTTAACATTTCAATATATTGTTTTTATATCAATCACCATATTCTACATAATACAACTAAGATATTATTAATCATATTTGTTACATTTAGCATACATATGCATATTCACATTGAATTATCATCTTTCATTTTTTTGTTTAAGCAGTAATTCTATATGCTGTTTTTATGCCACTCCCCAGACCAATATGGCAGTTTATGGGACCCAGCCACTGCCCAACCATGTGGCAAGCCATCAAACTGAGATCTAATATGTCTTCCTTTTTTAGTTATAACATGTCATGCTGACACAACTATTATATATTGTTAACTTGGGTTTAGAAAAAACTTGTGGTGTAAACCAAGGGAGAATTTCTTTTTTCTCATCCCACCATCCAGTAGGCTGTTATCAGAGATTACTAGATCAGCCAGGCCAAAGTTTTGGGATCAGGGATACTTACTACATAAATAGTTATAGGAAGTTTTACATTTTCTAAAGAGCAATCATTTGGGTGTCGATGCCAATGAAAGCTCAAAGCCGGAGCAAGGAAATATTAGGATCAGAACTCAAATAAATAGTGGCAGAGTAGAAGGATCTAGAATTCTCTTTCTCCCTTTTCTTCTTCTTCTTGACCCCCTCAAAAGGCTATTAAGAAGGTATCATATTGCTGAAGCTAATGGGCTAAAATGATGACATGTAGAAAACAGAGGTGGGTTTCAGCAGGTTCTGACCAGTTCTGGAGAACCGGTAGTGGAAATTTTGAGTACTTCAGAGAACTGGTAGTAAAAATTCTGACTGGCCCCGCCTCCATCTATTCTCTGTCTCCCATGTCCCAGCTGATCGGGAGGAAATGGGGTTTTTGCAGTATTCTTCCCCTGGAGTGGGGTGGGAATGGAGATTTTACAGTATCCTTCCCCTGCCATGCCCACCAAGCCATGTCCACCAAGCCATGCCACGCCCACCAAGCCACACCCACAGAACCGGTAGTAAAAAAAAATTGAAACCCATCACTGGTAGAAAACATTTGAATCTAGCTCAAGGGATGGGTACCATTTTATCTTGAAAACCAAGATGGTCAATCTAAACCATATTCCGTTCTCAGCCCTGACTCTAGAAATAGAAGCAGTGGTGAAATTCAATTTTTTTTACTACCGGTTCTATGGCCGTGGCTTGGCGTGGTGTGGCTTGGTGGGCATGGCTTGGTGGGCGTAGCAGGGGAAGGATATTGCAAAATCTTCATTCCCACCCTACTCCAGGGGAAGGATACTGCAAAATCTCCATTTCCTCCCTGCTCTGGGGCTAGCCAGAAGTGGCATTTGCCAGTTCTCCGAACTATTCAAAATTTCCGCTATCGGTTTTCCAGAACCTGTCAGAACCTGAGTAGAAGCTTTGTCACCAATGTTTAATTCACAACTGAACATAGAAGATGTGGTGAGGGGAAAACCCCATCCTTGTCATAAGTAAGCCATAGTGCCTTCGGTAGGTGTCTGTAGGTTCAGGACTGGCTAAATTTAGTTGTCTTTCTAAAAGGACAGGTGTGGTGAGGTTGGAGAAAAAGATGGATTAATCAGTGGATGTTAGGGATAAATGCCTCCCCTCCCTACCTGGCACGGCACCTCAGGGGTTAAACCACACACCTCAATCCTCCTCCCACTCCCATGAACCCCACTTACCTGTAGCCACGCCCCCTGGGTATATAAGCTCGACACCATGTGTTGTTCCAGTTGTTGTTCCAGTACCTGCAGAGGATAAAACATATCAATAAAAGGATGTTCTGATTCAACCATACGTGTGTCTTTGAAGTTATTGGGTCATCCATTGCCTCTCACTCTCACAGTGGAATGGCTTGCTTCCAGAAATTGTGGGTGCTCCATCACTAGAGATTTTCAAGAAGGACTGGACAGCCATTTGGTATAGGATCCTCTGCTATGGGCATGTGGTTGGAGTAGAAGACCTCCAAGGTTCCTTCCAACCTTATTATTTTGGAGCTTTTGGAGAACAATGACAAAGAGAAATCTGCAGAGGAAATGGTTGAAATTACCCTTGTCAAGTGTGTAAAAATAGACTCCCTCACCCATTTATACTGTCTGGTTGAAACCTGGTCCATTTGTCAGGCATGAAATAGAACTTTGAAGAATAGACAGGAAGGGGTCAGAGAGTTTACATGTAGAGATTTTCCTGCAGCTGGGATGCCCATTGGATCTGTTGGTATAAAAGAGGATAAACAAGCCTCAAACTGTTATTGCTGTTCTGTTGTTCCCCCTTGGCTTGATATTTTGTGTATGAGAATGTTTGTTTTGTATTTTTCGTTTGGATTGTTGACTCTCCAGGGAGACTGTTTTCCACCCTTGATTTTGAATACTTAAGATTCTGGGAAGAATAAACTGCAACTGGTTTTTCCATCTGTGGGGTCCAAAGTTTGTTTGCTGCTGCTCATGAGCCAGCTCCCCCTCGACTCTCTATCTACAAGAGACTTTGACACATCATAAATCAATATTTCATCCAACAGAATATATATAATAGAGGATTCAGATCTGTTGTCTTGGTGGGAAGCAGCTTCAGGTTAGTTTATTGACAACTCGCCTGTGGTATTTGAACATTCGCTTATTCATTAGGACTCTGCAGTGCTTTAGATTTAACTCAAAAAAAATCTATTTTTCATGAATGAGGTGTGCCTGTGGGAAAATATGCTCTCCCATTCACTACAAAATACCTTTATGGAGTGACATTGCATGATTTTATGTTCCATATGAAACAATAACAAATAAAAGCATGATCAAAGAACTACTCAGAAAAAAATTCCTTCCTTCCTTCCTTCCTTCCTTCCTTCCTTCCTTCCTTCCTTCCTTCCTTCCTTCCTTCCTTCCTTCCTTCCTTTCCCAGTCTGATTTTCCTTTTCCCGCTCATGTGCAAAGAACACCTTGAAGGTAATACCTGAAAAGGAATGTTTCCCATTCAAAGAAACAATTTTTGGAAAAAGAAAGTTTAGTCTTATCCCTATTACAAAGTAAAGGTACATGAACAAAGAAGAGAGATTCTTCAGTTGTGCTGTCAGCTACCCAGAGGTGGTATTCAGCTGGTTCATACCAGTTCGGGCGAACCGGTAGTGAAGATCGCAGGTGGGCCCACCCACCCATCCCAGCTCTATGACGTCCATTTTCAAGCCTGGGCGCATGCGTGGAAGGTGCACGAGTGAGCAAAATGCATGCACGGAAGGGCAGGTGCATGCACGGAAGGCTGGGTGCATGTGGGGAAGGCCGGGAGCATGCGCAGAAGGGGCACGCATGGTGAACCAGTGGTAAGAATATTGAAAATCCACCACTGCAGCTACCTGAAGTGCTTTTTTAGATTTAGATTTTTTATTGAATTGATATACCGCCCTACTCCCGAAGGACTCAGGGCGGTGTACAGCCATAAAGTAAAACATATAAATACACAATTTAAAATAGACTAAAACGAATTAAATAATTTGGCTGAAAATTTAAAACCCCAATAATTTAAAGCAAATTAAAATTCCCATTTAAAAGGGGGAAAGACTTAGGTCAGGCCGGCTTGATGGAACAAGTGAGTCTTGAGCACGTGACGGAAGGTGCGCAGGTCCGGGATCCTCCGTATCTCTGGGGGGAGCTCGTTCCAGATGGTAGGTGCTCCCACAGAGAAGGCTCTCCCCCTGGGGGCCGCCAGTCGGCTTTACAAAGGCTTTGAACTTTAATTTGGAAGCAAAGCAAAATCTCCTTCCTATATAACTACCGATAGTAATAGAGGTTGCTACGTTTCTATGTGCCAATAGACTCATGCAAAAATTCACTCTCTTGTTTGCTGCAAGTAAAAGTGAATATTTGATTTATTCATTTGATAGTTCATATATATTCTACCTTAAACATCTATAACTCAAGGGAGCTCACAGTGGACTCCCTTCATTTTATTCCCATAGCAACAATTGTGAGCAGTAGATTGATCAGAATGACCGATCCAAAGTCACCCAGCAAACTTGAGATTTAAGTGGGCATAGACGTTCCCAATACAAGCTATAATCTACAATTTCATGCACTGTATTTGAACTAAACCTGCTGTATAGTTTGTCTGTTGGCTTGTAATGTTTGGCAGTGTTTCTCAATCTTGGCAACTTGAAGATGTCTGAACTTTAACTCCTGGATCTGGTCTGGCTGAGGAATCCTGGGAGTTGAAGTCCAGCCATCTTAAAGTTGCCAAGGTTGAGAACCACTGAACTATGGTGTCATGTGTGTTGATTAGTTCACATTTTTATAAGATTTCCACAGAATAATTCAGCCAGTTGTGTTTTGTCAAGATAGCTGTGTGAGGGGAAAAAAAAAAGATTTAGCCATTTTATTACAGTTTCTAGTAATTTGGTTTAGTTAAGAAGTGTAACATTAGCATGCTCATTGAAAACATGTCCCCAAATATCTTGAAAATACCTTTCAAAAGGAATATACCATTCTTCTAGCACATAGGTGTCAAACTCGTCACATCACGCTGCTGTCACATGACATATCATGACATTTTTTTTCTCTTGGGGTGGGCACGGCCTGCGTGGGATACATCTGGCCCATGGACCGCCAGTTTGACACCCCTATAATTTAGCACAATGCACGTGGCCATATGTGAATATGTCTGCTGTTCCCTTGAAAAATCTTGAAAAAGAAAGGCTCATTTTCAGCTCTCTACATGGGGCTCCCCATGAAGAGAACCCGAAGGCTCCAACTAGTCCAGAATGCGGCCGCGTGGGTGATTATGGGTGCGACTTGACGCACCCATGTGACACCACAGAGCAGGGTTCCTCAGGGTGCCGTCGGAAAAACAATGTAGGCTGGCGACCCCCAGGGGAGAGCCTTCTCTGTGGGGGCACCCACCCTCTGGAATGAGTTACCCCCTGGGATACGTACGTTTCCTGATCTCCGTGCTTTTCTCCGGGCCCTCAAGACCTTGTTATTTCATCAGGTGGGCCTGGCTGACTAAATAAGATTCGGCTGGGGTATTTTAAATTATTGGGTTTTAATCAGGAAAACCAAGATTTGTTTAATTTTGTTTTAAACGGGTTTTAAATTTTGTATGGTTTGTTATCTTTTTATCATGGCTATACACTGCCCTGAGTCCTTCAGGAGAAGGGCGGTATATAAATCTAATAAATCAAATCAAATCAAATCAAATCAAATCAAATCAAATCATTTGTCTCTCTTTGTGTGTGTGTGTGTGTGTGTGTGTGAGTGAGAGAGAGACACACAAAGAGTCAGAGAAATGGTAAAAGTTTGGTATTATAAATGCACTTTCATTTTTAAATAAAGTATATATTAAATATAACTGCATTTTAAAAAGCCTACGTTGAGAACAATTACATACCAAATTATATATATTATAGGATGAGTCTAAGCTAAATATATTTGAAGAAATTTTGCCAGATTAGGAATGCAGAGAATAGCCAGAAAGGTAGATTTCCCTGCCATTTTTAAATAATAAACGTAGATGGATAGGGTGGACAATTCATTAACAAGGGCCAGATTTGCCAACCTACTATTTCTTAATCGAGCTTGATTTTTTTTTCACCTTTTCCAGATTTAACCTCCAGTTCAAACAGCAGATCATGAAAGGAAGATAGTAGCATTTGCTAATGACTCATTTTGCTAACTAAGGTGAAAGCCGAAGTGGGACTCATCCCATTCTGTCTGTCAAAGGTATCTAAACTGACAGTTCAGTTTTCCTTCACTCTTCATGATCATCCATTGTACTAAGGAGAAGCAGACTAGCCTAAGGGTAGTGACAGGGGTGGATAGAATCTGTACCTCAGTCTTTCAATTAAAGAACATAGCCAGGAGCTGTTGCCACTGATTTTATTCTGCACTGACAAGCATCTTCTGTCCAAAGCAATCACACTTCTTTGCTTCATAATAGAACTAACCTTATGTACCTAAAATTAATACTTTCCTCTTTGGAGCAAGAAAACTTGGTGTTTTGATTTTAAGTCCACTTTCCCCCTCCCCCCAATTTTGCTTCCAGGATTATTGATGTGTTGGTAGCAGACATCCATGCTGTTGTGGCTCCATTGCCTGAGCCTGTGTCATCAGCAGAGACAGACTCTGAGAGTGAGGGGGAGGAATTGGCAAGGCCTCCCTCTCCAGGACCCTCCTCTCTGGCAATGCCTCCGGAAGACACCGAAGGGCAAGAGATAGGCCCAGAGCCAAGCACATCCACACAGCCACAGGTGGACAGTGATGAGGGTAATGAGTCTTGGCTGGATCCTTGGCAGTGTCGCAGGGATAGGCGCGCGCAACAGAAGAAAAGGTGTGCCAGAGATTAGGCTGAATCACTGGACCACACCCCACAGAGTATAAATGTGGGTGTGGTGGCTGGCTCAGTTTGTGACGAGCAAAACTAGAAATCATTCCTGGACTTTGTATTGCTGAAACTGTGCCTGCTTAAGTGGACTGCATTCAGATTAATTCTTGTATTGCTGAAGCTCTGCCTTATCAGAAGGCTTGTGGACTTATCTTTGTTTATGTGAGTAAAGTTTGAATTGGCAGCCAGCCACTGGGGTGCGGCTAGCTTTATCTTCAAAGACTTTGTCGTGTGTCTTATTAACCCCGGGCCGTCTGTGGGGGTGCGTGTGTGAGACGGGGACAGAACACATGCCTTGAGCAAGAACAATGGCCACGTAGTCAAGTATTTTTAATTGTTAAAACTTTGGAGCATTGTCTGTGCTATAAAATAATGATAACTTTATTGTCATGGTACGTGTATACACAGTATACCCATACAACAAAGTTAACTGAGTCAACTGCTATCCCTTAATTTACAATATGTACAGTCCTAGTCAATGGTAGGTTTCCAATATTTTTACCACTGGTTCGCCCCGCGTATATTGCTTCACGCATATACCTTCCGTGCATGCGCTTTGGTCAGTCATGTGCCTTCCATGCATGCACCCAGCCTCGAAAATGTGGCTAAATAGGACGGCATTATGCCAGGGCAGGAGGGTGGGCCAGGCCTACCCGCAGTCACCGCTACTGCAAACCAACCCGAACTGGCCTGAACTGGCTGAATACCATCTCTGATGCAATTGTATAACTCTATTAGTTAGCATTAGATAGAGATTTGTATAGTAGCACTCATAGGATTCATACTTGATGTAAACCAGGAATCATTATGAGTTCCAGAAACTGTTTTTGGTATGTACTTACATTAAATACTTCATAGAACATCACTGAACTGATAATTTGTAATATCTGATTTTCAGTAATGTTTCAAAATAGGATTAGAGGATCAGAAATACTTTTATTAAAAAGTCCTCTTAATTATTACATTAATTAAGTATTTTCAGATATTTTTAATCATGCAGGACCAAGCCAGACATTAGAGTAATAATTTAATTCTTGCAACATAATCAGTTCACAACATAATATACAGAATGAAACACGTTACACACAAATGGAGTGTAAGTAAAACATAGACAACAGAATGGCAACTCAGAAAATATACAGACACATACCAGAATTGGTTCCAGTTATCCTACCCTAAAACTTGAGAAAACAGCCTGAGTTTTAAGATATTTTTGAATCCTACCAGTCTGGGAGGTACTTGATTCCCAGGGGAAATTTCATTTCATAAGGCAGGTGGTGTGACAGAGAAGGCACACTTCCTAAGTCTCCAAAGATGACACCGTTTAATTGAAGAACCTGGAGTGTGCCACCCTGTCATCTCGTATCAAACAGGCAGAAATCAAAGAATATGGATAGTCCCTCAAATAACCGTTTGTAAAAGGGATGTGGTGGCTCAGTGGCTAAGATGCTGAGCTTGTCGATCATAAGGTCAGCAGTTCAGCGGTTCGAATCCCTACTGCTGCATAATGGAGTGAGCTCCCATTACTTGTCCCAGCTTCTGCCAACCTAGTAGTTTGAAAGCACATAAAAAGTGCAAGTAGAAAAATAGGGACCACCTTTGGTGGGAAGGTAACAGTGTTCCGTGCACCTTTGGCATTGAGTCATGCCAGCCACATGACCATGGAGAAGTCTTTGAACAGTGCTGGCTCTTTGGCTTTGAAACGGAGATGAGCACCACCCCTTAGAGTTGGGAATGACTAGCACATATGTTCAAGGGGAACCTTTATCTTTTACCTTTATGCTTTGTAAGACTTTATAGGCCATCACCAGGTCATAGGTACTGGAGAGAAGCATCTATTGGCTTTCACAAAATTCCCGCCAGTCAATTACAAAAGACAGCTGTCACACCTGGAAGCCACCTTTTGGATTGGGCCTTCAGGCCTTCCATGTTTACTACTGTGGGAAATTGGGAGGGGGGATTGTATGGAGCCAGGGTGATATATAGTCATAATAATATTCCTTTCTCAGGGAGTCAAGGACATCTTGCCCTGCACCTGGATGGATGTGACTGGGAGGCATCTTCCGTTGGGATGGTGTTTTGATTGGACCATGTGATGGACATGTGGGTGCTGAGCAGGGACTTGGACTTTCCTTTGGGCGGGAAAAATCTGGAAGCCTTCAGATTTGAGTTTTCCCAGATGTGCCAAAATGACATTTCTAATAAAATGGAACTTTGAGGAACTTCAAGCCCCAGAGTCTTCTTTTGTTGGGGGTGTTACTTGGAACACTGACATTAACCCGAATCTCCTTTAAAAAAATTCAACCAGTCCCCCGGGCTCAGGGGTCCTGTCTGGGATCCTGAGCCCTGAACGTCGACCCTAAATTGGGTGCTGTGAAAACTCAGGGAAGATGGAGGAAAATGACAACAGCTTTACTTGGAACAGCTTTTACATCAGTGGTCCCCAACCTCCAGCCCATGGCCCATTACTGGGCCATAGCCCATTCAGAAGCAGGCAGTACAAATGGAGCTGTGCAGGCATCTGCTGCTCACCTGTAACCATTTCCTCTCCCCCCCCCACACCGATTCACAAAGCTGGAAAGGTTGGGGACCACTGGCTTACATCCTTTAAAATGTCTTTAATACTCTTAAATACCAACAACACCTGCTATTCCAGGTTTTTGGGAAGGACTCGATAGGTGCACAAAAATGTCAAATCTAGTCTAAATATCAGGCTGACTATGCAAGCATAATAATTTATTAAATGTATGTGCCACCCAATTCCCAGTGACTCAGTGATTTCCAATGTTTAAGAACATTTATCGCCAGCATGAAAGCCAGTTTGGTGTAGTGGTTAAGGCACCAGGCTAGAAACCAGGAGGCTGTGAGTTCAGATTCTACCCTGGGTACAAAACCAGTTGGGTGACTTTGGACCAGCCAGTTTCTCTCAGCTCTAAGAAGCAGGCAATGGCAAACTATGCTACTAATATCTTGCCAAGAAAACTTCAGGGATTTATCCAGGTAGTGTCTGAAAATTAGAAATAATCAGGGGTGGGCTTCAAAAATTTTAGCAAGGGGTTCTCTGCCTGGTTGCTGGGTGGGTGTGGCCATGGTGGGCATGGCCTTGTTGGCCTCCTGCACCAAAGTGGGGGTGGGGGGCATTTTTGTCCTCCCTGGACTCTGGAGGCTTTCCTTGAGCCTCCAGGAGGGTGAAAACGGCCTCCCCAGGCTCCGAGGCCCTCTGGAGGCACGAAACATTTCTGGCCTTCCCAAACTTCTGATAGGCCTGTTTTTTGCCCTCCCTGAGCCTGTGCATGCGCCCTGCACTTACCTGCATCCAAAATGGGCTGTGTGGGGACTCCTGGGAGGGGAGAGGCTGCGTGGGCGGACCAGCCAGGAGTGGGATTTGGTGGTTCTCCAAACAGCTCCGAATCTTAGCTAGAGATTCTCCTGAATCCCTTCAACTCCCAGCAGCCCACCCCTGGAAATAATTGAACAGAAGAAACTAAAATCATTAATATGTATCAGCAAACTGGTGGATTACCTTCTAGATATAAAGAAATTTGAGTATAATATTTTGATTTGATTTGATTTTGATTTTATTAAATTTATATACCGCCCTATTCCCAAAGGACTCAGGGCGGTGAACAGCCAAAAGATAAAATACAGACAATACAAACATTAAAAACTGGTTAAAATAGATTAAATGTTTTGGCCCAAAAACAAATTTAAAACACCCAATTTATAAGACAAATTAAAAGCCAGATTAAAAGCAATTTAAAAGCAATTTAAAAAGGGAGAGTTAGGCCAGGCCAGCCTGCTGGAATAAAAATGTTTTGAGAGCACGGCGAAAAGTGTGTAGATCCGAGATCCTCCGTATCTCTGGAGGGAGCTCGTTCCAGATGGTAGGTGCTCCCACAGAGAAGGCTGTCCCCCTGGGGGCCGCCAGTCAACACTGTTTGGCTGATGGCACTCTGAGGAGCCCCTCTCTATGGGAGTGTACTGGTCGGTGAGAGGCTACTGGTGGCAGAAGGCGGCCTCATAGATACCCTGGAGCTATAGATGCCATGGAGCGCTCTAAAGGCGGTAACCAAAATCTTGAAGCACACCCGAAAAACCACCAGGAGCCAGTGCAGCTTGTGCAGGAGGGGAGCCACGTCACTCCCATAACCACCCACGCGGCCTCATTCTAGACCAGCTGGAGCCTCCGGGTGCTCCTCAAGGGGAGCTCCATGTAGAGAGCATTGCAGTAATCCAAGTGGGAAGTGATGAGAGCATGAGTGACCATACTTAACGAGTCCCGATCCAGAAAGGGACGCAACTGGCGAATCAGGTGAACCTGATAAAAAGTCCTCCTGGCCACAGCTGTTAAGTGCTCTTCTAAAGACAGCCGTGAGTCCAGGAGGATGCCCAAGTTGCGAGCCCTATCCATGGGGGGCAGTTGCTCACCCCAATAGTCAGTGATGGCACCAACTGACTAATATAGGGATGTCGGAAGCCACAGCCACTCGGTCTTGGATAGGCTGAGCCTGAGTTTGTTTCTCCCCACCCAGATCTGCACAGCCTCCAGGCACCAAGACATCACTTTAAGGGCATCATTGGGGTGGTCCGGGGTGGAGATGTACAGCTGAGTGTCATCAGCGTACTGGTGGTACTTCACCCCGAAACCACAGATAATCTCACCCAGCGGCTTCACATAAATGTTGAACAGAAGGGGCGAGAGGACTGACCCTTGTGGCACCCCACATACAATATATATGTACAATAATATAATATTTTATATTATAATTACATTATATTATAATAAGATTGATATATTTAACCCTTTTTAGAGGCTGGGGAGTTAAAAACACACTGAGGATTGGGATAGTATAGACCCATTAAAAAAAGCAATGAAAATAAATAGATTTTGTCATTGGAAATACACCAGATATCTCCCCCTGCCCCCCCCCCCCCACTTTTTGCACTCTGCTATAAACCAGTAACTCTAAAAAGTGAGGCTATGTTTGAAATATATATGAATAACCTTCTAAAAGTGATATTAATTATCCTTCTGGAGCTGTTCGCTGTTCCACTCAAAGGTAATGAGCAAATGTAATAAATGACTGTTTAGTTTAGAATGCATTTGTGACCAATGTGACAGCTCTAACTTTTCATTTAGAAATGTATATTTGTATGACTTAATTTTCTTTGAGAGATACAGCATGCCTGGCAAGAGTTGTTTGTTGGAGAACACACACAAATTGATGCCTTGTGTTCAGATGACTCTTGAAAGAGAATGTAAGGAAGGGTATCCCCCCCCCCACTTTGTCTCTCTGACAAAGAGACAGACAGAGAGAGAGAGACAAGAGAGAGAGACAGACAAGAGAGAGAAAAAGAGACAAACAGACAGAGACAGAGAAATAAGAGAGAGAGACAGAGAGACAGAGAAAGAGAGACAGACAGACACACACAGAGAGATAGACAGAGACAGAGAGAGAAAAGAGAGAGAAAAAGAGAGACAGACAGACAGAGACAGACAGAGAGAGAGAGAGAGATACAGAGAGAGAGAGAGAGAGACAGACAGACAGACGGACAGACAGAGAGACAGAGACAGAGACAGAGGTGGTATTCAGCAGGTTCTGACCAGTTCTGAAGAACCGGTAGCAGAAATTGTGAGTAGTTCAGAGAACCAGTAAATACCACCTCTGACTGGCCCCACCCCCATCTATTCCCTGCCTCCCAAATCCCAGCTGATCAGGAGAGAATGGAGATTTTACAGTATCCTACCCCTGGAGTGGGGTGGGAATGAGGATTTTACAGTATCCTTCCCTTGCCATGTCCACAAGCCATGCCCACCAAGCTATGCCATGCCACGCCATGCCACACCCACCAAGCCATGCCCACAGAACCAGTAGTAAAAGTATTTGAATCCCACCACTGGATAAAGAGAGACACCGGGAGGGGGGAGGGGTTGTAATTGAAATGCAGCAGAGGCAAATCAATATTATGGTTGGTCACACAATCAGCCAGATGTTCAGACTGGATTTGGCATTTTTGTCCACCTATAGAGTCCTTCCCAAGGAACTGGAATAGGTTGGATATTTGATGATGTTAAAGGTATCGCCACAAGATGGAAGCTGTTCAAAGTAATACTGCTTTTTGCGATTGGTGGTGATTATGCCAATGTATCTTAACCACTTGGTCAACATGACAGTTCATCAATGGTTGCCATGGGTGGCAATGATATATAGAAATACCAATACAGGAAAGAAATTTCATATATAAGATAAAATGCTCTTTCCAAGTAATTGGTAAGATAATTTCAGAAATACAAAAATCCGTAGATTCATGGTAAGCTTGAATTACAAACAAGGTTTGCCATATCTTGGCTGATCTTGATGACCAAGAGATGGCAGTGACAAGATGCAGAAATTCATTGCCACCATCTAGTGACTGTGTGTTTTTGCAATGCAGATCTAACATCCAGGGGTGAAATCTACTTACCTTCCCTACCGGTTCGGAAATGCGTGCACCGTGAGCGCTCCACATGCACGCTCCATCTTCATGTCTGATTTTGGACATGAAGATGCATGCACAGAGGGTCAAAAACAGGTTACTTACTGGTTAAAGTAACAACATCCAGGTAGGTGGGTGGAGCCTTGTGCTGCCACCGCTACCAGTTCGCTGAACCACCCACCACCGCCACTACCAGTTTGCCTGAACCGGAGCAAAACGGTAGCATTTCACCCCTGCTGACATCCTTATTGCAAATACAGCTATGTTTTCTGCTGGATTTTTGCCCTTCTTCTTGCTCTTTAGCCTTCCTGGATGCCTCACTTCCTACTGTGAAAAGCCCCGTGGATGGAATTTCACTCTGAGTGTTCTTGCCATTAAAATGAAAGATGAGAATCCAGGGAGGCTGTAGATGAAAGCCTCAGAGGAAGATGAATCCAGATTGACCATTTGATTTGGAAAAGTACAGTACATATAGTGCTATCTTAGCAACTATTACTGGGACAAGCAACTGAATAAAATTACAGCAGAATAACAGAGTTGGAAGAAACTTTGGAGGTCTTCTAATACAAACTTCTACACAAAGAGAAGATGGCATGCCAGGGGTGTCACTTGATTTCATTGATTGCTGAAACAGGCTTGTGTTTGACCTCAGGGGGCTGGGGTGGTTGTGGCCATGGCCAGCTTGATGTCACTTGTGTTGGGGGCACCTGTGATAGCCTGAGTGTTCTGCCAGAGAAAATGGGCTCCCAAGCTCCGTTTTCACATGCAATCTTCTGCCAGGGAAAATGGAGCTCGGGAGGGCTGTGAGTGGCCCTCACAATCTCTGTTTTCAGATTTGATGGCCTTCTGCAACCCTCTGCCAGTGAAAATGGATTTCAGGAGGGCTCTATGCGGCCCTCCTGAGCTCGGTTTTTGCTGGCAGAGATTCTGTGGGACAGTCCTTCACTGTTTTCAAGGTAGCCCTGTGGGACAGATCTTAGCACCCCATGGGCCAGATCCAGCCCATGGCAGTGGTGAAATCCAGCAGGCTCTGGAGAACTGGTAGTGAAAATTTTGAGCAGTTTGGAGATCCGGTAGCGGAAATTTTGAGTAGTTCGGAGAACCGACAAATACCACCTCTGGCTGGCCCCAGAGTGGAGTGGAAATGGAGATTTTGCAATATCCTTCCCCCAGGAGTAGGGAAGAAATGGAGATTTTGCAGTATCCTTCCCCTGCCATGCCCACCAAGCCACACCCACTAAGTCACACCACACCATGCCCACCAAGCCATCCCCGCAGAACTGGTATTGGAAATTGGATTTCACCACTGACCCATGGGCCTTGAGGTTGACACCCATGTACTATGCCATTCTGAATAAAAATGGCTTTCTAGTCTCTTCTTAAAAACCACTTGTGATGGAGCCCCCACAACCTCTGGATGCAATCCGTTCCACTGATTAATTGTTCTCACTGTAATTCTGTTGCTAAGTACAATGATCACGAAGCAGAAAAATCTTGTGAACACAATGGGCTTCTGAGATCACTTCCCATTCAATCATTAAAGAATCGATTAACTTGCAATTTCATTTCCATGATTTCCATTAAGTCTGCTCGTTGGATGCTGGTTGTGAAAAGCGCAAATGGTAAACCATTGACCATGGGAGGCTGCGGCTGCCATAAATGCAAGGAATGGTCACAAAACTGAATTGTTTTGCACCTTCCTATCTTTGAATGTTGGCTCAAGCTGGTCGATAAGGACTACCTGTAAGTACAAAATCAGTAGTTCCTTTCCTTAAGCATTTCACTGAGACATTTTGTCCCCCTTTAAAAAGGGAAGGTTTTTCTTTTGCTTTAAACAAAATGAGAAGAGTAAAATAAACAGATTTTGGCAGAATCCTGAGGCTTTGCGCTCCCTAGCAATCATTGGGACTGATGTGGCACATGTCGTTCTCTTTGAATCTTGTAGGAAAATTCCTGTGGGAAATTTCCAGTTTTCTGTAGTATCCAGCACACAACCTGTCAATCCCCGTTCCAGTTCAGAGCACGTGCACATGCCAATCATTTCAGCTATCAGAAAAATATAGCTCGAGGTTTATCTACTAAATATCAGCAACCATCAAAACAGTTAACTAGGAAAGAAGAAGAAGATAAAAGCAGGAAGAAGCAAGGAAAGAGAGAGATGAATAACAAGTATTTATATCATCAGTATCTATAACAATTGAAAGGGGCAGAACTTTCCAAAGCCATTAGAAAAATGTTGGGAATAATTATCATGATCAGTCCCAAAGTAGGCATCCTTTGTTTATTCCAATTTATTTGTGTATCTACAGCAGTTGAGATACACAAGATATTTGTGTATCTACATCAGTTGAGCAGTGTGGTGGTCTAATGATGAAGATGATTGCCTTCCATTCAGAAGGTTGAGAGTTCACTCCTATGTAGCTGCAGATATTTTTATCCTAGGGTGCAAAGAAAAAAAAATCTGCTGTGAACTCCACATGGCATGAAGGAGGGCATACAGCCAGTAAGTTCTCAGCTCCATACCCTGAATTAAGGAATTACAGAGGGGTATCGAACTCAAGGCCCACAGGCCAGATCTGACACACGAGATGCTTAAATCTGGCCTGTGGGGGCAGCCTGGAAATAGCAAAGGACTGGCCTGTGGTGCCTCTGGCAGCCAAAATCCGTCCCATTTCCCCTCCCGGCCGACCTGCGGAGGAGAACTACAATGCTGATCCGGCCCTTGAAGAATTCCATTGACATCCCTGAATTACAGGATTATAAAAAGGGAGTGAGTACTTGAAGCAGCAAAATAGCAATGGAAAGTAGAACACCATGTGAGCCATCCTCTATTCTTCACCATGAATTAACAATTTGATGAATGGGATGATGTAGTCAACGTATCTAAGCTCTCTGAGATGCTTAAGATGTAATTTATGGTTTATCTTATAGATGTAAATATAGGAAGGAGAGTGCAAAAGTTGGCTTGAAACTCAACATTAAGAAAACTATAATCATGGCATCCAGCCCTCTCAATTTCTGGCAAATAGATGGGGAAGAAATGAAGGTAGTGACAGATTTTGTTTTGCTGGGCTCCAAGATCACCGCAGATGGGGACTGCAGCCAAGAAATTAAAAGACGCTTGCTCCTGGAGAGGAAAGCTATGGCAAATCTAGACAGCATACTAAAAAGCAGAAACATCACCCTGCCAACAAATGTGTGTATAGTCAAGACTATGGTGTTCCCAGTTGGAATGTATGGCTGTGAAAGTTGGACCATAAGGTGCAACTTTTGAGCGCAAAAAGAATTGAGGCGTTTGAACTCCTGTGCTGGAGAAGTCTCCTGCGAGTCCCTTGGACTGCAAGGTGATAGAATTGGTCAGTCCTAGGGGAGATCAACCCTGACTGCCCTTTAGAAGGCCAGTTCCTGAAGAGGAAACTCAAATACTTTGGCCACCTAATGAGAAGGAAGGACTCACTGGAGAAGAGCCTAATGCTGGGAAAGATTGAGGGCAAGAGAAGAAAGGGACAACAGAGAACAAGGTGGCTGGATGGAGTCACTGAAGCAGTTGGCATGAGTTTAAATGGACTCCAGAGGATGGTAGAGGACAGGAAGGCCTGGAGGAACATTGTCCATGGGTTTGCGATGGGTCAGACACTACTTCACAATTAACAACAACAACAACAACAACAAATAAATAAATATAGGTTCTTTCAAATAATAATCAAATGTGATTGACATTACAGTTGTCTCCATGGCACCATTATTAAAGGTCTCCACAGCCAATAGAAAATTGTAATTAACTTCATTTAGCATTTGATTTGCTTCCTAGTTGAAAAATTCAAGAGACCTTTCCCTTTATTGTCATACATAAACACCTGTACTTTTCCTGAGTTACATCCATTTCTGCCAAAATTCTCTCAACAGAAACCGCACATTTTTTTTCTTGTAAATGCACTGCAAGATTGGGAAGACTCTTTGCCACTTGAAATATTGTTGCTCTGACCTTTTCTGACCATCACAGGAATAATAATAAAAAAAAGTAATTTGATGCTTTAAATCTTTCATCTTTAGATTTTGGTTGGGAACGCTCCCAGGTTCTGTAACAAAAGAAGACTGCAGAACTATAAATTTGGGTAGCAAAAGCTGAGGTTGAATATGAATTATGGTGGTCAGAAATTGGGAGAGGAGACCTCATGAAAATTAGGTTCCCCTTGCACATATGTGCTAGTCATTCCTGACTCTAGGGGGCAGTGCTCATCTCCATTTCAAAGTTGAAGATCCAGTTCTGTCCGAAGATGTCTCCGTGGTCATGTGGCCGGCATGACTAAACACCAAAGGTGCACTGAATGCTGTTACCTTCCCACCAAAGGTTGTCCCTATTTTTCTACTTGCATTTTTTATGTGATTTCGAACTGCTAGGTTGGCAGAAGCTTGGACAAGTAATGGGAGCTCACCCCGCTACACAGCACTAGGGATTTGAACCGCTGAACTGCTGACCTTTTGATTGACAAGCTCAGTGTCTTAGCCACTGAGCCACTGTGTCCCTTCTTCAAGAAATTTACTTCCTAGTTTACTCAGAGCAATCTCTCCTTTTGCATCCCTGAGACCAAAATATTCAAATATATAACTAGCATTGCAGGTGTTTTGGTTGACTCCCTCTTCTTTGTGGTAGTCCCTTACAGTACCTTGTTTCCACTAAAATAAGACTTCCGCTGATAATAAGCCCAATTGGGCTTTTGAGCGCATGCGCTAAAATACCCCCCCAAAAATAAACCCTCCCCGAAAATATTTAAACGCATGCACAGCTGATCCCCTGATTTCCTCTGGTTAGGGTTAGCTAGACAGAGCTGGAAATCAGGTAAGACGGCAAGAGGAGCCCCGTCTTGCTCCATGCGCCCCAAAATAATAAGACATCCCCGAAAATAAGGCAAAGCGCTTATTTCAGGGTTAAAAAAAAATAAGATAGGGTCTTATTTTGGGGGAAACACCGTAGATATTGGAACACTGCTTGCATTTCATATCTTGTAGTTCTTAATCCTTTATTCCCAGCCTATAATTTCTTTCTGTATTTTTACTTCACATTTTTACTTCTTCTACACACATAATGTCCTTATCCTTGTGCACCACAGGCTGGATAGTCCTCTGCATGTTCTGATCTGATCTAAGAAAGAAGACATGGCAGGGCCTCCTCTTGAACTGATGGCTGGCTTGTGGTGGTGGGTCTCGTGTGCCATAGACTTGTTGCATCTTGTCTTTGGTGATTGGAAAGTTGCTGACACTCATATTCACCAGCGGTGGGTTTCACATATTCTTATCACCAGTTCACCACGCCCACTCACGCCCGCTTCATGCATGCGCCCGACCTTCCGTGCATGTGCTTTGCTTGCGCGCGTGCCTTCCACGCATGTGCCCAGCCTTGAAAACGTGGCTAAATAGGACGGCATTACATCCGGGCAGGTGGTAGTCACCGCTACCGGTTTTCCCGAACCGACTGAATACCACCTCTGATATTCACCCATCCGCATGTGGATAAAGGAGCTTCCCAGAACTTTCAGCTGTAGAAAAGCTACCAGGATCCAGGCAATTTCTAAATGACACAAATGTTGGCCGTCGGCCACTGCTGAATAGTTACAGGGTTTATTTATTTATTTTTATTTTATTTATTTTGTCGAGTACATATTGGATAATATATATAAGTATAAGCATGAACTGAATACATAAAACGAATACAATTAAAGGGAACATTAAGACAGGGACAGTAGGCACGTTGGTGCTCTTATGCATGCCCCTTACAGACCTCTTAGGAATGGGATGAGGTCAACAGTAGACAGTCTTAGGTTAAAGTTTTGAGGGGTTTGGGATGAGAACACAGAGTCTGGTAGTGCATTCCTGGCACTGACAACTCTGTTACTGAAGTCATATTTTCTGCAATCGAGTTTGGAGCGGTTCACTTTAAGTTTGTATCTATTGTGTGCTCATGTATTGTTGTGGTTGAAGCTGAAGTAGTCATTGACAGGTATTGTAGCAGATGATTTTATGAGCTAACTAGCCCAGCGCCCAGTGGAGTTTATTACCATCAAGTTATCCAGATCCATTAAGCCGGTATTTCTTAGTCTTGGCAACTTGAAGATGGAGAGGACTTCAATTCCCAGAAATTTCCAGCCAGTCATGCTGACTAGGGAATTCTGGGAGCTGAAGTTCACCCATCTTAAAGTTGCCAAAGTTGAGAAATACTACACTAGCCTCTGCTCCATCACTTCCTTGCTCGTATCACTCTCCTGGGGTCAGTTTGGACTGTTGCCACCATGCTGGTCTTTGCAAGTCCTCCTTTATTATCTATGAGCTTCTGCTCCCACATCTCTCTTTACCACTGCTGCTCTGGCACTGCAGGTTGCCGATCCTCCAGATTAACCTCAATGCCATTTTTTTCTTTCTTCTTCCCTGTTGCCAGAAACATTGCTGAGTTGACTTTTAAAGTTCCATCTTGAAATCATTCCATTAAAATCTGAAAAGGAGTATTTTCCAAGGACCATATACCTTTCCTTTTACATCCTACCTCAAAAATATTTTAAAAATAAATCTAATGAACATAGCCAGTCATCATTGTATTGTATTTGGGTTAATCCTTAGACAAGAAAGAATGAGTAACTGCAGTGGTGGGATTCAATTTTTTTTACTGTGGTCTCTGTGGTTCTGTGGGCGTGGCTTGGCGGGCGTGGCACGGTTTGGTGGGCGTGGCAGGGTACGGATACTGTAAAATCTCCATTCCCACTCCACTCCAGGGGAAGGATACTGTAAAATCCCCATTTCCTCCTGATCAGCCATTTCCTCCGGAGGCAAAGACTAGATGGGGGTGGGGCCTGTCATAGGTGGTATTTACCGGTTCTCTGAACTACTCAAAATTTCCACTACCGGTTCTCCAGAACCGGTCAGAACCTGCTGAATACCATCTCTGTTTCTGTCTCTCTGTCTTTCTGCCTGTCTCTCTGTCTCTCCCTCTCTGTTGTGGTCCGCTAGTGGCCTGCATGGATTGTTGCTGATCCCAATGACGAGGAGGCTGGTGTGGTGCTGCGCCAGTAGCCTGTGCAGCTGGCGCTTGAGTCGGACACCAAGGAGACTGAAGAAGATGTGGTGCCAGAGGCAGGGATTCAGACAGGGCCTTCAGAACCTCCAGAGGCTCCTTTAAGTGAAGAGGATGAAGAGGAGGAGCCTCTTCTTAATGCAAGGGCACGCAGAGCTGCCAAAAGGCGGGAGTGGTTCCTCAGGAGGAGGTCTCCTCGAGAGTAAGGCTTGGGGCTAGTTGGCCACGCTCTTAGCCTATTTAAGAAAGAATGCAGCTTGTAACAAGCTGCAGGAAACAACTTTAGTTCACTAATCATCGCGTTGGGATTTCTCTGCAACCTTGCTTCTGGGCTTTTTGCCAACTCCAGTAAGACTCTGACTATCTTATTTGTGGAATTCTGGCAGGCTGTTAAGAATGCTTATTAACAGCCGGCATTTGCTAAAACTGCATTATTTGAGTAAACTAAGTTTTGCTCAGAGTTTGTGTGTGCTGTGTTCTTTGGGATCCATAGCTGGGGCAGAACAGTCTCTGTCTCTGTCTGTCTATCTCTCTCTCTTTCTCTCTCTCTCTCTCTCTTGTCTCTCTCTCTCTGTCTATCTCTGGGTGACTGATGGAAGGAAAAATAGAAAATCACATGAAGTATTAGTACCACTTTATAAATCATTTATAAGACCACAATTGGAATATTGCATCCAGGTTTGGTCAGTACATTACACAATAGATGTTAAGACTCTAGAAAAAGTGCAAAGAAGAGCAACTAAGATGATTAAAGTCCTAGAAACTAAAACTTATGAAGAACGGTTGCAGGAATAGTCTAGAAAAAAGGAATAGGGGTGACGATAGCAATATTCCAATATTTGAGGGGCTGCCACAAAGAAGAAGGTGTTGATTTGTTTTCCAAAGCACCAGAAAACAAACAATAAATGGAAACTAATCAAGAGAGAAGCAACTTGGAACTAAACTCAAGTTAGAACAATTAATCAGTGGAATGACTTGCATCCAGAAGTTGTATATACTCCAACATTGGAGATTTTAAAGAAGAGATTGGACAACCATTTGTCTGAAATGGTATAGGGTTTCCTGCTTGAGCAGAGGGTTGGACTAGAAGACCTCCAAGGTCCCTTCCAACTCTGTTATTCTGTGAAGGATTAAGTTAAAGGATAAGTTATAGCCGTGATGGCGAACCTATGGCACGGATGCCACAAGTGGCATGCGGAGCCATATTGGTAGGCACGGAAGTGGGGTTTTTTTAAATTTTGATTTATATGCTGCCCTTCTCTGGAAACTCAGGGCGGCTTACAATGAGTTAAGCAATAGCCTTCATACAAATGTTGCCCTAGCTCAGCTCCAGCATGCATGTACGCACCAGCCAACTGATTTTCAGGCCTTCTGGTCCCACTGGAAGTTGGGAAACTGGCTATTTCTGGCCTCCAGAAGGCCTCTGGGGGGATGGGGAAGGCTGTTTTTGCCCTCCCCAGGCTCCCAGAAACCCTCTGGAGCCTGGGGAGGGAGAAAAATGGGTCTACTCGGCCCACCATGCCATCGCATGCCAAAAGCAGGGGGAAGTGTGGGGGGATCATGTGCACATGCGCGGGAGGGCAGGGCGCATTGAATTATGGATGTGGGCACATGCACCTGCCACCCCCCACGTTCCCCCCACTTTTGGCATGCGATGGCAAAAAGGTTAGCCATCACTGAGTTATAGCATAAGAAAGGAAGGTTAGAGACGAAGACAGGAAATAGTATCATAGAAAATAAGCTGATGTTTATTTGAAGAAACCAGGATGGTATCTGAAATATGATATAAATCCTTGATTTTAACTTTTTATAAGATAACCATTTAATCATTTAATAATCATTGAATACAGGAATAGTTTCCTCTTTCAGTAACTACTGTAGGCCTGCGACAAGAGGGTTGATTCTTTTTCTTTTTTCCCTAACTTTTATTTCTTCTGTTTTTATCGCATGATGAAACCTAATGAAAATTATATAAAAAATTGATATACATATGAATTAGGATAGTGATGGCTAAACTTTTCTGGACCGAGCACCCAAAGTGCGCACACAGACGCTTGAATGCCCGAACCCCCAAAATGCAATGTGCATGCCCCCCGCACACGCCTTGCCCCCCATGCATGTGTGCTCCCCCCGCAGACGCCCTGCCCCCTGCGCATTTGTGGCAGAGACCCGAAGACCAGCTGGCAGGGGTGAGGTGCGTGCACATGCACGGTGGAGCTGAACTGGGGCGATGTGCCCACAGAGAGGGCGCTGTGTGCCATCTCTGGCATGCCTGCCATAGGTTGCCATCACAGGATTAGGATGTTACTCTGTGTATATAACAGGAACACTTGACCCAATATTTGACTCACCTCCTGGCCAGTCCTTCTTTATTCTCCTGCCATCGGGAAGGAGTTATAGAAGCATAGGCAGCTGCACAAATAAGCTGAAGAACAGTTTTTATCCGTGGGCTGTCAGGCTTCTGAATGGAAAATAACTTTACAACAACATAGTACGATTGACTTGTGGGGCCAGCACGATATGCAATAAGTTGATAGTCAGGGGTGGGTTTTAAATTTTTTTTACTACCGGTTCTGTGGGCGTGGTTTATTTTGTGGGCATTGCTTAATGGTCATGTGACAATTCTTTAGGATTTAGCAGAGGTACTGGTCTACCAGGCTTTTAACTGCTTGCAGAGCTGTACTGGTCTATTCATTTGTTTTTGGAGGCCCCGGTCTATTCATTCATTTTTGGAGGCACTGGTCTACTCATTCATTTTTGGAGGCACTAGTCTTCTCATTCATTTTTAGAGGCACCTGTCTCCCACCACACTGCCTTTTAATGCTGATCAGCTGTAGGGCGGCCCTTTGAAGCCCCACAGCAAGAGTTTAAACAGTTTTTTTTCCTTCTAGCTGATTAGCTGGGACTCGGGAGGCAGCAATAGATTGGGGGTGGGGCCAAAGAAAGATAAGAATAATGCAGGGGTGGGGGTGGGGTGACAGGGGGGAAGGGCCCAGCTCCTGAGCAAAGAGAACCAGTTCAGTGATGCTATATCGTCACCGCTACCAGCTCGGCCAAACTGGGCCAAATCGGGAGGAACTCACCACTACATAGGATGCAGTAGGATCGTGTGTTTGTTAGTAGGATTCACTGGGTTAGGGATTTTTCTTTTCTTTTACTGTATTTCACTGTGAGTTGTATTGGGATGGGGGGGTGCACCCAATCTCATTGTACACATGTTGTATTCTGACAATAAAGGTTTTGAATTGAATTAAATTGAATTGAACATACCGGGGCAAACAAAAGTTTTCAAAACTCTCAATTGTGACTATTTAATATGTTCTATTTAATTGTCATTAAATGTAAATGACAATGGCTTGTTTCCAGTCTTTTCTTTTGTCATGCATGAAGGAGAATGGAGCCCAATTCAGAGAAGGAAGGTTATATAATTTTATTAATATAATGTTTTCTGTATTAATACAATGGGTTCCAGCTTACAGAAGAAAAAGGAGCATTGGGGTATGGAAAAATAAGATCTTTAATAGGCCTTTGAATCACGGTGCTCATTGTTTTTCAAGGTCTGATTTGCCATCATTTTTAGAAATATATAGGAAACAGATCTGATTAGTTTGGAACATAAAGAAAGCCACATTATTATTAAGAAAAAACTCCTCTTTTAAAAGACCCGGCCGCAGCACTGGAAAAGTCTATTGTGTCTTTATTAAGAAGCACGGAATGTTGATAAGATTAGGTGCATCTCTCCCATTTAAATAAAATACTTGGGTTATACTGATCTAGCTGGATGGGCATGCTTCACTACAAAACTATGTGCATAAATTGACACTTAAAGCTTGAAACATAATGTAGAATGTGTAACTCTGTAGCATCAGAGCGTGGCAACTGGCAGTTGGAACAGAGGGGGAGGGGGAGTAGTCTGTCCCAGCCCGCAGGCTGGATGAGTCACGCACTGGCCATGCCCATGCCTGGTTTAGTGAAGGAGCAGTATCAGAGCATGTTCATATACAGTAACTGGCAGTTGGAACAGAGTTCTTTTCAGGTGGAGAGGGAGAGTAGAATGTCTAGCTCCTTAGTATCAGAGTGTGTTAATATATCTCTCCTGCCACTTTGAGTTTGGAAGCAGTTCCATAGGTGGAAGGCGTAGACATTTTGGTGAGGTAGTGACATTTAGTACTGTAAGGAGCCCCAGACTGCTCCTGAGTGAAGGAGTGGAATGTTTGCCAGTTTGAACTGAGGTAACAGAATGTGAGGCAACTGGAAGTTGGAACAGAGTTCTTTTCAGATGGGGAGGGGGAGTA